>SJXQ01011591.1:17840-108667 GCA_006408695.1 Aepyceros melampus | reverse complement strand
GCCAGGGTGCCAATCCTGGGGGCCTGGGGGTTGGGGGTGGGACGCTGTGTGTCAGGGCAGATGGTGGGAAGACTCCTCCTCCTTGTGGAGCCCAGGTTCCTCCAGGGCTGTGGTAGGGATGGTGTGTGGAACAGTGAGGCGGGTGGGTGGGCACCTCCCCTCCACTTTGGATATTGATGGGAAGGGGGATGTAGCTAGCACCTTCTCCAACCCCTGGCTTCACACTGGGCTGGATGCTTCTTTCCAAAGTTTCTTCTGCCTTCTCGGAAGGATAGAGCGAAGAACAGAGGATGAAGGCTGGTGGAGCCAGCCTGAGGGCAGAGGGACAGCGGCGAGGGACAGGAGGGGTGGACAGCTGCCAAGCTAACCTGGCTCCACCCTCTCCGACAGCCCATGGAAGGCATGGAACGTCTGGAGAGCTCCATCCCAGGGCTGCGACATCTGGCCTAAGAGACCGCTGATCACCTGGGGACGGCTGTGGTCCCCAAGGTCACCTTGATATGGCTCCTAGCCCAGGTCTTGCCATCTTGTGTCCTGGAGCCAACCCAAGTGAAGGGCCTCCACTTAACCTCCTATAATTTGAGCCCACCAGCTTACCACTGATTTCCAGGAGACAGAGAGAGAGAGAGAGAGAGAAGGTGGCTCTAATGGCTCTTGTCCCCCTCTACCAAGTCCATGGGCCTTGGAGGACCAAGGGGAGCCCTAGAGAATCCAGGTCCCATCTTATTCTACAGGAAGTAACGCCTTGGCCCCCCTCTCCCTCTAGCCATGAGTCATGCATTCCGGTTTCCTCCTGCCTTTGAATGTCTCTCAAAGAGCTGAGGACCCTGTGTAGGTGGAGCTCAGACCTCCTTTGTCTCTTTCCTCCTGACTCGGTTCCCTGGCAGAGGTTCACTCCATGAACAGCACTGATCCATGTCCCAGCGTGGGGCTTGTAAACAACTCAAGTCCTTCAGCGGCGGGGGCGCTGTGGGTGCCCTCTGTCCTCAGGGATGTGGTGAGTCCAGATCTCACTCCTGCCTTCTGTCCAGGCTGCTCGACTGGCCCCGCCACGCTGAGTCCTCTGCAGTACTAGGGAAGTGGGGCCGGGGTTCTCGGTGAAGCTTGGTGGTTGGGAAGGAGTGGGTGTTTCCTGTGCATTTCCTCCAGCTACTGATTCCGGGAAGCCAGGGCCCAACTTCCTCTGCCTGCCCCGTCCCCGTCCCCCCCACCCCGAAGCCCTCCTGATGACGCTCCTCTCCCGCTCGGTGACCAGTGCCACCTGGGCGGCTCGGCTACTCCAGCGAGTCACTGTGTTCCAAGCCCAGGTCGCTGACATTCGTTGTCTGCAGCTCGTCCGCCTCCTCCTCCAGCTCTTCCTCCTCCTCCTCTTCCATCTCATCCTCCTCCTCTTCTTCCGTCCCGTCCAGGGAATCGTCGTGTGCCGCCATCATAGCCTGCTGCATGGCCATGGTGGCGTTGTCTGAGGACAAGGACTGCAGGTTGTCCAGGTTGATGGACCCTACGGGAGAGAAGGAAGCCAGGGTCAGGCCCCAGAGCCCTTGTGGATGGGGTGGTGAGCACCTACGCTGGACAGTTCCCTGGTGTGAAGACTCCCGTCCATTCACCTGTCAGCCACCCCTTGCCCCATCCCAGGCAGCAGCACTCCTGGGTACCACTCCCTGCCATCTTCTGTGTAAGTGTGGCAGACACTGTGGCCTTTCGAAGAATTCTGTAAGTAGGTATTGTCATCCCCACTCTAAAGAGGAGGAAAGAGTCTCAGACAGTTGAGTCATTAGCTCAAAGGAACACAGTCAGGCATGATATTGCTGAGCTTCTCTCCCTGGTGGGTTTGGCTGAAAATCTGTTAATTTCCACTCTACCTCATAAGACTGTTGCCCACCACACAGAAACTGGTTCAAAGCCATATACATGCACGTATACATGAAGGTATGCACGCACACGTGTACACCTCCACTCCACTTCCCACACAGAGCTAGCTTCACATGCCAAGCTATAAAATGCCTGGCTCCTGGCTCATTGAATTATTCATTGTGCACCAGGCACCGGCAATTAGAAAAGTGTATACGGAGGGTGTGATGGAGAAGCTGGGAAAACAAAACTCTTCCTGGCCTCCGTTCACAAGCCAGCTGCCTGCCTCGGTATTTATAGATGGCCCTGGCTCCTGGGGTACTGTGAAACCACTGATTGGTGCTAAGAAACTTCGGGTGGGTGTGGGGGTGAGGAGGGGGGCTCTGCTGAGCAGCCATTGACTCAGATGCCCACCAGTGGACTCCCACTCATCCTGGTGAGACTGCTTTTGACTTGTTAAAAGATATACCAAAAATTCCCCTTCTTTCAGGCTTACGCACATCCTTTGGCGGGGATCAGGAGAGTTAACTATTGTGAAAGAGCTGACACTGCCACTCAAGTGAGTAGACGTTCAACCCTTGACTCTGCACAGCTGCACCCGTAGGAGCTTCAGGAGCCCCTCGTCCATCCGCCCACCCCAGGCTCTAGAGTGCCCTCAGCCCCAGGTCTTACCATCGGGGTTTGTCCCCGGGGCGCCGCCCTGTTGCTGCAGCACCCCTGCAGCGATGGAATTGGGCCAGAATCTTTGGGTGGGCCGGTGCTGCGACTTGATTTTCTTGGCTTTGGGGGCAGGGTCGGGGTTGCTGGCATCAAGCATAGGCTGCAGGATGCGTCTTCGGGCATTGATGAACCTGCCCCGGGGTCAGATGGAGACAGGTTAGCCACCACTGGGGGGGCAGGAATGTGTGTGCGCAGGTGTGAGCATATGTGTCTGTACATGTGACCGGTGCAGATGTGTGCACATGCACACACATATATGCGTGCACGTGGGTAAGTGTGCCCGGGCGCACATATGAGTATGCACGTGTGCAGGTATGAGCATATTTGTGCACGTGCAGGTCTATGCATGCATGGGCACAGGAGTGTGCACACGCATGTGTGTGTCCGGGTGTGCGTGTGCACACCCACAGATGTGTACATGTGAGCTTGTGTGCGCACGTGTGTATGTATGCACATGTGAGCATGTGTGCAGGTGTATCCACATGTGCAGACAGCCTAAGCTGCTTCTGGACTCCCGCCAGCTGGCCCTCGAATGGAACAGACTGGGGGGTCTGGTCCAGGGTATGAAAGCACAGCAGTGATGAGCCCTGGGCACCGAGGAGCTTGTGAGTTCACCAGGGGCTTGGGAACCACAAGTTGGGATGAACGCGTGAGAAGGCCTGGGAATCTGCTCCAGACCCATCAGGACTGAACAGTGAAGGAAGAGCTCCTTAGTCAAAAGCACTAACCTCTGACCTCTCTCCGGGGGGGCAAGGGTCCACTCCCGCCCACAAGACCTTGCCCTCTGAGATTCCCGTGACACCCTGGCCAGCCACAGAGGAGGGAGCACGAGGAGCCCTGTGGGTCAGGACTGTTGCCTCCTCCCTCCTTCCCGCTCCCAGCTCTGCAGAATGTTTTAGCTTGAGCTCTGTTTACACAGGTGGTGAGCAGAGCAGATAACCCCTGGGGGCCGGGGGCCTGGGATGCAGCCACGCCTGTGTGTCTATTTGTCAAGATTTCCATGATGTTCTTGACACAGCTTCCCAGCAGAGGGCGCTGAGAAGCTGCAGATGAAGCTATAGGTGTGGATTTCAGCTTTCTGTTTCCAGCCAACATTGGGAGGGCTGGCACGGTGGCTGCGGGGAGACTGAAGTGAGCTGGGCACTCCCACCTTTTCCCTTGCTGTGCATCCCCCTGCTGAGCAAGTGGCCCCTGGGTCTGAGAGCCTCTGGGCAGGTGATGCTAACTCACCAGTTATTCACTTGCAAGAGGGTGAGGTTTGTCTGGGCTGCGATCTGCCTCTTCTCATCCTCCGTGGGGTAGGGGTGCTGAAATGAGAGGCGAAGAGCTAGTTAGGGGTGGGCACGTGGTGATCTGGTCCCCCTAGAGACCATGCCTACGACACAGGCAGCGTCCTGGGCAGGCAGCCTCAGAGGTTTGGAAGCCCAAACGGGAAAGTTAACGTTTGTTCCCCAGAAAGAATGGACTGCTGGCCTCGAGGAAGGCTGCTCTTCCTAAGGAGGGCCACGCACCCTCAGCCAGCCCCCCTTTGGTGGGGAACCAAGTGGTCTCCCAGGAGCCGGTACAGTCCAACAGTGGTTGCTCCCACAGCACTGTCACATCCTCTAGCCCACCCCGCAGCGGGCAGGTCAAGCATGATCAGTATTAGGATTTACAGTGGCCTCCAAAGCCCAGGGGACTCTCAGAAGGTGGTAAACGGGGTGAATGAATCCGTTTAATTTACACTAACTGACATTTACTGAATATCTACTCTGTGTGCAGATTCATGTAGGCATCCTAGGAGACAAGATAAGTATAAGGACAACTACAACTTGCATAGTGTTTTACAGCCTGTGAAATGCTTTCATGCACTAATTTCACTTAATAAAAGCACCTCACTAAAACTCAGTAAGGGGCAGGTTAGGGGTTGTTCTTCCCACTTTACAAAGATGAGGAAACTGAAGAACCATCTCCATTGTCCCCCAGATGCTGGTATCAGCTTGGAACTCAGTTCTCCTGACTGTGGCCCGGGCGTCCCCCATCACTGCACACTGCCAGTTTGTGACATGGAGTCAGTGTCTTTGGAGGGGGCAAGTGAGGACGCAGGCCAGGGCCTTCAGTCCCTGCACTGATTCCATGCTTGTCTGTCTCTCAACCTGTGCTTCAGGAGGGCAAAGACCAGCTGGTATTAATTCGTCGTCTTAATGTATTCCCAGTGCCCTCCACATGTACATACTGCACAAATGACGGCGTGACGTCAGTGACGTTCAATGACACCCAGTGAAAGGAAGCAGACACAAGGCAGTAGATGCTGGGATCTGGGTGACGAGCGCCAGAGAAGCTCAGAAAGAGCAGTGGGGTGTTGGCCAGAGCACTGGGAAGGCCGAACAGCTCACACTGAAGACTGGGAAATTTGGGGGTGGCAGTGGGTTAGGGTGGTGAACCCCATGATGACCAGTTCTGTGTGTCTTTGTGTCTTTCTTAGGCTTCTGCATGCCACCTGGTACCTGGCAGGCTGGCAATAGGTGTGATGAGAGTCTGAATGGGTTGGAGCCTTGCCGGGCAGCTAGGGGAGGTTTGGCGGCTCTTAGGGTAGAGGGCCCAGCTGTCCTCAGGTTGGAAACATCCCCTTATTGAGGCGGTATGAGATACTGGAGCTTGGGCCTTCCAAAGTCCCGAAGACCAGGACTCAGAGTTTTGCTCTATTATGACAACCGGTGAGATCTCCGGACCATCGCTTTACCCTACATCAAAAAGTCGTGTCATGATTAAACGAAATTGTACTCGTAAAGTGCTCAACAAGAGATGGCTCTTCACACTGTTATTGGATGATGCTGGCAAGGTGCTTGAAGCTGTCTGAGGGATGAGCTTGAGATCAACAGCCTCGGTGGAACGCTCATTATCAGTGACAAAGGAAAGCAACCTCTTCAGTGGCCTCAGCGTCCCCTGGCTGAAGCAATCGGGATTGTGTGTTGTTTTAATTCACACCTCTGACCCTGCCTGCCACACCAGGGCAGCTGGGGCTTGTGAGCCGCATCATATTAAGATTCTAACAAGAAGGAAAGCGCAGCGGTTCACAGGAGCCAATTCCATCTAAAAGGGGAGGAGCAGAGGGAGGTGGGGACGAGGCTGTAGCCCTCAGTGGCAGAGGAGAAGGGGCTCCGTGCCTTCTGACTCCCTCCGTGGAGGGGTGGTGGCTGAGCCCTCCTCCCCTGCCCATGGAGTTTCAATCTCCATGGCCCTCATTAGAAGCCGAGCAGCCTCCGTGTCATCCGCGGCAGCTGGTGTGAGGATACAGTAAAAACAGAGCAACATTTTGGCCTCTCTGGGCCCTACTAGCTCCTTCACATCTCCACGCCTTTGCACATGCTGTCCCCCTGCTGGAATACTCCATCTCCCACCTTTCTACTGCGTGCATTTCTGAGCTTCTGCAAAAGACCTCTCTCAGGTCAAGTCCTTTGTGAGGTCTCTCCCAGCTACCTGGGGCAAGTCAGTCGCGCGGCCCTTGAATAACTGCCTTCAGCCCACTCTGTGGTGACAGACCTCTCCCCTATCCTGGGAGTTGCTCAGGCAGGGACCCTGCTTATCAGACACTGCATCTCCGCTGTCCAGACCAGTGGCAGGTGGCGTGGATATTCGGTGTTTGTGTACGAGACAGATGAGTGAACCAGCACTGAAGGAGCTGGGTGACTTTTGAACCAGCACGGGAAGGAGCTGGGTGACTTGTTTCCCGAGCCTTGCCAACCATGCTGGCACATCAACCACGAACTCAGGGAAGCTGCTACGGCCCAAGTGAGAGACACCCGCCCATGGAGCCCGCAGCTTAGAGGGAAAGGCTTCAGCCAAAGAAGCCAGCCTCTATTAAAGAGGAGTGTGTAGGGGACTTCCCTGGTGGTGCAGTGGATAAGAATCTGCCTGCTAACGCAGGGGCATGGGTTGGATCCCTAGCCTGGGAAGATCCCATATGCCACAGAGCAGCTAAGCCCAGGTGCCACAACTATTGAGCCTGAGCTCGAAAGCTCGAGTGCTGCAGCTCCTTAAGCCTGTGCTCCACAACAAGAGAAGCCACCACAATGAGAAGCCCGTGCATCGCAACAAAGAGCAGCCCCTACTCGCTGCAACAAGAGAAAACCCACTGCAGCAATGAAGCCCAGGGCAACCAAAAAGAAAACAATACACAGTGCGCTTCAGTACACACTGGGTGGTCAGAGCAGTCCGAGGAGCCTTCTCCAGGGAGGTGGGCTGCAGCTGGACTTTGAAGAATGCCCAAGCCATCTGAGTAATGGAGGGCACAGGCTTTCCAGGCAGGGGCTTTGCACTAGGACTTATTGTCAGAGGCAAATTTCTTCCACTGTTAAGATCTCCAGAGAAGGAAATCCTTCAGCCTCCTGCAGATAAAGTTTGCTGTCTCTAAGGAGCCTTCCAGTGCAGGCCTCCATTCTGACTGGATGTCATAAATCCACAGATTAAGTTAATGGGAAGGGATGAGAGGCGGGGTCCCCCAAACTGGCTGGTTATCCTCTTACAAATAGAGACACAAAGCCCTGATCCTCCCTCAGTGCAAGTCCCCCTCCCCCACGGCTCCTGGGATGGGTGTCTCAGGAGCATGTGGTGGAGGTGGGGGAGGCTGGGGGTGGTGGTGGTGAGTGCAGGGTTCGGCATGGCCTTGGGGACAGGTCTGTTGCCAGAACATTCCTGGCACCCCATCTGAGTGCTCGTGGGAGCAGTCCAGCTTGTCCACCCTCAGACCAGATGATTCCTGAGGACAGAGTCAAAATAGCCCTGGCCCCCGGACAGCCCTTGACTTGGTCAGCGCTGCTTTTAGCCGCATCGGAAAGGCTGGGGGCCGGGGGCAGCGAGAGGAACCCAGCGTGCTGGCGGTGAGCCCGCGGGCCTGGCTCACTGTTTGGATGAACTTCTCCTCCGCAGCCAGGAGGGAAGGGCGAAGACCCAGGCCCTCTAGAAGAGACACGGATGGGCCAGACAATGACAGCTCCTTCTCAGGCAGGCAGGGAGGCCCCTGTGGCCGGGCAGTGCTGCCTGCTGGTTAAGAGCATGGCCTCTACAGAGGTCACTCCAGTATTCTTGCCCTGGAGACCCCATAGACAGAGGAGCCTGGGATCACCAAGATTCGGACACAGCTGAGTGACTACATCACCACCTGTACCATCTTTGCAGAGGTCAAGTCCTGCATCCACCACTTAACCAGACACAGGACCCTGGCGATGTATTGTTTCATGGCTGCCATCCTCAGTTTCTGGGCTTAAGATGGAAATCACAAGACGGGGCCTACTCCTTGGACTTTGAGGATGATTGAATGAGAACATGCTGTGCTAACTCACTCTGGACCAATAGTGACACCTGCCAGACTTCACCGTTCAGTTGAATATTCAGTCTCTGGGGAAGGGAACTGCCAGATTTAAGCTGAAGAGGCATTTCACGAGACCACAGCTGCCATCAGGACGCTCCTCTGACATCTAACCCAACTCTTTGCTGACACCTCCCTTTGGGCCCCATGACTCAAGTCTCATCTGGGCTAAAGTGAAGCTGAAGGCATCTTTCCGTTTGAACTACGGGTTTCCCCTTAGGGTCCTGGGTCTGAAAGCAGCTCAGCCAGGCTGGTACAGGGCCCTTGGCCACTTCGCCACTTCTTTCACTCAAAGCCCACCCAATAGAGAGCACCCACCTCCTCACCCAGGCAGACAAGCAGGAGGCCAGCCAGATCCCCGAGGGACACGGCGCATTGGAAGCAACAGCCTGCAGGTGTGAGATGGAGCTGCCGCTGGAGCAGAGCTTGAACTGCCATCCTGGCCTGCTTTCCCACACTGGGGTCAGCCACACCCCCCTTTCCTTCTCGCTCCTGACCAACTGTGTGCATGCAGCCTGCTGTGGCTACAAAACTTCTTAATGTGGCCACTGCTATAGCAGGGCCAGAAACCAGCCAGAGGGAGGCAGCTGGGATGGTGAGGGCCCCTGAAACAGCCATATTACATCACACAGAAGATGCCATTGATGGCAAGGCACACCCTGACGTCAGAGACGCTAAAGTGGGAGAGACGAGCAGTTTAGAATGGAGAGGGGTACAGAAGGTACCCGGGGGCCCTGCCTTTCCTGCTAGAGCTGTCCTGGCTCAGACGTCCCACTTTTCCATTCCTTTCTCTTTTCCACTCACCTCCCCACTTACAATTGTGCACACGCAGAAAAGCACGGGGGCTTCCCAGGTGGCTCAGTGGTAAAGAACCTGCCAATGCAGGAGACAAGAGATGTGGGTTCGATCCTTGGGTTGAGAAGATCCCCTGGGGGAGGAAATGGCAACCCCACTCCAGTATTCTTGTCTGAAAAATTTCATGGACAGAGGCGCCTGGTGGGTTACAGTTCATGGGATTGCAAAGAGTCAGACATGACTGAGCGACTGAACACGCAGAAAATCAGAGAACTAAAATGCACAGCTTGGTGTCACCAACACTCATGTGACTGCTACCCAGGTCAACAGATTTCTATTGGTACTCCAGAGGCTCCTTTTCTGTCCCCTGCCAATCACCACTTCCAAAGATATCCTCCCTAAGATAACCCGATGTTCCTTGTAATTATTTTTTTTTTTTGCTTTTCTTTATACGTTTACAATCTATGTTACATTCTTAATCAACAGGCTTAGTTTCGCTTGGTTTTTGGACCCTATATAAATGTAATCATATAAGCATGGAGTATTTCACTCCATAGTATAGTTGGGAGATCCATCCATGGTTCTCACCATGGATGTTGGTGAGAAGCATTTCATGAGACCACAGTTGCCATCAGGAAGCTCCTCTGACATCTAACCCAGCTCTTTGCTGACACCTCCCTTTGGACCCCATGACTCAAGTCTCATCTGAGCTAGAGCGAAGCTGAAGGCATCTTTCCGTTTGTTGTCCTGGTCGTTGTATGTAACAATCACCTTCATGTTCATTGCTATATAGTTTTTCATTGTAATAATCTACCACCTTCCTGCTCTTCATTTGCTCCTCCAGTCACTAAGTTGTCTCCAACTCTTTGCAGCCCCATGGACTATAGCCCGCCAGGCTCCTCTTTCCATGGAATTCTCCAGGCAAGAATACTGGAGTGAGTTGCCATTACCTTCTTCAGGGGACCTTCCTGATCCAGGGATTGAACCCTCATCTCCTGCATTGGCAGGTGGATTCTTAACCACTGGGCCACCTGGAAAGCCCTTCCTGCTCTTCACCCTTCCCCCTGGTTTCTATTTCAATCAGTCCTCCACAGAGTAGTAAAATTTTGGTCCTTAACCTGCCCCCAACCCCTTAAATCCATTTGGAACACCCCCTCCACTGCCATGAGGTCTGAGCCCTCACGCTATCCAGAATTCCACACACTACAAGGATGGTCTGTTTTTCACCCCAACCAGACAGGCTGCACGTTTTGAGAAAAGGGTCCACACTGTTCTTTTCACCCCCACCTCACGGGTGCTGAGGAAAATGCCAGGTTTGTGCCAAGTGTTCAATACATCTTCGTTGAATGATCATAGGATCCTGGGGGGGTAAGTGG
Organism: Aepyceros melampus; assembly: GCA_006408695.1. Classification (NCBI taxonomy): domain Eukaryota; kingdom Metazoa; phylum Chordata; class Mammalia; order Artiodactyla; family Bovidae; genus Aepyceros; species Aepyceros melampus. Next base: position 98,578 of record SJXQ01011591.1, on the reverse strand, counting down.
TACTTGTCACCATTCCCTTTGTGCGTGTCTGTGGGTGTGAAAATGAGTAGGAAGGGGGTAGGGGCATCAGTGATTCAGGCTCCCCATGCCACCTGCTTATTAACAGTGCTGTTCTCACAGCTGATGGTTTCAACATATTTGTGGGGGGATGAGAAGGAGAAGGGGGTTCTTAGGAGTCAACTGAACACACTGGCTACTTCTCTAGAAGGGTCTCAGAGGCAGCATGGTAACAGTGAAGGTGAAGGTGAAGTCGCTCAGTCGTGTCCGACTCTTTGCAACTCCGTGGACTGTAGCCTACCAGGCTCCTCCGTCCAGGGGATTCTCCAGGCAAGAATACTGGAGTGGGTTGCCATTTCCTTCTCCAGGGGATCTCCCCGACCCAGGGATCGAACCCAGGTCTCTCGCATTGGAGGCAGACGCTTTAACTTCTGAGCCACCAGGGAAGCCCCATGGTAACAGTAGGCAAGGACAAAGAAGGCGGCCCCTAGGGACTTCCCTGGAGGTACAGTGCAGGGGGCCCGGGTTGGATCCCGGGTCAGGGAACGAGATCCCGCAAGCCCCAAGAGCCTGTGTTGCACTAAAGATCCTGCACGCCGCAGCTCAGACCTAGTGCACCCAAAGAAGAAGAACAGGGGCTCTAGAATCAGACTGGCTGGCTTTGAACCCTGGTCTCTCACCAGCTCGAGACCCTGGGCTCTAGTGTCAGCTTCTCCTTCTGTAAAGCGGGGAGAGCGAACATACCTTCCAAAGGTTGTTTAATAACAATCAATGTGTTAATATTTGAAAGGTGCTTAGAAGGGTGCCTGGAACACCCCACGTTGCTGCTGTTTAGTCTCTAAGTCACGTCTGACGCTTTGTGACCCCTTGAGCTGTAGCCTGCCAAGATCCTCTGTCCATAGGATTTCTCAGGCAAAGATACTGGAGCGGGTAGCCACTTTTCCCTGCAGGGGACCTTCCCGACTCAAGGATCGAACCCGCATCTCCTGTTTGACAGGTGGATTCTTTACCACTGAGCCACCTGGGAAGCCTAGTGCACTCGATGAGTGTTTGTTAAGTAAATCAGTAACATAAAATAAACCTGCTGCTCAGCGCAAGTAGCTCTCTCTCTGGGAAAGCCACAGCTTGTTTTTCGGAGGGCAAGACCCCCAGCAGCCCTGTGCGCATGAACAAATGTGCTTTCTTTTCAAATAGGTTTACTTCCCTGACGCTGGGCCTGCACCAGCCCCTGGGTGTATATGATGGGGCATTTTCTGCTAACCTGCCTTCAGGCTCCTTGGGGGATGCTGTGGAGGTGTAAATCTCCCCTGACCATTTTCAGGTGGAATCTTTTTATTTTTTAGTGTTTGGCAGTGCCAGGTGGCAAGTGAGATCTTAGCTCCCCAACCAGGGATTTCTCTGTTGAACTCATCTGCCTCCCTATTATCCAACCAGAGAGCAGAGACTGTCTTCCAGAGCCACACAGGGTCCGAAGCACCTGCCCTCGCCTCCTAACAGGGCTCGCCGCCACTTCCTGGAAGTGGACAGCATTTTGGAGAACTCTGAGCACTTAAAGAGCATAGAGCACCCTGTGAGAGTACTTGACATGTATTCTGATTGAATTCTCAAGGTGTCTATGAAGTAGGCATCATTATTCCCATTTTACACACGAGAAAACTCAGCCCAGAGGGTTAAAAACTGGCTCCAGTTTACACAAGGGGTATGTGGCAGAGTTAGGACCCACACTCCCTTTTTTTTTTTTTGCTGCTGCCTAGGGTCATCATTGCTGTGTGCGGGCTTTCTCTAGTTGCAGTGAGCAAGGGCTTCTCATTGTGGTGGCATCTCTAGCTGCCAAGCACAGCTCTAGGTGCGTGGGTTTCATTAATTGCAGCACACAGGCTCAGCAGTTGTGGCTCTGGGGCTCAGCTGCCCTGCAGTACATGGAATCTTCCCGGACCAAGGCCTGACCCCATATTTCCTGCATTGGCAGGCCAATGCTTAACCTGCGGACCACCAGGGATGTCCAACCCCCTGCATCTTTTTTTTTCTCTCCTGTATCTTTAGCTATGTCCACTTCACTTCTGTCAGCCACTGCACTTTTTAACATATTATTGATCTTCACGATACATATGTATTATTGCCTTCACTTTATGAAAAGGAAATTGACATCAGAGAAGTTAATTGATTCATTCGAGGTCAATAGTAAGTAAAAAATGGAGCGGGGCTCAATCTCAGGGCTGTCTGCCTCCACAGTCTTTCTTTCTACCACACAGGCTGCCCTAAAGGTCCCACAGACCAACAATCTCCAGCCCTCAGCCCTCATCATGTGATGTGCTTCCTGTAGGAGTCATCTGAACAGATAAGTCCCCATCCTGGCTGCCCTTCCCTGGACATGACTTGTCAAAGGACCTTTTGGAATCTGATGCTCAGTCCTGGATACACTATGCTGGACATGTCTGACCAGGAAGATGGGCAACCCCCCTCCCCTCTATTGAGTTGCCAACCCCCTGCAAGTGTGTTTGTGTGAGAGCACTTGCTTACATCATGGGCTGACCATTCGTAGGATGTGTATGATTTATTCCCTCAATTAAATGACCAGTCCTAGGAGTGCTGAAATCATCTCTCTCACCTGAAGCTCAGGTGTTAGTGGACAGATGTATTATTTGGAACTTAGATTACCTTTCTCCATAGAAACAAGTTTTTTAAAATAGGTAGTTTTCTGGGCTAGCCTTAAAGACTGATTTGGTTGAAGATATGTGTTCTGGTGGAGAGAAGTCCCCAGGATTCAGGACGAAAAAATGAGAGATCTTCCTCTGCTTTCAGGGAACAGAACTAGACACAGGTAAATGCTGAGACTAGTGAGCATAGACTTTCTCAGCTTTTCCCTTTTTGTGCTCCATTGACTCTTCCAGCCCCTCCTGTGACAAATCCCTGGATCCTTATGCTATCCTCCCATCTGCTTCCTCAATCAGAGGCTTCCAGCCTTTGGGACTTTACAGTCAAATCCCCTGCAGTCATGCTCATGATGATGAAGATAAAGCTTCCATCAGATTCTCAAAAGGGTCAGGAGAAGGTGAAGACCATTGCTAGGAGCCTTCCTCTGGCACCCCATTCTGGCCTACCTCCTCAAAATGCTGTGCTTACAGATGCTCTGATCTTCATCTTCCACCACGAATAAACACTGGCACCCTTTCCCTGAAACTGATCCTAGAAGAGTGGGTTAGAAAACCAAGCTTTAGGACTAATTCATACCTAAGCTATGAAGGAGTGATGGCCTCACTGTGGGCATTCTGATAGGGCAATCTGATAGGATAATTTTAAATGGATCTCTGAGGAGTGAGATTTCAGATAAGGCGATGAAATTACAGGAAAAAGTTATAGATAATATATGCTGGAGCAAGAATGGTGCAGTCCCTCTAAGCTATTTTCTTGCTTTTCGATGTTTTTTTTACTCCATAGTTTCCCTAGAAGTGTCAACTTTTCTCTCTGAGGTTTCCAAGGCAGAGCAGATTACAGGGACTTTCAGAGGCAGCCTGCAGGTATTTGTAGCAGCAGCTGTGTCTGTTTCAGGACAAAGGACCTCCACATCCATCATCTTACTCTATCCTCACAACAGTACTATGAGGATACTAACAGGATATTGTGGCTTTTTACAGCAGAGGAAACTGAGGCTTGATGAGATCCAGGAATTCACTGTAGTTCTGCTGGCTAGGCACATGGGGCATGTGTGCGTGCGTGTAAGCTCAGTCATCTCCGACTCTGTGACATCGTGAACCAGAGCCAGCCAGGCTCCTCTGTCCATGGGGTTTCCCAGGCAAGAATACTGGAGTGGGTTGCCATTTCCTCCTTCAGGGGATCTTCCCTGACCCAGGGATCGAACCCGGGTCTCCTGCTTGACAGGCCGACCACTGAGCCACCTGGTAAAATTCTTTACCACTGAGGGGTCAGTGAGGCTTAAATCCAGATCTTGTCTCCAAGTACCATGCCTTTTGCATAAACTGTCTCTATCTGCTGTGTAGGTGGGTGTCTGACAGGGGCAGATGCCCTCTTTCTTTAGAGCTCATGCAACGCTAGGCACAGGGAAGCAGGCAAGGATGTTTGCTGAGTGATTGAAGGCAACACTGAGGTGCAGAGGCAATCGACTGACTCTCTCCTTCACAAGCCCTCCTTGGCCAGGAGCCTGCATGCAGGGCACATGCTGTACCTGGGTGACTTCCAGCAGGGATGAGCCCAGCATGTGAGGTCCAGCCCTGTGGGGGAGAACAGCTGGGAACCAGACAGAGAGTCTCAGAGACAAGAATCATGAGGTATACACCGATGTGTGTATCAGTACCACTCAAAGCCAAGAAGGTGAAACCCAAATGTTCATAAAGTGATGAATGGATAAACAAAATGTGGTTTCTCTAACACAATGGGATATTCATACACAGAAATGAAGCCCTGCCATGTATTACAAGAGGGTAAACCCTGAAAACATCACGCTAAGTGAAAGAAGCCAGTCACAAAAGATTCCATATCATACAATTCCACTCATGTGAAATATCCAAAATCAGCAAACCCCTCAAGACAGAAAGTAGACCACTGGCTTCTAGGGGTGGGCAAGTGATGGCTAATGGGTGCAGGGTTTCTTTCCAGGGTGATGAAATGTTCTAGAATTAGATAGTGGTGATGATTACACAATTTTGTAAATATACCTAAGGCCTCTGAACTGTATAGCTAAAGAGTGGATTTTATGGTACGTGAATTACACTTCAATACCCAAAGAATCAAGCAGAGGAGGCCCTTGGTGCTTTTGTGCACTCAGGTTTTGTGATTGCAGCCAAGTGTATCTGAGGGCCCTGGAGCAAGGTTGTCAGCTCTATGGGGTGGGGGCAAGGTGGCAGCAAGCAGAGTGCAACCCTGGCGAGATGTACGCCTGGCTGGTAGATTTGGTGGAGGCCGAAGGAAGAGGAACGGATGAGATAGTCAGGCAGCCTCACTGTATCTGAAAACGAGGGCCGGGCTATCAAACCCCACACCTGTCCCAGGATGGGGCTCAGCGCCCCGACTGGGAGTTGGGGTCCCCTTTTACTTTACCTAGGCTTTTTGTAGGAGCCAAGAGATGCTGCTGTTTCGTGAGCCAGTGGAGAGGCGGTACATCCTAGTGGGAAGAAATTCGAGCCACATAGACCTGGTTTCAAGTCCGGTTACCTTTTTGGAGCCTAGTTTTGTAATTGGTAAAATGAAGATGGTAGCAGTACTCCCTCCTGGGCTGACTGGGCAGGTAAATGAGACAATGCAGAAAAAAGCTTAGCCCGCATCTAGCAAGCTGCAGAGGCTGCTGGAGTAGGGGGGCTCTGCTGGTGGTGGTGGGGCCACTAGGGCTTGGTTTCCTCTCCAGGATCCTCCCGTAGTGAAAACATTCTGTAAAGTGGCTCCTGTGCCTGGGTGGCAGCAGCAGAGAGCAGTCACATTTTTTGATGGAAATGAGCAGAATCATGCAGGCAGGATGGTGGGGGGAAGCTGTGATCTGGACTGGAGGGGATGAGGGCAGAAGTAGGGACTGGGGAGGCTGGGAATAGCAGCACCACCCTGCTCCACAGAGGGGATCCTCTGCCAGGGTTTCCCACCTGATCTGGATTTGCAATGAAACGATCGCTTCCAGTAGGAATTTAGCTGCTTTCAGCCTGAATGCAACAGCAAGAACATCTCACTGGAGCAAGGAACTAATGGATGAAACCATTCCAATCTCACAGTAGCCTAACAGCAAAAAGACTCGGGTTTGAGCCTCTGTCTCAGGAGCATGCTGTCATCTGAACACATTTCCAGAGCTGCAAGTGCCATGGGACAGTGGAAAGGACAAGAAGTCTCGGACACAGGGCGAAAGGAACGAAAGCATACTAACTTCCATCTGAAGGAAAGAAGACAACAGAGAACCAGCACCTACAGAAGAAGTTCTGATAAGTGATAGCTATTAAACAAGTCTGCATATTATACCGCGCTCTCCCTTCCTGCTGTCAGCCATTAGAACTGCTGTCTACATCCTGAAAGCTTAGGATGAATAGCTTACTTTGTAGAATGTTCATTAGCCAATTTATCTGCTTATCAGGAAGACAGCAGTTTTGCATTGACTAGTTTATGCTACTTCTGTGTGTTACTGTAATTATGGAACTTAATTAACTATTCTGTAAACCATGAAATATGAGTGCAAAAAGCAAGAGTTGTTGCTAAGAAAACTAAGTGGAGTGCTTTGGAAAGACTCCAGAGTCAAATCTGCTTAAAAGTGAGATCAGGTGAGACAAGTGAAAAGAATGGGATATACAGTAAAAGTCCAAAAAGATCCTACAGCCAGATTACTTCCCCAAAGCTAAAGTTCTCATTCCATTTTAAATAAAAATGAAGTTTATAGATGCTATATTATAGGAGAAATATGTGCAAGTAAAAATGACAAACTTCAATGAGAAAATGACCTGGTTCCAATATCAACACATTAGCAAACAAATATATACATCTTTTAAATCCAAATAGAATGTATCTTTCTTTGCCTTGCCTGCATGCGTGCTCAGTCATGTCTGACTTGGCGACCCCATGGACTGTACCTCACCAGGCTCCTGTGTCCCCGGGATTTCCCAGGCAAGAATACTAGGGCAGGTTGCCATTGCTGACTCCAGGGGATCTTCCCAACCCAGGGATTGAACCCACTTCTCCTGCCTCTCCTACCCTGACAGGTGAATTCTTTACCACTGAGTCCCCTGGGAAGCCCACAGTGGAATACTGCTTAGCCATGAAAATGACACAATGCCATCTGTAGCAGCATGGCTGGACCTAGAGATTATCATACTGAGTAAAGTGTAAGTCAGAGAGACAGATACCACGTGATACCATTCGTGCATGGAATCTCAAATATGGCACAAATGAACTTATCTGCAAAACAGGAACAGACTCACAGACAGAGAGGACAGATGTGTGGTTGCCAAGGGGAAGTGGGGCTGCAGGAGTGATGAGTTAGGCGTTTGGAATCAGCAAAGGCAAACTATTATACATAGAATGGAAAAACAACAACAAGGCCCCACTGTACGGCACAGGGAACCATATTCAATATCCTGTAAACCACAGTGGAAAAGAAGAGGAAAAAGAACACATGCATGTATAACTGAATCACTTTGTTGTACAGCAGAAATTAACAACATTGCAAATCAACTATACTTCAACAAAATAAAATAAAAGTTAAAATGTATCTTTTTAATGGTTGTTCCTTTCGTCAACACACTTTTCCAAATAACCAATCAACAAATTAGTTGCCTTGCATTGGATATGAGAACATCTACTGTATTGAGATCTGCCCTTATTCATACCTTTTCTACCCTTCCTTCCTAAAACTGAGCAGCTACTATGTGTCTAACATAACATTGCCACAGAGCAGTATTCGCCAACAACTATATAGAGTTGTTCCTCAAAGCAACAGTGAAAACAAGAGTATGACTCACAGCGACCAAATGTCTGGGGAAAGCTTCAAGCCATTCACCCTCTTGCAAATTCATGAAGCCCTCTAGTACACTAAGGGTAAAGAAATAAGCTAAACTTCGGAGATCAGCCCTGGGATTTCTTTGGAAGGAATGATGCTAAAGCTGAAACTCCAGGACTTTGGCCACCTCATGCGAAGAGCTGACTCATTGGAAAAGACTCTGATGCTTGGAGGGATTGGGGACAGGAAGAAAAGGGGACGACAGAGGATGAGATGGCTGGATGGCATCACTGACTTGATGGATGTGAGTTTGAGTGAACTCAGGGAGTTGATGATGGACAGGGAGGCCTGGCGTGCTGCGATTCAGGGGGTCGCAAAGAGTTGGACACGACTGAGGGACTGAACTGAACTGAAACTTCGTATAACCCAGATTTTCCTAAACCTGTTTCATCACGCTACCCTTTCTTGGGAGCTGCTGCTGCTGCTGCTAAGTCGCTTCAGTTGTGTCCGACTCTGTGCAACCCCAGAGATGGCAGCTGCCGTCCCTGGGATTCTCCAGGCAAGAACACTGGAGTGGGTTGCCATTTTCTTCTCCATTCTTGGGAGCAATACCTATAATACCCTGTAAGACACACACCTGGGGATCGATCAGTGCTTTGGGGCCCATAGAAGAGGTATCATATATGATCCCTATTGAGGAATTTACAGCTGAGTCAGACATAAAACACGTGGAATGGACACGCACATATACAGCCAGGACAGACAGGAACAGAGGTAGTCAGTGCAGTCTCAGGATCCAGTGAGAATCGGTAGCTATCACGGATGAGAACAGATCAGTCAGCTACCTCTAAATAACTTCCACAAATGTTGAGTCTTAGCCTAAAAACCTGCCCATGGCCTACTCCTCTAGAAAGTTCAAAGAGAACTCACATTTCTTAAGTGCGATTGTGTGTCAGGCCTGGCTCTTTATATATGTTCTTTCATTTAATCTTCACAACTGTGGGAAATGAGTTACTATCTCCTTTTTCAAAGAAATAGAATGAGTGCACAGCTAGTGGAAGGCCCTCAGTTCACACCTCTGTCCGGCTGGCTTCAGAGCCTGTCTTCTTTTCACTGTGCCCGTGATCCAGGGCTGCACAGGGCCTTTCCTGAGCTGGCGTCTGCCTGTATCTGCAGAGCCAGCCTTGGGCCTGAAGAGGACAGCTTGTCATGCCGAGTTACTAGAGCCCAGACTTCTCCCAGTGCTCTTGCTCCCCCTCATCCGGAAGTTCTGAGTTCTGACTTTAGGGGCTGAAGGGTCAGCCCTTGTCCTCTCTCCATGGCCTCTGGGGGGAGGACTTGCCAGTGTCGAGTGTTTTATCAACAGTATCCACTCTGAGTGCGCTCTGAGCTGCAGAGGGCCTGGGGTGGGTGACAACCTCACTCCCGCAGCTCAGCAGGCACCCCTGATCGTTCCAGGTCCTTCTGCAGCTCTAACCTGGGTCCTTCCTTCCCCTCTGCTTTGCCCAGCTGCTCTGCTCTCTCTTGCCTGTCTGGCTGGAGGTGGCAGTGGAGTGGAACGCAAGGACTCTGAGCTATGGAAGGGGCTGGGCAGGAAGGGGTGAGAGGCAGGACATTGACCTGAAGTCCAAGGTCAGAGGGCAGGCACAGCCAGGAGGGATGGATACTGTGACCTTCTGCCTCAGGCTGAAGGCTTAACTCGGGGGTTGGGGGAGCTGAGGTGATGGGAGGCAGTAGGGGTGCTGGCCTGGATGCTTGGCTCCTGGGCAGTGGGGTAGGGACTTGTCTTGCAGCCTCCTCTCCCTACTACACTTGCGTTTTCTCCCCTGAAAAGTGAGGTTGTAGATGTGTTCACAGTCTTCAAAAATACACTGAGGGGTGGGGACAGGGGAGAGAAGTCAGCTAACGCTTTTAAGACCCAGGACGCCAGGGCCTCCTCACTCATTTCATTCCTTCGTCATGATCTCCACAAGAGATGAGTGTGGCCAGACCGCAGAGGCTTGAGGGAAAGCCTAGATACAAAGTCATGCTTGGTTGTCTCAAAAGCCCACGCATTCCCACCATTCCCACTGCCCTACAGTTACACATTCTCACAGTGTGACACAGGGGGCGCCTGCTATGGCCGGGGAGGTTGCTTGGGTGCCGCAAACCTGGTTGTGACAGGTCAGCACACGGACACAAAACCTCCCCTACTGAAGCCCTCTTCCCGGGGTGGGGCGGAGGGCTGGAGCTCAGCACAGACACCAGGGTCCTAATGCCACCACAGCCCTCTGCTCTCTGCCTGTGTGGAAGAGAGAGCAGGCAGGCGACCTGGGCACCCCCACCACGAGCTCCAGATCCTGAGTTAGAGGAAGAGGCTGGGCCTGGGCCTGGCTCCCTGGCTTCTTCACCAGGCTCTGGGCATCTCTCCAACCTCCTCTCCTCACCTTAACCTTCAGCCGTCCAGCTCCTTCTCTCCAAATTTGGTTATCGTCTGTGCCCAAGGTGCTGCTTTCAAAATGGGCTTCCTCAGCAAAGTGCTGGGGCGGCCCCACGTCCCCAGAGTCTGGGGGAGGGTGCGGATCTCGTGGTGGACACAGAGCTCCAGCCGCATCCAGCACCCCAGCGGGATGCTGGCCATCTGCTGGGTGGGCAGGCCCCCTGCTTCCGGGGTAGAGATCCTCAGTTCAGTTCAGTTCAGTCACTCAGTCACGTCCGACCCTTTGCGACCCCATGAACTGCAGCACGCCAGGCCTTCCTGTCCATAACCAACTCCCGGAGTTTACCCAAACTCATGTCCATTGAGTCGGTGAGGCCATCCAACCATCTCATCCTCTGTCATCCCCTTCTCCTCCTGCCCTCAATCTTTCCCAGCACCAGGGTCTTTTCAAATGAGTCAGCTCTTCACATCAGGTGGCCAAAGATCCCCAAATCCTGGGCCTGGGCTCCATGCTTTTGGAGGCTCTCCCATTTCAAATAAAGGGCTGATGATTAATTAATTAGTTCCCAAGATCCACTGACTTTCTCTCCTCTTTGAACAAAGAGCCTCCCTGACTCCTGGTTCTTCTCCACACTTTGCCAGCCAATATGCCTACAGCCCTAAGCCTGGTATTTACCTTCTGTCTGTGTGGCTATTACTGCCATGCCAGGCCAAGAGCTTGCAGACCACTGGGAGCCTGCCTGTGCTTGAAGATTCTGCCTCCCCTTCCCAGACACACACACACAGACACACACACTCAGCCCAGACAGAGTCACCAGCTTTATTGCTCCAACCCTTGAATGATGCAAGAAGGTCACAGTTTTGACGTCACTCCTGATACTCAACCCAAGGCCTGTCTGTTGCAACTTACCGTGCACACAAACACAACCACCGTGTTCTCAGTGCACACGGCAGGTTTTTCATAAACCCACGGCCCCCGCAGTGGAAGCTCAGAGTCTTAACCACGGGGCCACCAGGGAAGCCCCTATAAACATTACTCTTTTTTTATTTCAGTGAAAAAAAATTTTTGGCTGTATCACAGCCAGTGGGATTAGTTCCCCGATCAAAGAGTGAACCCAAGCCACCTGCCTCGGAAGCGCGGTACCTTAACCACTGGGCCATCAGAGAAGTCCCCCATAAATGGTCCTATTAAACCTCAGGCTGCAACGTCATCTCATGAAAGAGATCCAAGAAAACAACTGCTCTGCATCTCTGAGCTGAGCTGGCTACCTGATGCTAGGATTTCAGCCTGGGCTGCCCACCTCAGGGTGGGGGTGGGCTTAATCATGGCTCGCCAGTCCACGCTTCCTCTGGCTGCTCTGATCAGAAGGAAAGGGATGCACACCCTCTGCTCTGCGCCCACCACCAAGGACTCAGGAAACAGAAGGCTTCTGATGGAGAATCAGCATTTTCTTCCATGGGAGAGGACAGAGGTCAGCGTGGTTGCTGCAGGAGCAGTAACCACAGCCCCACCTCCACAGAATCCCACTCTGTTATGAAACATTGCCACTTGCCCACAACTTTACGCTCTTCAGAATGTGTCCATCCCCATTCCCTCATGGACGTCATATTCTTTTGAGGCAGTAGCCACAAGTACTGGAGGAATCTCCAGCTTTAGGTCCCATTTAAGCCTCCCTCTACCCTGGCCTCTGGAAGATGGTATCCCTACAAGAGAGCCTCTCTCTGAGGCCATGCCCTCTGCAGATGTGGGAATCATGGGCTGGTGTCCCAGGGCTTATTCATACCCCACACTGCAACTCCACACCCCATCACACACACACTCACCATGAGATGCTGGAAGAGCCAAGAACGCATTATATTGGTGGCATGCTTGGGCAAGACTCCTCGTTTGTTCTTGGACTTCTTATCCTCATTGTCCAGGAGGGAGGTGAGGTCAAGGTTAACCTTCAGGGCACGTGGAGAAAAAATCAGCATCAGCAGCCTGGCGGGCCAGCAGCTAGGGACCTGTTGCCATAGAGACGGCAGGCTCTGCTGCCAATCCCCTATCCCAACTCATTCTGAGCATCTGGGGGAGGTCACCTTTCCTGTCATCTGGCAGCAAACCCCTCAGAGAATGGGAGAAGGGAAGGAGGAGAGAGAAGGAGGAGAAGGAGGAAGAGGGGAAGGGGGGTAGGGGATGAGAGAGCAGACCGAGGAAGCAGGCTCATGCAGAAGGCACAGGAGAGAGGGGTTTGCCATGAACCACCCAGTGGTCGTTAGCATTTCTGGGGTACGTGCGCTTTTCCGGAGGGCTTTCCTATCTGTTACCATGGTCAGCCCTCACATCAGCTCTGTAGGCTGGTGCAGCCGTGGGCAGCTGATGTGAGTCCCTCTTCTACGGAGAGGAACTGGGAAGCTCAGAGGGATCAGCTGACCTATCCAAGATGGCGGAGCCAATGTCAGCTCTCCAGCCTCCACCTTCAGGTCTTCCCGTCCCAGCCTGGCCTCTGTGTGTGCCCTCTACGCCACTGAGCTACAGACTGGCTCAGAGCGCAGAGCAGGAGGAGGAAGTGTAGGTCCCTCCACGTGACCCCAAGAGGCACCGAGATCTCAGGAGCTGGGAGAACCTTTCCAACGCCCACCTTCTTGCACGTCATGTGGGGGTGATGGTGCCTCTCCGGGGAATGATGAGAGGCGAGGGAGCTAGCGGCCGAAAGCACCTAGCAGACGGCGACTGGGCACGGAGCCCTCCCCCACGCCATGCACGTGTGCACACACCTGCATGGCACACACACACTCACCTGTGTGTTCTGGATCTGGATGGCTCCCTGGGGGATTGCCTGGGTGACCACCTGACCCTGGGAGGTTACCATGGTAACCGGCTGGTATAAGGCTCCACCTGAGGAGACAACCAGTTTTGGGGTCCCCTGCCACAGGGATGGGTAGGCGTGAGGGCGAGCAGGGCTCCCAATCCACTTGGCACTCACGTGTAAACACTCTCTACGCTTGAGGCCTTCAGCCCCTGTGGGGAAGGGGTGGGAGGGGATGGGCTGCAGAGAACAGAGTCTCTGTGTGTGTTTGCGGGGGGGAAGGGTCTTTGGTGGGGCTCATGAGATTCCGACCCAAATTCATTCCAAACCACCACCATCGTCAGGTCTTGGTAATGATCTGTAAGCTTACGGAACACTTTAGGCAAGAAACTCAGCTGGGAGCCCCTCCCTTGCCAGGGGGCACCCCCTCCCACATCCTAGGACACTTTGTTCAGTGTCTTGCCCCCCACCAACCCTGGAATTCCCTCAGGCCGCCCACTCTCCTCCCAGGGGTGTTCCCCAGAATCCCCTGCACAGACCTGACACCACTTGTGAGTTGACGGTTGTCATGGCGATGTTGCCCTGCTGGAGCGCTGAGGCTGGGACCACAATCCCCTGGGGGTTATTGGAGACTCCAGACATGGAATTGGGGGAATTCTGCAGGAGGTCCTGGCAGCAAGGGAGGCGTGGTTTGTGACAGTGTCACTAAGGGCTTAGCTGCCACAGCCCCAAATTCCTCCTCTTCCCTCCCGCTTCCTGCCTTCCCGCCTCCCGCCTCCTGCTCCTCCCGACCAAATCCAAAAGGCAGTTCTTCCTAGAAAGTGTGAATAAGGAGGCGCAACCTCACAACCAACCAACAACAAGAGTCATCCGCTGACCTATTCCATTCCCCTGTGAACTCAAGACAGAAATCGCCCGCACACCAGTGGTGCCCGCCTTGGCTTCACCGCGGAAGCTCCAGTACTGGTGCCTGGGTTCCATTCCCAGACATTCTAACTTAATTGGTCAGGGACGTGGCCAGACCTTGGCTTCACCGTGGAAGCTCCAGTACTGATGCCTGAGTTCCATTCCCAGACATTCTAACTTAATTGATCAGGGGTGTGGCCAGGGCTCTGCGGGGAAAGTGCGTGTTGAAAGCTCTGGGTGACTCGGATGTGAAGCCAGGGCTGGGAACCGGGCTTTACCTGCTTAGCACATACTCATCCTTCACCCTCAGCTATCCCTAGGAGCCTCCTGCCACCAAGGGCCTCGCAGCTCAGCATCCGTATCACGGCGTTTATGACACGAAGCTCCACACAAAGCAGCCTCCAACGTACTATCTGTACTTAGTTCAGATCTGCCATATCATGGCTACTAAAATATTTGCTAAATAATAATAAAAATAGCTTGCTGTCCTCTTCATCACCCGTCTTCCAGGGAATCCCATAGGAGCGTCTGCTCAGCTGGGGGCACATTTCATCGGCTCCCCCGCTCCTTAGGACCCAACATGGAGCCCTGAGGATGCTCCATGATGTCACCTGCTGGCCCCTTTCCTGCAGACAATCCAAAGCAGCTAAGGGGCCTTTTTTTTTTTTTTTTCCTGGCACCCTCATCATTGCCACCTAAGAGCTGGGCTGAGAGTGCTTGGACTCTGACATAGGCGGACAGGAAGCAGGCTCAGCTGAGGGCCTCCAGGAAGGGGCAGTGAGGCCTCCCACCTTGGTCACCGGGCGCTCTTCTCCACTAGGGAGGGTTTGTGAGGAAGGAACTGACTATAAGGGTTGGGGTCTCTAGGTTTCGTTTGGAGAAAGCAAGGCAGGCATGAATGGCGGAAGTAAGTGAGCCTGAAAAGACCCACTGGGGTCACTGAGCACCCCCTAATCACAGTTGTTCCTCTGAAGACAAGACTTAGCCTGGGTAACTTGCTGGCTAGGATGGTCATTCCCATGCCGAAGACCTGGAATCACAGGCCTGACGCTTTTAGGATTTAGACAGGAAAATGGTTAAGAAAATGGACAACAAGGTGATCAAAACCAGTCCATCCTAAAGGAAATCAACCCTGAATATTCATTGGAAGGACTGATGCTGAAGCGGAAGCTCCAATATTTTGGCCTTCTGATGCAAACAGTCGACTCATTAGGAAAGACCCTGATGCTGGGAAAGATTAAAGGCAGAAGGAGAAGGGAGTGACAGAAGATGAGATGGTTGGATGGCATCATCAACTTAGTGGATAGGAGTGTGCGCAAACTCTGGGAGACAGTGAAGGACAGGGAAGCCTGGTGTGCTGCACACAGTCCATGGAGTTGCAAAGAGTCAGACATGGCTGAACATGACCATGGTTAAGAAAATCGGGGGGAAAAGAAAGCCCCCAGCTCCCTAGCTTTGGTTTAAGGACTGGACGAGCTTAGACCATCAGCTGCAGGAAGATAGAGAGCATGGAGCAAGAAGTGTGTGCCTGGAGCAAAACCTGGAGCCACTGCCTGCAGATCTGGAGCCACAGACCAAGAAGACACAGCAGGGGCTGGGGGACAGCCATGGATGTCACTTCCCAGACCCTGGGTCCCGGGAGCTGGCTGAGCCTTGCGGGTGGAGGCAGTCGGTACAGACAGTTTAACTCGATTCAGCTGCTTACCCACCCTTGGCATCTTCTCCAGAACTGCCTTTTCTACCCTCCTAGACTGTCCGGCCCAGGGCTGAGGAGATCAGGCTATAAATAAGCAGCCGTGGGGCTGGAGTCTGGTTGCCCCTCCTCCATGCCTGCGCCTCCCATCTGGCTTCTGATGGGGTGGGGTGGGGGAGGAGGCCTTGCTTCCCCACTGGGCTCACCTCTGCGGCCGTGACCTTGGGGAAGGGAGAGGGGCCAGCTCCTGCCTCGCTTTTTCCTTTCTGGGATCTGTGAGGGCCTCCCTGCCAGTGAGGTTTATTCTTTGAGCAGGACTCTCAGCCGTTCCATTTGGACAGCTCAAGTGTAACACCATCTGACCTGCAGAAATCTAGAAACTAGAAGGGCCCTTACAGCCTGAGTATTCCAGCTCCCTGGTGTACAAACGAGTAACTGAGGCTAAGAAACCCAAACCACTTGCTCAAGGTCCCCCAGGTAGGTAGCAACAACAAGGTTAGGCCACAGCCCTCCTTCACCAACAAACAAACACTGCACCCCGACCCCAGGGCCAAGAACTGGGCGGCGAGGTGCTCCTGGAATCACAGGGGTTCAATGAATACGAGCAGGTGAGCAGATAAAAACAACCCAAACCCGGACATACAGAGGCGGCATGGGGACCCGAGGAAAGGATGGTGGATTAGGAATTAGCACATCATGGCTCTTTGGCCCCATGGCAACCCACCCCAGTATTCTGGACAGAGGAGACTGGCAGGCTACAGTCCGTGGGGTTGCAAAGAGTCAGATACGATCGAAGCGACTTAGCACGCATGCACAGCCCTTCAGGGGGCTCCTTACTTATAAGATGTGTCTGGCCCTGTGTTCACACCCAGGAATCCTCGAAGCCCGCCTCTTCAGCTTGCCTCTGCTCTGAACTTGAGCTCCCCTCAATCCAGCCTCCCAGCCTACCTTTCTCCTAGAGTGTAAACCAGTACTGAGATTATGAAAAGCTGGGACAAACTTGAAAATTAAAAAAAAAACAACAACTACTTATTTATTTTATTTGACTGTGCCAGGTGTTAGTTGCCTGCAGGAGCTTCAGTTGAGGCATGTGGGATCGAGTTCCCCGACCAGGGACTGAACCCAGGCCCCTTGGCCACTAGATTACCAAGGAAGTCTCTGGAAGGTACATTTAATAGTTGGGAACAGCCACTCCAATGACACTCACCATAAAACTCATGGCAAATGACTTTTCAATGACCTCTGGTTTGGAACCACCATGCCACGGCGCTCATCATTGAATAAGGATATTTGGGAATTTCCAACATAAAAAGTTGTTCCAGACCTTCTTCCACCCCCAAAATAAATCCAGCAAGGTTAGGAAAATACAAGCAAAGCCAGTAAAATAAATACAAGATGTATGACTTGGGATTCAACCAGCACATCTTTACCTGCCAGAGGCAAGAGAATGAGTTATCACTAGGATCTTCCCTGGCTTATTCACACTCTGACTGGTTCTCAGCGTTGTGACTTGGTTAGCTTCTGCGCCAGCTTACCTGGTTTGGGTAACTAAAGGCAATTTATTCTTTCCATCAGACCCTTCACTTTCCTACCCTCTCCTCCTACTTTGGGTCTTTGCTAGGAGGTGCTAAGAGGCAGCTGAGATACATCAGTAAAGGAATGAAACAGAGAACCTCATGTGGAGACTGTGGGCAGGGGCCTCTGCTGACCACAGCTTAGCTGGGACAGAGAAGAGGCAAAATATTGGCCTCTCTGGGGTCTAGGGAAGTGGTATTCATCTCTTTGTTGGTGTCATTGTTCAGTCGCTCAGTTGTGTCCGACTCTTTGCAACCCGATGGAGTGTAGTCTGGCAGGCTCCTCTGTCTCCCGGAGTCTGCTCAGAATCATGTCCATTAAGCAAGTGATGCTATCTAACCATCTCATCCTCTGCTGCCGCCTTCTCCTTTTGCTGTCAGTCTCTTACATTTGTAAATATGAGCTGTTTTACAAACCTGCCTGAGCGCTGGTGTGTTTTAAAGACACAGATTCTCAGGGTCATTAAATGAGACCATCAGCCATCTTGTGTTTCTTTTCTTTTTTTAGTTGTTGGCATGTGGGATCTAGGTCCCTGACCAGGGATTGAACCGAGGCTCCCTGCCTTGGGAGCACAGTCTTAGCCGCTGGACCACAAGCGAAGTCCTAGCAGTCTGTGTTTTTAGAAAACCCCTCTTAGATGGTCCCAAAGATCAGCTGGGATTGAACATTACATTTTTATTATACACACTGAGTATCAGAGAGCTTCTCTCACTGCACTATTTCATTTTAACCTCACCACTACCGATGGGGTCGGCAGAGGAGAGAATTCCCAAATACCGTCGATTCAGTTTGCCTGAGGAGGAATCGAGGTCCTGAGAATGGAAGTGACATTCTTGAGTCGCATAGCTCTTGAACCCAGGTCTTCCAGTCCCGAGTGTGGCATGGACGCTGCGGTGGGCAGAAGAGCTTTGGAGTCAGTCAGCCAGGCTCTGAGGTAAGCATGGTGTCTGGCGCATTTATGCACCTAGTAAATCATTTCCCACTTCCTCTGGCTAAGGTCACTCCACCAGGGAATGGCACAGCCAGGGTTTAAAACCTGTCCTAGAAGTTGCAGAGCCTTGTGGGTTCCTTACTTAGCAACAGCAGAGGTTCACCCAGAGTTGCACACCCAGCCATGGTGGTCAGTGCCACGTGCCCTGTGCCAGCCTCCCTGCCTAAACGGTGTTCCTGGGCCAAGGCCAAGCCACAGAATTCGAAGCTGCAGTCTCTGTCCCAGACAAGCCCCGTGACTTGACTTTGCAGCTATTTCTGGTCCTGCCTTGGTCTCCAGCCTGCTAGAGCCTTGTCTCTATGGAGACAAAGGGACTAAGTCTCTGGGAACCACATCCTGGTCTTTTCTGAAGGAGGAGCTACTATGGCAGCAGCAGGAGCCCCCTGGGGAGAAGTCGTTGGCTAAGCACACAGTGTTATTATCTTCTTGACAGCTTCCTCCTGGGGCTCATCACACTCCAAACCAGGTGGATGCCACTCCATCTAGACCCAAACAGAGCTGTTTCCTGCCAGGTTCCTTGGCCCCGTGAAGAGGTGAGAAGCGCATGTGGTAGTTTCAGTGACATCCCAGTATCCGGTGTCTCACATCCCTTGAGTTGCCCAGGAACCAGGGGCTGAAAGCTGGTTATCCAGCCCAGAAGTTCTTTGCTGTGTTCAGGAGCATGGCAAGGGTGTCCCCAAGCCTCTGGAAACCGCCAGAAGCCTAGGAATCACGGGCATTCTTCCTGGCTTCTCGCTGGAGCTGTTCCACTGGGTTTCTTACTTTCTAGTAGGAAATGGGCCAAAAAGCTGAAAGCTTAGAGTTTCCCAGGAAGGACATCCTTTAGGGCAGGGACGAGATGACCAAGAGGTCAGATGGAAACCAATGAGCTGGGCTCCAAGGGCCTCATCCCTCTCCTGCTCCTTGTGTGCTGTTTCTCAGAGAGACAGGCTGAAAGCCCCTCGGGGAGGTGGGGAGCGGGGCAGAGAGGGGCAGGAGAGCGGCTTTAGGACAGCTGAGAACTTGTACTCCTTGACACCGCCCATGGGCCAGCTGCCAGGCCCTTGGTCCCCGGGCCATCGGTCATTCTTTCTGACCCACAGTGGTCACTCGGTGAGTTCTACTCCACATTTCATTTCTGGAACAAAAAAAGATGACTTGTGCAAAAGGAAGCCCTTTTGAACTATGAAAAAGTGAAAGGCTCCGTGATTACTTTTAAAAGCTGAGGGTGGGGTTGGGGGTTGGAAATGAGCTGGCATTGACTGTGAACTCTGACACTGTGGTCTGATGTCAGCCCAGGGGGAGGTGTGTCAGCTCCTCCGACCATCTTCCTTCACTATTATTTAGGGGAGGGCTTGTGCTGCCTGGGAAGACTTAATTTCCACTCAAGGAAGAAATTCCTGGAACAAACTGTGAAGGCAGGGAGCAATGAAGAGTGAAGGAAAGGACTGATTAGAGTTTTCCTTTAAGTTGTTTTGCAATAGCTGGAATTTTTTTTTATCTTATTAGGAGGCCTGCGAAACAGGGGAGTGAATTGGATGAACTTGCAAAGGCCCTTCCAGTTGGGAATTTTAGAAAAAAACACCACCACTCCCTGAGAAGTATTGTGAGTGGGAGGAGGGTATGGGGGGGCGGGGCCGGGGGTGGGACAGCCAGAGCCGGCAGCCCCAGCTGTCTGCCATACACCCCCAGGCCACTAGGGGTCTCTGCTGATCCACAAGCCCAGACGTTACTCCCAAAGCCTCCCCAGCCTCCTAGGAGGACCGGTTCGTGCCTACTTGCCTGGGCTGGGAGTGGGGAGCCAATTCTGAGAGCCTAGGTTCTGCTGGGAAGCTTGTCTTGACCCACTTGGGCATGCCCTTGGCCCATCCTCTCAACTCCTTTTTAACGCTTCCTGTTGGCTTGGCACACTGAGCACACAGCACAAGGGATCTTTCTTACACATGTGTCTTTTCCCCCTGTTTGGTTGCAGGGTTTTTCTTTTCTTTTTCCTTTTAGGGAAACAGGGGTCTTTAAATTCCCCAAACTACCCAGCACAGCACTGGGTGCCTGATAGATGCTCGGTAGGTCGGTGGCCTGCCTGAGCTGAGGTCTGGACCTGGTGAGGAGGTTACTGTTATCCCCAGGCACCCCACTCCTGGCAGTGTCCTTCCATTTCTGGCAAAGCCAGCGTCTTGTCCTGTCTCAGGCTGAGAAGAGTTGGGTTCCCAAACCCGGGAAGGCAGTCACATGTAAACAAGCTACCTAACCCCGTTCCTCTTCTCCTGGTGAGAGCTGACATCTCAAGGGAAAGGCACTTGGCCTGCAGGGCACGCAGCAGCTGCCGCTCTTAAGGAACACTCCCTCGGAAACAGGGAGCCACTCTGGTTTCTGAGCCTGGCAGGGCCGCCTTCAGCGGGTCCTGGCCCCTGAGCTGGAGGGTGGGTGGGGTCATGGAGGGGCGCTAAGGACCCAGAAGGGACAGCCTTAACACCCATGGAAGAGGAAGGCAGTGGAACTCAGTGTCCTGTCACTTGGGTCGTGGGTGTCCCCTTTCCATCTCAGTAGTGACGCTGCAGAGTGGACCACCACTCCCACGCTTGGCCACAACGCAGAACTTCCAGGGGCTGGCCTGAGGTGCTGGCCCTCCACCCCCTTGGCTTCCTGCTAATCCTGAAAATGGAGACTCCCTGTGGGTCAATCGGCAAGTCCCCTTCCCCAGGCGGGGGTGCACTGATAATGCCCTTCCTGTATTTTTAGAGAGCAGCCCACCTGCAGAGTGACATCTGGTGGGCCAAGCCTGGCATCTCAGAACTCTGCCTCTGTGGCCTCTCCCCTTCCTACTTTCAATTAGCAAATCCAAATTCTTTTTTTTTTTCCCGCAATTACTTCCTCACTCGCTCTCTCATCCCTGATCGACAGCTAGACAGGGTCATGGCTCCCCACTTGGGGTCCAGGAACCCTGGTTCTTCTTCCTACATGTCACTGAAAAAGTAAAAGGACCTAGGAAATGAAAATGGACTCTGGAGGAATCCATCTCTGACTCTGTCGCTGCTTAGGCATGGGACCTTCAGCTTTAACTGCCCTGAGTTTCCCTTTCCTTGGGTATAAAGTGGAGAAAAGAATGGGCACTTTGCAGGCTGGTTGTGATGAGTAAGTGAGAGAATCTATGTCAAACACCCAGTACACACGGTGTCTGAGACCGGGGAGCTCAATAAACATGGACCTTTTCTCCCTTTTCTCTGCCAGTTCTCCCTTGAGCGGCTCAAGAGGTATCAACTTAGCTCAGTTATCTCCAATGCATCTTCAAGCTTTAACCCATTGCCCACATTCTCCACTGAAGAATGGAAGTCTTTGGCAATTATGATGATCAGACTCAAGGCATAGCCCCCAGAAATCTGGCTGCAAGATACCCCATTTGCAGTTAGAGATTGTGTTGCAGTGGTTTTTATGCCCTTGGAACTGAGCAGGCTCGGTAGATACCCGAACATATGCTTGAGGCATCAGTCTCCCCCTCAACCCTGACCTCTTTGCTCCAGGGACTGTTCTCTCTGTTCCTCTCCTCCAGACTTCTCTTAACACTGAGTACACTCATACCAAGAGCTCCCAGACTGTCTACTAACCGCCCTCCACTCACCTGAGTGAAAAGAAAAAGTGATTTGAAAGCTTTAGTCACTCAGTGGTGTTCAACTCTTTGCAACTCCATGCACTATAGCCAACGGGTTCCTCTGTCCATGGATCTTCCAGGCAAGAATACTGGAGTGGGTTGCCATTCCCTTCTCCAGGGGATTTTCCTGACCCAGGAATTGAACCTCCCTGGGTGCAGGGAGATTCTTTACCATTGAGCCACCAGGGAAGCCCCAAGCCTAACTACCCCAAGCCCCTGCTGACCCAGAACCCAGAAGTGAAGTGAAGTGAAGTCGCTCAGTCGTGTCCGACTCTTTGCAACCCCGTGGACTGTAGTCTGCCAGGCTCCTCTGTCCATGGGATTCTCCAGGCAAGAATACTGGAGTGGGTTACCATTTCCTTCTCCAGGGGATCTTCCCAACCCAGGGGATCGAACCTGGGTCTTCTGCTTTTGAGGCAGACGCTTTAACTTCTGAGCCACGAGGGAAGTCCTGTACTGACCCAAGCCTGCCTGAAATGCTCCCTTCCTCAGGAAGTCCTCCCAAAGCCAGTGAAGCTACAGCTTCTCCAATCACATTAGCTTTGAAAATTCTCCTGCAGATCTATGTGATCCTTCCTGAGGTTGGCGCAATCTGTCTCTGGGCAGGAACAGACCCTGGCCACGAGGGTATACAGGTGGGGCCTGGGCTTTCCCAGCGGGAGGTAGAAGGATGCTGAGAGGTGACTGGGGAACCTCAGGCCACATACATGCTTCGCTCAATCCAGACCCCTTCCAGCGGCTGCTTTCCTGCCCTTCCTCAGGGTCCTCTTGCCCCTGAGCACTGTATGCTCACAGAACTTATCTAGATCTTCAGGTGAGACATAAGCTCCCTCGCACTGAGGTTGAATGCTCATCCTGGAAAATTCACAGTGTTCTCCCAGGACCTAGAGCAGTGCATACAGTAAGCGTCCCCCCTAGTGCTTGGCAACTGAGTGAGAGCTGTCTGCT
The DNA here is from genome assembly GCA_006408695.1 of Aepyceros melampus. Lineage (NCBI taxonomy): Eukaryota > Metazoa > Chordata > Mammalia > Artiodactyla > Bovidae > Aepyceros > Aepyceros melampus. The sequence goes on along the minus strand of SJXQ01011591.1, from coordinate 76,212 downwards.
AAGTCATTTCAGTCATGTCCGACTCTGTGTGACCCCATAGACGGCAGCCCACCAGGTTCCCCCGTGCCTGGGATTCTCCAGGCAAGAACACTGGAGTGGGTTGCCGTTTCCTTCTCCAATGCATGAAAGTGAAAAGTGAAAGAGAAGTCGCTTAGTCGTGTCCGACCCTCAGCGACCCCATAGACTGCAGCCTTCCAGGCTCCTCCATCCATGGGATTTTCCAGGCAAGAGTACTGGAGTGGGGTGCCATGCCTTCTCCGAGTGAGAGCTGTAGCTCAGCCCAATCTGCCCTGGAAGAGAGCTGAGGTTTAATCTCCAAGGGGAAAGATGGTTTTAAGTTAAATGCAAGCTTGAGAAAGGCCAGCATGAGGGCCTCTTCAGTGGAATCAAGGAAAGTGAAAGTGTTAGTTGCTCAGTTGTGTCTGACTCTTTGAGACTCCATGAATTGTAGCCTGCCAGACTCCTCTGTCCATGGGATTTTCCAGGCAAGAACACTGGAGTGGGTTGCCCTGCCCTCCCCTCCAGGGGATCTTCCCAAGCCAGGGATCGAACCCAGGTCTCTCTCATTGCTGGCAGATTCTTTTACAGTCTGAACCACCAAGGAAGCCCCTGGAATCAAGGAAGAGCTTCCTTGCTAAGGATCTGCCCACACAGGAAGGCTGGGCTCTGCTGAGTAAGAAGCTAGGATGTCATTAGACACAGGCAGGGCAGGGTGGCTTCCTGGGGAGGGGGAAGACCAGCCTGTGGCCCAAGTCCTTGGAAACCCCAGTTTACCTCTCCTGCTTGGAAGAAGCAATCTCCTCCACTCGGCACTCCCATTCTACCCGCTAAGAGAAAGCTCACGCATTGAAATGGAAGGCCAAGTGGGGACTGTGCCCAGACCCCATTGTGCCAGATGGGGACACGGTATGGCATCTGAGAGAAGGGGACCAATGTGAGTAAAAAAAAAATATCTCCCACTTTGCAACACAAGACTGGATGATCAGCACACAGGCAAAAGCATGAGCCAGCAGTTTGCAACAAAGCTGGCGGGCGGCCGGAATGTTGATCCTGTGGATCATGTTCCGGAGGGGAGACACCCCTCCCCAGGCCAGGCTGGCGCGCACTGCGGCTATTTCAGGCTGGGGGAGATTAAGGTCGAACCATGACGAATGTGTGTGCACACACACACACACACACACTCACACACACATGCTCCTCTTCTCTCCTTTCTGGTACTGATTCCCATACCCAGACCCCAGGCCTGCCTCCTGCACTGAGTCTCAGCCCCAAGGTCTCTCCTTCCTGGGGAGGCCCAGGGCCAGCCTGCACCCACCTTAGCAAGGAAGAGATGGGAACCTGGGAATGAGGACGGGGCGACACACACAAGGCATCCTGCCCACCTTCTCCTCTGCACACCCCCGGACACTGCACCGACCCCACCCCAGCCCCTCCCCACTACTGCGGTCACCATCTCTCTTTCCATCTCTTTCTGCCTCTGTCTCCAGCCTCACTTTCCTCTTCCTTATCTGTGTCTCTTTGTCTTTGTTGCTCTTTTCCTCCAGTTCTTCATCCTCTCCGCACTTCCCTCTCAAACATGACCCTGGAGACCTACTGTACAGCACAGAGAACTCTGCTTAATGTTATGTGGCAGCCTTGGATGGGAGGGGAGTTTGGGGAAGAATGGATACATGTATATGTATGGCTGAGTCCCTTCACTGTTCACCTGAAGCTATCACAACATTGCTAATCAACTAAACTCCAATATAAAAATTAAGAGTTTGAAAAAAGAACATAAGACATAAAAGCAAAGCATACCCTTGATATTTGCCTTTCTTTCCCTTTCTCCCTATTTCTCCTCCTCTCCTCAGCCTTCTTCTTGCCTCTGATTTTTCTCTCTCCATCTTTATCATCATATTACTTCTTTCAACAGAAAATTATTGGTTAACTACCATGCACCAGATTCTGTGTGGTTACTGTTGGGTATAGGTATAATAATATATGAAATCCTGTCTTTGCTCAAAAAATGTTTGTTATCCAGGAGAGGAAAACAAGGCTTACACAAGTGATGATGATGCAAAGTCACATGTGATATTTACCACATAAATGGCCTGCCATGCCCAGGAGTTAGCTGAGAGAAAGGAAAGTCCAGCTTTGGGGTGGGGCATCCAGGAGGCCTCTGTGGGGAGGGCAGCCTTCTACTGCCCTTGGCGGAGAGGCTGGGTTCAGTCCTGCAGAGGTGTGGGGACCTCACCCAAACACACGGGCATGGAAGAACAGCGAGCAAGGCGGGCCTTGAATGTCAGGTGAAAGGTGTGAAAACCCTGGGGTGGCTGGTAATCAGAGTTTTTGAGCAGGAGAAGGGCTTGAACAGTGCTTTAGATGATAAAGCCAGCCACAGAAGCCTAAGAGGTGTGTGGGTGTGAAAGTGTGTGTGTGTGTGTGTGTGTGTGTGTGTGCGCGCGCGCGCGCGCGTAGGAGGGCCTCGAGGTAGCCAGAGAAGAGCAGAATAGGAAGCGATGACAGTAGCTCGTGTGTAATTACCTTATTCACCCACTGAAGCCTGAACCGAGGAGGTGGGAGCACAGACAGGAAATGAAGGGGCCAGTCTGAGAAGTGGCAAAAAGGACCACCTCGCTAAGTGTCTTCTCTGTTTTTCAGTGTCTTTGTTTTCGTCGGATTGTCTGAGCTCCCCTTTCTAAGCGGATCAGAGGCCTTTCTGCAGCGGTCACCCCAGGGCCAGCTCCACTGTCAGGCACCGATGAGATGCTTCCAGTGATAGAGATCAAAGTTCCTTCCTCTTCTCTCTAAGCTCAGAGGCACTGGATGCTGGGATCCCCCAGGAGGACTGACTTCTGCAGACAGCACCTCCCATGCCTGGTTCACCCAGCACCCACGTTATCCTTCTCTACTAGTGTCTCCCAGTGACACTGCTTCCTGCAGGACGAACCTGTCAGCCCCGGGACTTCAACCTTTCGGGGGCCCCTGTGGCTACTAAGCCCTCTGGCCCTCCTTTCTTTCCCCTCTACCCTGGTATACCCCCAATGCCAGAGCTCGAGTTAGGGTTGGAGGGCCCAGAAGGGGAAACCTGGTGCCTCTCCAAGGACCTGATTATTTCCAAAGACTTGTGCTAATTTTCTGATATGATCCTCACATCTCTGTGAGGCACTAAATCCTCATTACTTTTCCTGACCGATGCATTCTAATTAGATCAACACTTAAAACAAATTCACAATAGCCACAGGATGGCTTTCCATCTCATTAACTCCTCACTTATTATTTTCATGAAAATTACTGATAAAAATGTGCATCTCCATTTGGTGAGGCCTCACAGCCCCTCAGCTCCTATCTTGCATCTCTCCCGTCACCGGGGCTGTGCAGCGTCGCCATGGTAACCCACAATAATAGAAACTAATAAATTACAAACGAGATGCTCGTTGAGCAATTATTGTCCTCTTTTATGCAAGTTTCTTGCTAATTTTGATCATAAGGGAAAGTACAATAAGACTCTGAAGGAATGAGTCTATTTCAAGAGAATATTAGCAAGCAGAAGCCTGGGCGGCAGAGTTTAGATCTGTAATAAAGTGATTTGGTGATTTCAAGCAAAGGGAAGAGGAAATAAACTTCCTGCCTCGTGTCTCCTGCAGTACTCACTATTGAGTCCCCCAGAGACCCCCTGGGGGTGGGTTTGATGTGACTTTTGTGGTCAACATGTACAAGGCGCGGCTGGCCTTCTAGAGGTCACCCTGTCCCTTGCCCTGCCTCTACCAACCTAGAGAAATAGATGATATATGTTGGTCCTTAAAATTTACAGGTTAAAAATGGCATCACCTTTCTTTGGCACTCTTTCCAGCACATTTCGTCAAGCATTCTTAGAAAGTTCACCTGTATCCCCAAGCCTGATTGTCTCATGGGTAGAAGGCTACTGCAAACCTCCTGTGGGATCTCCATGTGCCTGTCCTGGACTCAGAGCTCAGTGGGAGAAGAAGGTGGTGAGCCTAGGGCTTATATAGACACCAGTGAGTTGGAAAGGTATTGCCAGGAAGCTTTTACAGTTCATAGGTTTGGGGGGAAATATTCTGCCCTGGAAAGAACCCATTCTCTCCTAGAGCACAGAGTTGCTGTTTCCACAGTTCCTGGTTCCCAGGATGAAGGTGGCAGGTAAATCTTGAGAGGAGGGGGTGACTTTAGGTGACTTATACAGTGACCCTGAACCACAAGGAGATAGATGTGCCAGGGTGAGGTGAGCAACTAGAGAATGATCAGGGAAAAGCTGTCCCTTGGGAAGCTTCTGTCTTCTTCTATTGCATGGAATTCAGGAGAGGACCAGTTCCCCCAAACCCTCCTGCCCAGAACACAAAATTCATTAAACCAAAGCCCCCGGAGAATCCAAGGGGTGGTGCTGGCATGTCTGATTCCATTCCCAGCTCTGTCCTGCCTCATCCTCCAGCAAAACTCTCCATCTCCTTAACTTTTGTGCTCATTTCCTGCAGTTTCTTGGACCCAGAAGCCAGAAATCACTTTGAACATTGTCCCTCTCAGATCTAGCCATTTTCTAGGGAATACTGATGCCCTGGCATGGTGAGCATTGGGCTTTAGAGGGTCTGGCTGCCTGAAAATAGCAGGAGGAATGGACCAGAGGATGCATCTCATGACGACAGGATCCAGTGACTAAACCATTTCCCTAAACCACAGACCTTCTGATACCTGGCTTTGGAGCCTGGCTAGGAGAGAGGACCCAGTGCTCTGTGTTACCTGTGAGTGAAGGTTTATGGAGGGCTGGTTGGGGGAGTAGGGCCCCCCGAGGTCGTTCCTGAGCAGATTATCACTGTGCATCTTGGTTTTGAGGCAGGTGATGTACCGGTTACAAAAGTCCTTGCAGAGTTCATTGACTTTCTCCAGCTCCAGCAGGTGGATTCTCAGCACCTGGATCGCCTTCACCATCTGTGGAGAGGAAGGACAGGTGAGCTCAGGTGTGTCCGGATTCCAGTCCCCTCACTGCCTTGACCCTTGAACCCCAAGCACACCAGCAGAGAGAAGCCCATTCCTGCTCTGGTGATATAGGATTTAAATTCTCTCTGTGGGTACATGCAGATTGTTAGCTTGTATTTTTAAATGCACAGATTTTTTTTTTAATTAAAAAAAATCTATCCACAGCTACCCTGGGTCTTTGTTGCTGTGCGCAGGTTTTCTCTAGTTGCGGCGAGAGGGGGCTACTCTCTAGTTGCGGTGCACAGGCTTATTGCAATGGCTTCTCTTGTTGCAGAGCGCAGGCTCTAGGCCCTTGGGCTTCAGTAGTTGCGGTGTATGGGCTTAGTTGCCCCGAAGCACGTGGAATCTTCCTAGGCCTGGAATTGAACCCATATGCCCTGCATTGGCAGCAGAGTCTTCTCCACTGGACCACCAGGGAAGCTCCTGTTTACTTTTTTGAGCCTCCTGTTATCATAGCTGTCCTGAGGGCAGATGCGCTATTCTGAGTACAGCCTTGGAGACGGAAGGCCAGGTCTCCAGCCTTGGTCAAGTGCGTAAGTTCTGCACTGCACTATCTGACAGCTGGACGCAGTGACGCCCTTCCTGACAGCTGTGTACTTTTGCAGAAAGGAGCGTCTGAGGGAAGGCACAAGACTCGAAGGGTGTGGCCCTGAACCAGCACGAGGAAGACAGAGATCAGAGCTCCTTGTGAGAGCCCCAAGAGGCCAGGGACCAGCTATTCTTAAACACATGGTCTGAATGCCTCATGTGACTCCAGTCACCATGCAGACACCCCACCAATGCTTGTTGAGTGACCGCATCATCCAGCGTGACTGAGCTGGGTGCTGGGATACTCAGCTGTCTGCGCTGGCTTTTTCCATGCCCTTCGGGTGGTTGTACGTGAGCCTGCCACCTCTTCAAATGGACCTTCCTAACCTTTCAAAGGCAAGAGGCTATTTCTCAATTGAACCTTTTCTTTTTATTGTTGCTATTATTATAAAAAGAAAGCACTGTGGGAAGTAAGGAAAACAGAGGATGAAAAAGGCTGCCCTTGATCCAATCACCCTAAAAAATAATGGGTTTTTCTGGGGAGGGGTTCACATGCACATATGTCAACATAGTTCCAGTCACTTTGTACTTGCAATTTTGTTTCCCGTTTTCCCCTTTAGTTTACTGGATGTATTTTTCTAAGTGGCAGCATTGTTTTCTCTATTCTGGCTTCTAGCCTGTGGGCATCTAGAGGGGAGAAGTGGCATCTAATTTGCTCATCCTGATATTGTGGTTATTAACACATGTGGATACTGATAGTTCTCGAATGGGTAAAAGTTACTGAGTAAATATATTTTAAATTATTGCATACCATTCCATGCAATAATAAAGATAATAATATAATAAAATAATGAAAAAATAATAAAAATTTCATGGGGCTTCCCGTGACTTAGATGGCAAAGAATCTGCCTTCAATACAGGAGACCTGGGTTCAATCTCTAGGTCAGAAAGATCCTCTGTATAAGGGAATGGCAACTCACTCCAATATTCTTGCCTGGAGAATTCCATGGACACAGGAGCCTGGTGGGCTTCAGTCCATGGGGTCGCAAAGAGTCGGACATGACTGAGCGACTAACACGGCAATAATATATCATTCTATGTGTGTGCCCTACTTAGCCAATTCCTTATTGTTGGGCATTTAGGTTAATTCCAATTTTTCAACTTTATAAAAAATGTTAAGTGAGTATTTTCCAACTTTACTGTTTATTGATGCTTCTTCATTATTTCCTTAGGACAAGATCCCAAAAATGATCAGAAAAAAAAAATCTATGGACATTCTTTTGGCTCATGGTAGATATGGCCAAATCACTTTTCAAATAAAGATGTTGGAGCAATTGGACATCTACAAGCAAAACAGTGGATTTTCACATCTTACACAAAAATTAACTCAAAGACCAAAATGTAAGGCATAAAACCGTAAAGTTTTTAAGAAAAAAAAAAAGAAAGAAACACAAGAGAAAATAATCAGGACAGAGGGCTAGGCAAAGAAGTCTTAGATTTGACACCAAAAACATGACCCAGAAAAGGGAAACTTGATGAATTAAACCTTATCAAAGTGTAAAATGTTTGCTCTTCAAAAGACCCTGTGAAGAAGATGAAAAGATAAACTACAGAACAGGGGAAAATATCTGAAAAACACGTATCTGACAAAGGACTTACATCTAGAATATATAAATAACTCTCAAAACTAACCAGTAAAATAACAAGCAATCCAATTAGAACACGGGCAAAAGACAACATCAGACATTTCACTGAAGAGGATACATAGATGGCAAATAGCCACACGAAAAGATGTTCAGAATTATCAGGGAAGAGTCTTCTCTGGTGGCTCAAACGGTAAAGAATCTTCCTGCAAAGCAGGAGACCCAGGTTCTATCCCTGAGTCGGGAAGATCCCTTGGAGGAGGCATGGCAGCCCACTCCAGTACTCTTGCCTGGAGAATCCCACAGACAGAGAAGCCTGGCAGGCTACAGTCCACGGGGTCACAAAGAGTCAGATACGACTGAAGTGACTTAGCACACATGCATGCATCATCAGGGAAATGCAACTTAAAACCACAGTAAGATGTCCCCACACACCTATCAGAGTGGTTAATAAATAGAGATAACACTACATGTTGGCAAGGAATTAGAAACTGGATCACTCATGCGTAACATCTAAAAGATGGTCCAGCCACTCTGGAAAACAGCAGAATGGTTTCTTACAAAACTGAATATATACCATCCAGCTCAGCAGTTGCACTCTTGGGCATTTATCCCAGAGAAATAAAAACATGTGTTCACCTCAAAACTTGTATATTCAAAGAAATCTTATTTTTAATAACCCCAAGCTGGAAACAACCAAAATACACTTCAACAGGTGAATGGATAAAGAAACTATGGTACACCTGTAGCATGAAATCACACTTAGCAACAAAAACAAACTACTGATATACTCAACTACTTGGATGGATTTAAAGGGAATGATGCTGAGAAAAAAAGCCAGTCTCAGAAGGCTACATACATAATGCCATTTATATAACATTCTTTTCTTCTTTTTTAATATATAGAACATTCTTTAAATGACTAAATTTTAGAGATAGAGAACAGATCAGTGATTGCTAGGAGGTATGGTGGGGGAGGGAGGGAGGAACTGCTCTATATCTTGACAATCATAGTGTCTCCATGAATACACACGTGATAAAGTGGCACAAACTACACACACACACACACACACACACACACACACATCACTATGACTATATGTAAAAGTAGTGAAATCTGAGTAAGTTTGGTGGTCATACCATTGTCATCTCCTGGCTCTGAAATTGTCCTCTAGCCATGCAGAAAGGGAATCAGGTCTTTGCTATACTAATTCTTACAGCTGCATGTGAATCTATAGTTACATCAAAATAAAAAGTAAAAAGAAAAGAGTGGGTGCTTGCCTTCAAGATGATTGATGCTGACATAAGCCATGTAGAGGCGTCTTTCTTTAACCCCACCCTCCTAGCTTTTGGCCAACATCTTGATGCCCAGGCAAGGGCATGGCTCCCAGAGAATCCGACTGTCCAGGTGTTATTGAGCGGTAAGCTGTGTGACTCAAAGTCATGGCCACACCCTCTCTGAGCTTCATCAGCATTTCAAGTGGAGAGTGATAGAGGAGCCCCCAGACTCTCATCTGGATTGTCTGATGGGTAGGGATTCAGTTCAGTTCAGTTGCTCAGTCGTGTCCAACTCTTTGCCACCCTATGGACTGTGGCACGCCAGGCCACCCTGTCCATCACCAACTCCTGGAGTTTACTCAAACTCATGTCCATTGAGTCGGTGATGCCATCCAACCATCTCATCCTCTGTCGTCCCTTCTCCTCCCACCTTCAATATTTCCCAGCATCAGGGTCTTTTCTAATAAGTCACTTCTTCACATCAGGTGGCCAAAGTATTGGAGTTTCAGCTTTAGCATCAGTCCTTTCAGTGAATATTGAGGACTGATTTCCTTTAGGATGGACTGGTTGGGTCTCCTTGCAGCCCAAGGGACTCTCAAGAGTCTTCTCCAACACCCAGTTCAAAAGCACCAATTCTTCAGTGATCAACTTCTTTATAAGGACAGGGATTGTGCTTGGCTAATTAAAGGCTCTTGGAGAATTAGATGAAGTGTCACTCAGAGGCAGAAACTGACAACTGTATATTTCCCTCAGTGATCAGTGTAAAGAAATAGAGGAAAACAATAGAATGGGAAAGACTAGAGATCTCTTCAAGAAAATTAGAGATAGCAAGGGAACATTTCATGCAAAAATGGGCACAGTAAAAGAAAGAAATGGTATGGACCTAACAGAAGCAGAAGATATTAAGAAGAGGTGGCAAGAATACACAGAAGAGCTATACAAAAAAACATCTTAATAACCAGATAACAACGATGGTGTGATCACTCACCTAGAGCCAGACATTTTGGAGTGTGAAGTTAAGTGGGCCTGGGAAGCATCACTACAAACAAAGCTAGAGGAGGTGATGGAATTCCAGCTGAATATTTCAAATCCTAAAAGATGATGCTGTGAAAGCGCTGCACTCAATATGCCAGCAAACTTGGAAAACTCAGCAGTGGCCACAGGACTGGAAAAAGTCAGTTTTCACTCCAATCCCAAAGAAAGGCAATGCCAAAGAATGCTCAAACTACTGCACAATTGTACTCATTTTATAAGTGGGCAAAATAATGCTCAGAATTCTCCAAGCATGGCTTCAACAGTACATGAACCAGAACTTTCAAGCTGGATTTAGAAAAGGCAGAGGAACCGGAGATCAAATTGGCAACATCTGTTGGATCATAGAAAAAGAAAGAGTTCTAGAAAAACATCTACTTCTGCTTCATTGACTATGTTAAAGCCTTTAATTGTGTGGATCACAACAAACTGTGGAAAATTCTTCAAGAGATAAGAATACCAGACCACCTTAACTTACCTACCACCTTACCTGACCTGTATGCAGGTCAAGAAGCAACAGTTAGAACTGAACATGGAACAATGGACTGGTTCCAAATTGGGAAAGGAGTACGTCAAGGCTGTATATTGACACCCTGCTTATTTAGCTTATATGCAGAGTACATCATGCGAAATGCTGGACTGGATGAAGCACAAGCTGGAATCAAGATTGTCAGGAGGAATATCAATAATTTCAGATATACAGATGACATCACCCTTATTGCAGAACGTGAAGAGGTACTAAAGAGCCTCTTGATGAAAGTGAAAGAGGAGAGTGAAAAAGCTGGCTTAAAATTCAACATTTGAAAAACAAAGATCATGGCATCTGATCCTATCACTTCATGGCAAATAGATGGGGAAACAATGGAAACAGTGACAAATTTCTTTGTCTTGGGCTCTAAAATCACTGCAGATGGTAACTGCAGCCATGAAATTAAAAGGCAGTTGCTCCTTGGAAGAAAAGCTATGACCAATTTAGACAGCATATTAAAAAGCAGAGACATTACTTTGCCGACAAAGGTTTTCCAGTAGTTATGTATGACTGTGAGAGTTGGACTATAAAGAAAGCTGAGCACTGAAGAATTAATGCTTTTGAACTGTAGTGCCAGAGAAGACTCTTGAGAGTCCCTTGGACTGCAAGATCAAACCAGTCAATCCTAAAGAAAATCAGTCCTGAATATTCATTGGAAGGACTGATGCTGAAGCTGAAGCTCCAATACTTTGGCCACCTGATACAGAGCTGACTCATTAGAAAAGACTGATGCTGGGAAAGATTGAAAGCAGGAGGTGAAGGGGATGACAGAAGATGAGATGGTTGGATGGCATCACCGGCTCAATGGACAAGAGTTTGAGCAAGCTCTGGGAGATGGTGAAGGACAGGGAAGCCTGGCATGCTGCTGTCCATAGGGTCGCAAAGAGTTGGACACGACTGAACTACTGAACAACAGCTTTCTATGGGCACCAAGAACATCTAGCGCCTCTATCAGTACAATCTCTCTTAATTTTTAAAAATATTTATGTATTTGTCTGAGCCAGGTCTTAGTTGCACTATGTGGGATCTGGTTCCCTGACCAGGGATCAAAGCCAGGTCACCTGCATTGGGAGGGTGGAGTCTTAGCCTCTAGACCAGCAGGGAAGTCCCTACAACTTCTCTTAATTTAACATTATTATTTCGACAAATAGTAAGTCTCATTAAATGCCAAATGTTGTACAAGACCTCTCACTGGAATAAGATGCCAGTCAGCATTGTCTCCTCCAGCCAAAATAACCCTATTTCCTCAAACCTTTCTTCTTTGTTTCCTCCCTCTGTTCCTTCTTCCTTCCATCCTTTCATTTCTTCTTTCCTCTTTCTCCGAGCTTTCCTTAACTGGACTATTTTTCCTTTTCAATCAACATTACTCACTTTAAAATCTTTCCGTGAATACACACACACACACACACACACACACACACACACAGGAAAGTACATATACCTATAGTCAATAAATACTTCTTATGTAAAAAGAATCAGAAAATACAATTAAATAGAACAAAATAAAAAGTGAATCTATCCAAAATAGCTTCGCTTAGATGAAATATGCGTGCAATGTGTTTAAATCAGATCTGAGGCACAGTGGCTGAAAGTGGACCTACCTTTTGGTTTAATAAAGCACAGGTGAAGGATTACTTTTTTATGAGATAACAGACTTGGTTTAAAGATTTAAGAACATAGAGTAAATCACAACGGTATTTCAAGGCAATGAATATGTAGGATCTATTCAGTATCAGAGAAAAAAGTGGGCAATGCCATTAATATGGGGCAGCTGCCTGGCATAGCACAAAGCCTGTGGGATTTACCGTCAGCCTAGATTTTGAGTCCAGGCCTACTGTTTACAGACTGAGTGACACTGGGCTAATTCCATGACTTCCCTTAGCCTCAGTCTTTCTCATCCCTGACTCACAGGATTTGATAAGGGCTAAAAGAGATAATAATGTGAAAGTGCTTTATAAACCACAGGGAACCAAAGGCATATACATTTTTGCAACCTCTTTTAATGATTTCTAATATCCTGTTGGCTTTCCTATTGCTATTCCATTTTCAGAGAGTGGAAAAATAATCATCCCCAGTTTTTTCTTCTATATTTATGTTTCGTGAATCGTCCTCTAGCTTATTTCTAATGCAATTTTGGGTTTTTGCCTCTAAATCAGAGTAAAACTCTGGCGTATTAAACTATTTCCCTAAGTGATCGATGTCATGTAAAAGGTTATTCCAAATCTTCTAGTGCAATGAACAGTTCTATTTAATTTAATATCATCAACAACTGTGATGAACGTATCCTTAATTCCTTTTCTCCCAGTTTGGATTCATCTTTTAGCTTCTCTCCCCACCCTTCTCTTTCAAACTACTAATTAAAAAAGCAGCCCTCTTCGTCTAAGAAGCATTCTTCGCTAAAGCAAGACAAGATGCAATCTTACATTTTAGTCTTATTTCACAGCACCCGGGCCCCACATGCATGAGAGTGCTCAGTCGGGTCTGACTCTTTGTGACCCCGTGGACTGTACCCCGCCAGGTGCTTCTGTCCATGGATTCTTCAGGCAAGACTACTAGAGTGGGTTGCCATTTCCTCCTCCAAGGGATCTTCCTGAACCAGGGATCACATAGGTCTGAACCTGCTTCACTTAGGTCTTCCTGCATTGGCAGGTGGATGCTTTACCACAAGGGCCACCTGGGAAGCCCGCATGGCCTCACAAGTCTCGGGAAAGTCCACAGGATGGGAGGGAGCCTCTCTTTTTCTGCAAAGTCCCATGGTGTGATGTCCTAAATCTATTACTTCCTGTCTGAGTATTTTGAACCAGACCTTTAACTTCATCTGTAGCATGTAAGCTGATCCATAATACTTACACTGAAGAGCTGTTGTGAACACTTAATGGAGTCATGCACACATGTGTCCTGGGCACACAGCAACTGTGCTGTGTGTCGGTTATTCACATCAACGTGCCCCTCCCTCCTCCATCAAGCACTTTTCTGAAAAGTGGCCTCTCTTGTAAGATTGCGACCTCTTCATTTGATAATAATAAATCTTTGCCTTTCAAAGCATTTATATACATAGCACTTTGCAATATGCAAAACGCTTCTCTCTCCATTACCTCATTTGAGTCGCATAAACCTGGGGATCCACAGGCACGGTTATCATTCTCCTGGAGAAGAGGAGAGCAAGACCCAGGGATTAGGTAATCTGTGAAATTCCAGGCAGCAATTAGGGAGTGTCTCTGCCCTGGAGGGCAGACTCCTTTTCCCTCTCCTTCCTCTGAGCTTTGGGAAGCTGGAATAGTCTGCTTCACACACACATGAATTGGTAAACATGCATCCCTTCAAGTGCTCTGAAGTGCTTCCCGCATGTCACTAGGGCAGCCAAAGCTAAGATCTAATTGGGAATTTTTCCAGGCCAGTCTAGCCTGGCCTGAGCAGTTGGAAGGGTAGGGTCCCTGGAACAAGGCCTGGAACATAGGAGAAAAGTGAAGACCAGGGGCTGGAGACTGCCAGATGACTGGGGGAACAGGATGAGCACTTAGGGAAGCTGCCACTTAGGACAAGTTAAATACTTTTAGTCACAATGTGGCACTTCCCCTGCCTTATCCTCAGACTTTGGAGAGGCCTTGTGGTTCAGGGAAAAGAGGTGGGCTTCAGGAGCTAGACAAATCCTGGCTCTGTAATTTAGGGACTACAGGGGTCTCAGTCTTGGATTCTCCCTTCTGTAAGATGGGTATAATGATAACCCCTCCCAGGGCTCTCTTGCGAATTAAATAGCAGAGCTGGGTGCTAGGAAATAGTGGATTTTGGAGGCTGAGTCTGGGGCCCTCCACCTTCTGGGATGCTCTGCAGGATTCACATGATCTCTGCACTTCCTTGTTCTCATCTGTAAAATGGGATAACAAGAGCAACTCCCTCAACATCATACTGAGGATGGAAGGAGATTTGGCCAGAAAAGAACGAAAGACGAGTGCAGAGGAAGTACTAAGAAAAGACGGAGTCTAGGGCCGCATAATTGCTGAGTGTGGGCCAGGGCTCCGTGCCTGTGTTTGACTCACGTACAAGCTGTGTGGTCTTGAGCTATGATTTCACCTCATGTCACAAGATCCTCATCTTAGCGAAAGTTGCTCAGTCTTGCCCAACTCTTTGCGACCCCGTGGACTGCAGCCCACCAGGCTCCCCTGTCCATGGAATTCTCCAGGCAAGAATACTGAAGTGGGTAGCCACTCCCTTCTCCAAGGCATCTTTCTGACCCAGGGATTGAACTTGGTTCTCCTGTGTTGCAGGCAGATCCTTTACCTTCTGAGACACCAGGCTTCTCTCATCTTTAAGCCCCCTCATCCTAAAATAGGGATAGTAATAATCTGTGCCTTGTGGGTCTGAAAAGAGGATTAAATAAGATAATACAGGTGTAGTGTTTAGGACGACGGCGCCTGGCACCCAGTAAGTATGCTATAAATGTTATTTATTACTGGCTTTGATTATTATTTCCTTTCCCTGTTCTGGGGTCTTGTGGGATTTTCTGCTCCCACTGAGGTGAAGAGGGTCTGGACAGAAGGCAGGCGGGAATGACTCTCTGAAGGGTGCTGCCTGGAGTCCTGTGGACCCACGGCTCCAGCCTGCCTTCTTCACGTGTATCTCCATATTCACAACCTCTGGCCTCTGCAACCACCCCCTTCAGAGAGGGCCCAGGAGCCTGGGGGGCCCCATGTTGGAGCTGGCTTTGCGATCAGGCAGCTCTAATCTGTCCCGTGAGCCCCACCAGAGTCTCATTAAAACGTGCCCCATAAATGTTAAAAAATTTACACATAAAAAAATTCCATGCATGAAACTGAAACCGTACGTTTTACAGCCTCGGTTTGAAATCTTGCATAATATATAAAACCTCGGCCCTGCACTGGGGGCCCGTAAATCAGATTTTATAAAACAAAAAGCTTTTGCCTTTCAAAGGGGTTTGGGGAACTTGCAAATTTTACAAACTGTACCAACTGCCAGTCAGAGGCTGCTGGGCCCAAATAGGGGATCAATGGGCCAGGTGACAGAGGGCTGGTGAGCACTGGGATGTGTGTGGGGGGGAGTTGGAGGCAGGACGGGGGTGGGGGTGTCCCTGGGGGAGCTGACCAGGGGAAAGCCAGCCCCTGGTACTGAGATGGGGTGGTGGAGAGGGTCAGGGAGTGTGTGTACCAGTGGGAGAGTTTTTTTTTTTTTTATAATTAATGTCATATGTTTTTATTATTCAGACTTGCATTCCTCTTCACCTTTCTTATCAGGGTTGTTTTTTGTGAGACGGTCATTTATAAATGAGGGCTCTGCTGCCCTGGGGAAGCAGAGAGGTGCATGATGGAGCGGAAGGAGTCAGCAGACCTGGGCACTGACAAGTCACCTCCCTTCTCTGGACTCCAGTGTCCCCATCTGTAAAATGTACGCACTGCTCTCTATGCTTGGGGTTTTCCCCAGTGTTTTATGATTCTGTTTCTATTCCGGCCGCTGGCTAACCTGGAAGGGAGGTTCACTTAGAAACCTACACTCTGGGAAGCTCTCTGGTCTCTGAGCAGCTCTGGGAGGGCTTCGTCAGCCGTGGTTCCCATGGGAACCTATCTGGGGGATCGTGGGAGCCGGGAGGTGAACACAGTGATCTGCTTGGATGGGAGGAGAGGGACCAGCAGGAGCAGGGAGGACCCACATCTTGGGGGGTGGTAGGCCTAGTGGGGCTGGCGAGGAGGCAGGATCTGAGCCCTGCTCCAGGTTCCAGGGTGGAACAGTTTGGGGGGATCCCAGTGTCCTCGTTACAAGCCCATCTGTGAAAGTCAACATTCAAGGGCAAAGGAAAGCCGCCCTGACACACATATATATAAAAAATAAATCTCTCAATTATCTCAGCTCATTTGCTTGGGGTCTCATTTTATGTCCCTGCTCCGCTGCGCAGTATATCTGTCCGGATAAAGAGTTACAGTCCGCTGGGCTACGTGTGCGGGGTTGTAAAAAATACAGATGCCAAATTAACTGGCTGTGGCACTCGGCAGCTGATTGAGCTGATAATGACGCGATCTGACCTTTTTCTAATTTCTAATTATGTGCATCTCGGCAGTGCTGGCTGCACCGCTCTGGTTCTAATGATGGCTCCTGTGGTCGGCCTCCTCACCTCCCCCCTCCTGACACAGGACCACATGTGGCATGGCAAAGGGCACTGACTGATCCCGGCCCCAACCCCCGGAAAGTTTCAGGCTCTCGGCCACATAGTCTCTCTGATGGCCTGGAGGTGAGGTGAGGCGGCTGGAATGCCTGGCCTTAGTGATACTGCATTTGACCTTAAACCTTCTGGATGCCACGCATTTTCAAAGGCCATTTAATTCCACTAGTCATGGCGTTAATTTTTTTTGACAGTCACAGGAGACAGGTGTCCTGGCTCTACAGATGGGGAAACCGAGCTTCAGAGGAGCTGTCGTCAAAGTCTCCCAGAGGGTGAGCTTGGCCTCGAGTCCTTGGCTCCTTCAACCACCTCCATTTAAATATCGATCCATCCATCAGTCATTGACTGTGGCCAACTCCCCCAGGTCAACTCCTCTGGGTCCATGTGAGGGGGTGGGCTGTGCAAAGCCTGCTCCACCCGCGGACCACTCCCATCACTTGGGATAGAAGTCCGGGAGCACCAGGGGTCTGGGGCCCTGGGGCAACCCCTTCAGCAGCCCCACCCTCAGTCAGCCATGGCACATGGTGGATACTACCACGTTTTGCTGGATTAGACAAAGAAATCTGAGCCTATGAGTCAGCAGACCCCTGAGAGACCCAGGCAGTGTGGGCCAGGGGAGAGCATGGAGATGGTCACTTTTTGGTATTTCCAGGCTGTACTCTTGGGTTGGTCAAAAAGTTGGTTCAGGTTTTCCCACAACATCTTATGGAAAAATCCAAATGAACTTTCTGGCCAACTCAATAGAATAAGAGGTTGTCCTGGGGCTGGGAGGGGGAGGTGTCTTCCAGAACTCACCTGGCAGGTGGCAGTGGGCAAGTTTGTGAGGTTTGTTTCGCCAGGACTCCTACTTCTGAAGAAGGTTTATCTTCTTTCATATTACTCAGCCAATTTTAGGTATTTCCCACCAATTGAGGCTTCAGCTTCTTTTGGGGGTCAAGTGAAGGGAGTTTTCATTCCAGTTCCCACACAAATGGCTGCCTCACCTCCTGGCCCCATGACTGCTGCAGGGGTAGCTTCTAAAGACCTGATTCACAATTGTGGTTCCGAGATTCTGATCAGATGAACAGCAGGGCAGGGGCAAGTCTGCCTGCACTAACTATCCAACCAAATGGAGAATCTGCACGGGGACGACTCTCCCAGGGGAGCTGAGAGATAGGGGACTGTGTTACCGGGAAGGATGTTAGTTCAGTCACAGCCAGGAGCTGAGCAGAGGTGCACCTGGGGCTCTCAGAAACCTGCACTAATGCTCCTGACCTTGGCCAAGTGCGTATCCTCTGTCGTGTACCATAATGCACCATAACACTTCATAGATTTCCAGGCCAAGGAGGGGGGCCTCTCCTGGTAGCTCTCCTGGACCCCATAAGGTATCATATTCAACTTCTGAGAGAAGCAGTGGGGTGGGTCATTCACAACACAGAATAATACCCAAGTCATTTAAGTCTGCTCTGCAGATGCACTGTGTGTGTGTGTGTTTCCTTCCTTCCTGGAGTCACATTTGCTTTTCTAAATCTGTTTCCCTTTGGGGAGTAGGTACTAACTAAATACCGGATGGAGGTCAGCGCTATAATCAATCAACTTGTGGAAGACGTATTTTCAGAGTTTCCAAATTTACCATGCACGATCTGGATAATCCACCCACAGCAAAATCAAGAATCGTGGTTAATAATCCCAGGATAACTGTTGTCACGATGAACAAACAGAGCGGTCCCTCCACAGCTCTTTTCTCAGCAGGATTCCCAGGGCTAGATGAAGAGTTAGAGTATCATCTACTCTACTGGCTCCCAAGACTTACTGAAGATTGCAGTTGTCTGGAAACCTTTAAAAATGTACATGCGCAAAGTCCCACTAAACTTATTGAATCCTGCTTTCCAGGTGGAGGGGCCCAGGAGCATGTACTTTTTAAAGCTGTAGTGATGATCTGGATGACAAGTTAGGCTTGGGAGCCTGATCTACTGTATCCTAAATGGGCAGGACATCTGCTGGTCTTCTCATCTGTTGCTTCCAGTCTTCCGGTCCACGGGTGTGCTTGAATATGCATGTCAGCCTCCTCCTTCACAATGTAGCACACGGCCATCAGCTCCTCTCTGGGCAGCCCAAGACGGATTTCCAACATGCCAGGATTCCAGCCCTCAGAACATTCTGGATGCCATGGCCCTCCCCTCCTCCCATCTGCACTGCAAGAGGGTGGGAGGTGACGCTGGTGCTGCTTGGGAGGAGGAAGGCAGAGCTTTGGCAGCATCACCAGTATGTGCAACCCTTGGTTAAAGGTTCTCAGCTGCTGGAACACCAAGGCCTGCCCACAGCGGGGAAGCACATTTCTTTGCTGAATGAATAAATGAAAGGATTGCTTTTGGGGCATTTGGAGGGGATCAGAGGGCGGGACAACCCTAGCCAGGGTAGGGGTTGGAGGGTCTTTACCAGATTGTCCAGTTCCGGGTCATCGCTGAAGAAGGGTTTGTGTTCCTGCTCCTGCTGGTGGACAAAGTTCTCGATGTCACATCGAAGCTGGCGGACGTGATGCACTCAGAGCCCTGGGTGGCCTGTTCACATTTCTCAAACAGCAGCGTCAGGAGCGGGAAAAGAGGATGCCTGCGGGGACAGCGAGAGCTCACACATATGCACTCAGAGACCTGCTGCCATCAGGGCTTCTTGCAGTACAGAAGCCTTCAGGGGCCCATCTCACCTTCCCATCACCTCTTCTCCCAGGGTCCCACTCCTGGAGGAAGGCCTCGGTCCCCATGGCCCGCCGGGACAGCAGCATTTCATACTCTGGCACGGAAGATCCAACCTCCTCATTCCTGGGGCCTCAGTGGCTTCTGTTCCTCCCCTACCGGGAGCCTAACTGTTCTCTTTGTCTAAATAAATTGTGTGGATATTTGAGGAGGGATGCTGGGTATAACTCTTCAAAGAGGTAGGTGTCCATTTCGTGCTCAAGGTCAGCCCGGGAAGGAAATACGGGAAATGTCCAGAAAAGTCCTGGATGTAAACATTCATCATTGGTCACAGATCCGCACTGGCTGTGTAGAGTCAGCCAAGGGCAGTACCTGTGTGTTTGCAAGTGTCGATGGGGGGTGGGGGTAGGAGGGCGGGGAGGAAGGTGTGTGTGTGTGGACCTGGCTACTCGTCACACGTGGTGGGCAGATGTCCCCACCCATCCTGCCTCTGCTGGCTGACTCAGTTTAGGTCAGATACCCCACTTATGTGTGATACCTCCCTACACATTTCCAACACCCACTTAGCACAACTGCAATTAAATAATAATACGCATCATTACTTGGCCACTGTTTTTCCCCAAGACTGTCCCTGTCTCAATGATCATTGTATCCTTAGGACCTTGCCTTGACGCTCACAGCAGGCACTTAATACATATTCGGTGACTGACAATGAACTGATGAATGAAGAGTATGTGAGCGTGAGCATGTTTGGCGACATGGGTGGTTCTGTGATGGATGGATGTAAGCTGAAGTGCTTACTTGGCCGCTCTCTGGGTCTTGGCTTCCACATCACCAACTCTGGGAGCTGCCCTGACTGCCCCACCCTGCAACCTACACAGACCTGGCTTGTTTTCCTTACCACCTGCCTTCCTCACTAGACTGTCAGCTACGTGAGGGCAGGAAGCAAGCCCATCGTATTCTTCACTCTCTGCCCAGAGTGTAGCAGTGACTGTACATTATCCGAATAAACATTTGTTGAATATACATGTATGTTATGTGTGAGATGTCATTTGCACATGTGAGTGCATCTCATTCTCATTTCTCTGCAGCCTGAGTGAACAGCTCTGTCTTCACACCCAGCACCTGTGCGTGTGCTTACATGGGTGTTGACACTGGACTCTGGAGCCCCATTCTCCCCACTGTGGTTCCCAAAAGCATATGCACATCCCTCTCTGGCTTCTCACTGAAGTCCCCTGGGACCACGAAATCTGGCTCCTTTCTTTTTGATGAAAATCTGTTTGCTGAGGGAGGAGAAAGCATGTGTCAGGCCTGATCCCTAGGCTTCTGCCAACAGGGCTGCTGTAGCCAGCACCACCCAGCAGAACTTCCTGCAATGATGAAAAGGTTCTACAGCCTCCACTAACTAACTGAGGCCAGCGGACACTTAAAATATGGCTGCTGTGATGATACGAATGAACTGACTTACAAGCAGAAACAGACTCACAGAGAATGAACTTCTGACTGCCAGGGGGGCAGAATGGGAGGAAGGATAGTTAGGGAGTTTGGGTTGGACATGTACACACTGCTGTACTGAAAATGGATAGCCAACAAGGACCTAATGTAGAACCCTGGGAACTCTGCTCAGTGTTATGTGGCAGCCTGAATGGGAGGGGAGTTTGGGGGAAAAAGGATCCCTGTATATGGATGGCTGAGCCCCTCTGCTATCCACTCGAAACTATCACAACTTGTTAATCGGCTATATTTGAATATAAAATAATAAGTTCACAAAAATGGCTGCTTTGCCTGGGACCTTGAATTTTTAGTTCTAATTTTAACTAATTTTAATTTAAATAGCAACATGTGGCTAGTGGCTACCATATTGGAAACACAAGAAATCTTGAAGAGGAAAACCCACTATGCTTCTTCCAGCAGGAACACTGTGATTAACCATGCCAACAAGGAATGAAGAGCCAGCCTACAGAGTGTTTATAGGCAGATGGGGAACCCCTGTGAGCCTGTCCCATCCTGGGATTCTAATAATTCTGGGCAGAAAGCCAAAAAGTGCTGAGACCCATCCACACCCAAACCCATACCTGCTGGTCATTCTACCCAAGCTCAGGGGCAGGAGGCACGGAGGGGAGGTGAACTCCTGTCTCCAATGAGCTGCCTGGCTTGGCAGAGCTGTGCCTGGACACTGCTGCCCTGACCCCTGGTTTGGGAGCTGATGCATAACCAGCTGGGCTCCAAGGCTGCAGGCTGGGTGATAGCATGGAGAGAAAAAGGGTCACTATCTGAGGCTAGCCTATCTGCAGCCCCCAAATTGCTAGAAGATCTATTCAGTCCCCTCAGGAAACTGGTGGGAAGACAATGGGTTCGCTCAGCCAGCTGCTGAAGACAAAGAGAAAACCAGGTGAAGGGGTTAAACTCCAGCCTAAGTCTTCATTTGCAGCCACTAATACCACAGCATATTATAGTCTAATCTAACCTGATCCCAGTTTAATGCAAGATTCTCCTGGCCCTGAGTGGAATACCAAAGAAAGCCTCCGCGGCTGTGATTTAAGCAGAGCCCTGCAGTGGTTTAGCTGAGGGACATGAAAGGCAAATTCCAGACGGTGTTATGAATTATTGCGCCTTATGAACCTTCCTACTCTCAACAGATGCCTGCTGCCATTTAAACAGCCACTAGATCAATTAGGAATGAAAGGCACAAATCGACTCTGTACAAGGGCACTAAATTACCAGGAACTAATAATCCGCAGCATCGTGCCAGGTGGTGGGGGTGCAGCCCGCCCCCCTATCCCCACGGCAGCCTCTGGTCACTGCACGTTCCTTTCTCACGGGTTGGAAGGGGGGTGGGCAGCTGCTGGAAGGAGAGGGGATGGTCTGTGTGTGTGTGTGTGTGTGTGTGGTGTGTGGGTGCGCATGCATGCGTGTGCACCTGGGTTGAATGTAGGCTGTCAACAAGAGCAAGTGTGAGTGGCGCGTCAGTGGACTGTCCCGGGTGCTTTTATCTGTGTGGACACATGGTGTTATGTCTTGCGGGACTATGCACATATGGGTTGTGTGCATGGAGCTGGGGTGCAGGGATCGAGTGTGTGAATACACTGTGCAAGTGCCCTGTATTATATGCAGTGTGTGTGTGTGTGTGTGTGTGTGTGTGCAACACGTTATTTGTATGCAGTGTGTGTGCGAGCATTGTGCGTTCTGTGCACACAGTGAGCGTGGCATGTGGGGCGGGGAAGAGGGAGCTGCTGGTGGCTACATCTCCCAGCCACCAGCCTTGAGGCTGGGGTGGCGGCAGGAGGCGGGCTCCTCGGCTGCTGTCCTGGCCCCTTCGGAGAGGAGAGTGGTCAGGGAGGGCCTCTCTGAGGAGGCGGCATTTGAGTGAAGCCTCCAGTGATGAAGAGGCAGTCAGGCAAAGGTCTGAGGGAAGGGCATTCCAAGCAAGAGAGGACCAAAGCACTTGGGATAGAAATGAGTATAGCGTGTGTCTGGAACAAAGTCCAGGCGTGTGTGGCTGGAGTAAGGTAGGCGAATGGAGGGAGCTGAAGTCCAAGAGGTGAACTTGCAGATCACAGGGCTCACAGTGAAGCGGGCTTTCAGGGCCTGGGGTTGAAGGCTCTGTCCCTTCCACTGGAGGACACTGTGCACCTTCAAGGCAGAGCTCCAGCACTGCTCCATCTTATAAACCTCTCACCAGGAGGGGGCAGATCTCCCTGCTGTGGGGTGTGTGTGAGAGAGAGAGAGATGAAGGCATACCCGGAAGTGTTTTCTAGGACTTATGTAAAATCTCAGTAGAAGAAAACTTGCTTTCCTTCTGGTCCTGCAAGTGAAGCGAGCACCCGTGGAGCCCAGAGCAGGCTTCCCAGTGGCTGCCATAGCCCCTCTCCCCAGCCACTCCTGGCCTGAGCAGCACTTTCAGCTCCCAAACCTCCCTTCATATCCCACCCTCCCACCTCTGGGTGGAACACCCACGCTGATGCCAGGATCCCTGAGCCTAGGAGCTCGGATGACACCCGTGCTAACCCACAGCTTCTCACATGACCCTGAGGCAGGGTTGGTGGGGCTGCCTGTGGCTCCTCTGCTTATCTATCTAGATCTTTCCATCACCTGGACACCCCACCTGCCATAAACTGGGCAGGATCTTGGCTGAGTCCTTTGCAGAATTGAATTTGACCCTCCCTCCAGCAGCAGAGAGGCCGAGACCCCCTCAGCAAAGCCCCAGATTTTCTTGACAGCAAAGTGATCCAGGTCCTCCCTCTTCCCTCCACACTGGACACACATTTCTGATGAAGCTTCTGAGCGCATCCTTGGGCAGCTGTGCATTTTATTCCTTCCTGTCTCAAGACAGATGTTCATAATGTAGATGGCCCGATAGATCTCCCTAACATTTCCAAAGACCTTTTGGGATGGAGACCCCATCCTCCTTGGTAATTTTTACACTCACAGCTACCTGCTAACCCCAAGTGTGGGGGCTGCTGAGACACTCTGGGCCAGCCCCAAGAAGCAAGTTCAGTTTCCCAGTGACTCAGCTGTTAGTTCCATGGCTGCGTTGATGCTATGGGCATCTTGAAGGCTGTTCCTAGCCCACTCCACAGCCCCTTCCCCAGTCGCCCATCTTATACCTGCCTAAGCGTTGACTTCTATTTCTTAGATACCCTCCAATGTCACTCCATAAAGCTGGGGAAGAGGCTAGAAGCCACCCTCAAGGAGTCCTTTCCAGTAGCCCTATTTTGGCCCTGGCGTGGAGGACACAGTAGCTAGGGCAGGGACCATGGGAGCTGGACACATTAGCCACCCAGGTCACAAATGGCCAGTTTGATCCAGGCATGGGATGGGGAAGGGGGATTTCCAGCTATGAACGGGATACTGATGCTGCCATTCTTGACATTCCCTGAGCGTCACCCTCTCCAACTAGAAAATGAGTTTTAAGGAGTTTCACTTCCCACTGTCAGATCTCGCCCACTGTGGATCAGTACCCTTGAGGGGCTGGAAGCAGAAATGTGGAGACTTGGTCTCCAGTGCCTAGATGCTGACGATAGAGATGTGAAAGATGGCCATTAGGCTTTCTTTCCCAAGAGCCAGGAACACCTGACCTCCAGAACAGCTCACCTTCTCCCTCCCTGATCCCTCTCCACTCTTCTCCCCACGTTGCCTCCTGCATGGCCGCCCCCTCCACCCCAATCTCTCTTAAGCCGTTCAAAATTTGGAGGAAATAAATCTCACCGCACTAATTCAGGGAGAGTTTGAGCCTCGTCGGTGCAGAACAAATAAAAGGAGTGAACCGGCATGACATTTTACTGCAGAAGAGAGGTCGTTTCCAGCCACTAATAAAAAGGATTTGACACAGACTAATAAAGAGAAATGAATTTCTTTAATGGCCTGATTTAGCACATTCAGCATTGTGCCTCTGCCTGGGTGCCGGGAGGGCGGGACGCCCCGAGTGTCGAAGAGCCGGGCACGGGGGACGAGAGATGATCTCAAATAAGATTTTATTATTTCTTTTCTCTTTTCTGAGTCCTCACCAACCCCCGCCCCCACCAACCCCACCTCCACCCACATCAGATCTCTCCCCAGGAGGACCGGAACCAAAAGCAAGCTCAAGATACGCACTCCTTGTTAACGATCCAAAGAAATAAAGAACCCCTCTCCACAGACCCGCAGTCTTGTGCTGGCTTAAGAAGGTGATTAAACCGGATGTGTTGATTTCTACAGGGGTTTAAGCCATCATTTGGTTTAATTACTTCTGACATTTCTGCCTTCTTGTTTTTTCTACATTGCCCAAATTCAGCAGCCTAGAATGCCCAGTTTGGGGCCAGGATGTGTGGGGTTGCCCTTGGGGGACACCCCACCTGCCATAAACTGGGCAGGATCTTGGCTGAGTCCTTTGCAGAATTGAATTTGACTCTCCCTCCAGCAGCAGAGAGGCTGAGACCCCCTCAGCAAAGCCCCAGATTTTCTTGACAGCAAAGTGCCCAGGTCCTCCCCCCTCCCCCCACACTGGACACATATTTCTGATGAAGCTTTTCTGAGCACATCCTTGGGCAGCTGTGCATTTTATTCCGTTCTGTCTCAAGACAGATGTTCATAATGTAGATGGCCCGATAGATCTCCCTAACATTTCCAAAGACCTTTTGGGATGCAGACTCCAACCTCCTTGGTAATTTTTACACTCACATCTAACTGAAAGTTCCCTTCTAAGGCTGAAGTTCATTGCCTTTTGCTAAAGGACTCAAGGAAAGAAAAATAGACCCTTTTTCTGCTTCCCTTCCTTCCTCCTTGGACAACCTGGATTTTAAAAAAGTTTCTTTTTATTTTAAACATTTCTTTCTACTCAGAGGACCATAGACAGAGAAGCAGAGATAGGAAAAGAAAGAATGCAAAAATACAGAGCTTCAGTAGATAACCAACAGGGACTTACAGGACAGCAAGGGAAACTATACTCAGTATTTTGTAATAACCTATAAGAGGAAAGAATCTGAAAAAGAATATATATATAAAACTTAATCATTATGCTGTACACCTGAAACTAACACAACATTGTAAGGCAACTATGCTTCAGTTTAAAAAGTTTTTTTTGAATAGCGCTTCAGAGAGGCTACAGTGCAAAGAGCAGAAGAGACAGAGAACAGATAGGTAGAGAGAAACAGAGCCCCATGGGCTGGGGGAGGGGAGATGATGGTCACACGCAGGGGCAGACATTAGCACTGAGCTCCCTTTCTGGGTGATAAACCTTGTGATTCACAGTCATGCCACTCTGTCACTTCTGGGCCTCTCAGCCAGCCATCCCTCCTCCCCTTGTGACCTTGGCCAGAATTGTAGACCTCAATTATGGGTCCAGCCATGTGTGTGGCAGCCTGCCTGGCTGTCCACTCCCTGACCTTGGAGCCCCCAGGCCTGTCCTGCAGCTCCTTTCACAGCCCATCGTCAGTGCTCACCCCTCCCTGAGCCTCGGCTGCTGCCTCTGATGGGGATGGGGTGGGATGTCAGAGCCCCAGGCACTTCCTAAGAATGGACCGTCCCAAGGGAGGCAATGTAGAGTGGGAGAGGAAAATTTCCAGGTGGAGGTTTTTATTTTTATTCTATTTTCTTTTATTTAAAAAAAAATTTATTTATTTATTTGGCTGCACTGGGTCTTTGCTGCAGCATGCGGGATCTTTAGTTATGGCACATGGGATCTAACTCCCCACCCAGGGATTGAACCTTGACCCCTGCATTGGGAGCTCAGAGTCTTCTCTATTGGACTGCTGGGGGAGTCCCAGAATGTGGAGGCTTATTGTGATGAGGCAGACAGACTAGAGCCAGGTCAGGGTCCGACCTCTGCACAGGACATGAGTCACCGGCTCACCAGCCACCCAACCTAGTCTCCCACACACTGGGGGTCTCAAGTTGCCGAAGGCCCACCACCCTGGAAACTACCCAGGGGCTGGCGTTGTGACCTTTTATTTCTAGTGCCCCGTGTCAGAGATTGCTGGGACCACAGAATCAGAGTCAATAGTCTGGAGCCACTTTGCAGGGTGGCCCCGCCCCTTTACTGGCCACGCCCCCTTTCCTTTCACAGCCAGAAGGCCCATTACCAGCAGTCAGTCCGAGAAGTATAGAGATATCGCTCCTGGATGTTGAGGAAATAGAGTCAGCACCATCAGATGAGGCGCTTCACAGCGTGGCCTCAGGTTTCTTTTCAGCACTAATTGACAGACTCAGAGGAATACGTGATGGTTGGACAGACAGCAGGTGGCCCCCAGCCCCCTGTACCTGTATCACGCCCTTCACCAGCTCAGGCAAACCAGGCTGTTCACGCCCTGCTGTTCCTTCCACCTGAAATGCCTGTGCCTGGGTCTCTCGCTATAGCCTAGCTCAGAGTGCCAGCCCTAGTACCAAAGCTCCCCGACTGGTCTCTCCTGCAAGAGAAGTCATTGCCTCCTCTGAGTTTCCACCAAGATGTGCTTGGGGGTGGGGGTTCTACTGTGATCTCACAAATTCAGTGGGCTGGGTGGTCTGAAACCAGCACAGTCTCTGAGACAGATAATTAACTGTATGACTCTGGGGCAAGTGACTGAATGTCTCTGAGCCTCAGTTTCCTCTTTTATAGAAGGGGGATGATACCACCTACCACAGAGGTTATCGCAAGGAGAAAAGGAAGAATAGTACAGAGTGGCTGGCACTTAGGAAGCTGTCAATTAATGCTTGTTCCACTTCCCTGGAATGGCGTGGGGGCACCTTTTTTTAATTCAGAGCAATGTCGATGCTATCCGCTCCAATAAATGTATAATTCCATTTCCACTGACTCATTTGGCAGGGAAACAAGCCCACGTGTCAATTCAAATAGAGGCAGAGAAATAGGAGGAGGAGGAGAGGCAAAGTATAACTCATCAGAACTCGAAATCCTCTTTTTAAACCAAAAAACACTGCCGGTAAGCATTTATTTTTCTTTCCCTTAGGACGATTGTTAAACTCGACTGACTACAGTTGTTTGTGCTCAGCCGTCTTCCTCACTCCATGGGGAGCTCCTCTGATCCACAATCTCGTTTTCTCTCTGAATTCCCCGGGGTCAAGCACACTGCCTGGCACACAGCAGAAGGTGGATAAATCTTTGATGAATCAATGCATGGAGATGAATGAATGAATGAATGAAGTGACCACCGGCAGCAACTGGGGGTTCTGAGACACAAGCCTAAAGTGCTCTTTGGGCTTAGAATCCACTCACTCCTCTGAGGTACCCAGGCCAGCTACTGGCCATCTGGCAGTTTCTAGCTGCCACAAAGGGACCCGCCTCCTCTGGGCTCTGCCAGGGGTGGGGGCTGCCAGGGTCCCGGAGGCAGAGGAGCCGGTGTGAAGGAAGAGCTTAGCCAGCCCGCCTCCTCTCCTCCCCGCTCTTCCCCTCGAAAGACCAGATGGAGAGAGCAGAGCGGGATGGGGGAGACCAAGCCAGCAGCTCCCGGTTGGATGTATTTTTACTTCAGGTGTGACGTGGAAACCATGCGGGTGTATTTTTAGCCCTGCCCAGTGGGTGGTGTGTTCGCTTGGGTTGCCTTGGAGAGACTCTTCGTGTTGCTAAATTGAAATTGCATCTGCTGGGTTCCTGGGCTCCAACCAGCTCTCCTCCCGGCAGGTGGGCGGACAGGTCTGTCCCTGGCGAGGGTGGGGTCCAGGGCAGGCCAGAGTCTGCTTTGTCTCCATTCCTTTACACACACACACACACACACACCCCTCCCTCCTGACACATTAAAAAAAAGAAGAGGAAATGTGAAATCTCCACAAATTGATTGTTAAGGCTAGTCTAACAAGGGCAAGAATACAAAGAACCTAAAACTTGAAACCTGTTAGGATCTTATGTCATAGTCCCTTCATTCCCGGCGCACACACCCCCCCACCCTCTGCCCCAGTTTTATTGAGAAATAACCGACTACATCACTGCATAAACTTAAGCTGTACAGCAAGATGGTTTGATTTACATAGATCGTGAAATGATCATCACAATAGGTTCAGCTCACACACATTTTCTCAGATAGATAAAAAGAGAAAAAGGAAAAAATTTCTCCTTGTGATGAGGACTCTTAGAATTTACTCTCCTAACTTTGCTGTATATGATACAGCAGTGTTAACTACAGTCATTGTGTTGTACACTGCATCCCTTGTAGTTGCTGTGTGTGTGCTCAGCGACGCTATGGACTGTAGCCCGCCAGGCTCCGCTGTCTGTGGAATTTCCCAGGCAAGAACACTGGAGTGGGCTGCCACATCCTCCTCCAGGGGATCTTCCTGACCCAGGGATTGAACCCACGTCTCTTGTGTCTCTTGCATTGGTGGGCGGATTCTTTACCACTGCGCCACCTGGGAAGTCCCATGTTACATTCTTAGTACTTAATTATTTTATAAATGGAAGTTTGTGCCTTTTCTCTGGAAGTCTGTGCCTTTCACCTACCCTCCAGGATTGCCCCCTACCTCTACTTTCCGCCTCTGGTAACCACAAATCTGATCTCTTTTTCTCTAAGCTATTTTTTATTTATTTTTTGGTTTTCACATATAAGTGAGATCACACAGAATTTGTCCTCCTCGGTGATGATTTTACTTAGCATAATGCCTTCAAGGTCCTTCCATGTTAACACAAATGGCAGGATTTCCTTGTTGTTCTTGTCTTTTTAATGACTGAATAATATCCCATTGTGTGTATACATGCCACAACTGCTTTACCCACTCATCCATCAGTGGACACTTGGTTGTTTCTGTGCCTTGTCTATTATAAATAATGCTGCTCTGAATGTGGTCCGGGGTGCAGATGTCTTCTCCAGTTAGTGTTTTCATTTCCTTTGGATCCCCAAAGTGGGATTACTGGATCTTACGGTCATTCTAGTTTTAATTTTTTTGAGGATCCTCCCTACTATTTTCTATAGTGGCTATGACACTCTACAATCCCAACAACAGTTCACAACAATTCTCTTTTCTCCAATCCTTACTACTACTAATCCTTGTTATCTCCTGTCTTTTTCATGTTCTGCTGCTAAGTCACTTCAGTCGTGTCAGACTCTGTGTGACCCCATAGACAGCAGCCCACCAGGCTCCCTCGTCCCTGGGATTCTCCAGGCAAGAACACTGGAGTGGGTTGCCATTTCCTTCTCCAATGCATGAAAGTGAAAAGTGAAAGTGAAGTCGCTCAGTCGTGTCCGACCCTCAGCGACCCCATGGACTGCAGCCTACCAGGCTCCTCTGCCCATAGGATTTTCCAGGCAGGAGTACTGGAGTGGGGTGCCATTTTCATGTTCAGCCCCTTCATTTTAAGGGGAGGAAACTCAGAAGAGAAAAAAAATAGAAGCATCTTTCCCACAGTTAGGCAGCTACTAAGAGGCAACTTCTATCCAAGTCCCAAGAGATTCAACCAGTCCCCAACGAAAAAGCCCTGGGGAAAGAGATGCTTTGGGAAGGGGAACTCTATCCATTTTGCTTTGGTCACTGGTAGTGACACGCCCATGCACATTTGGTGGCAATTGGTAAGTCACATTTCATGTGCTTACTGCACTGAAACACTCAATATTTTTTATTATTCCTACTTTACTGATTTGCAAACTGAGGTGCCATGTGGTTAAATATTACATCATCAGGCTAATAAATGATTGAGTTGGCATTTAAACCTGGGTATCCAAACCCTAAACTTCGTGCTTTCTCCCCTCTCCCAGGTACCATTTTTGAACCATTATTAGAATCATTTCATCGACCTCTCCTTTTTTCTCTACTGTCCTTGAGTCTTGGGTGTTCTGGGGTCACAGAACTGAGCTGCCAGACTTACCCTTTGAGCATTAGGACCTTTGCAGCACAAGGGTGCCTCATCAAATGAGTTCTCAAAAGACTCTTTTCCCATAGTAATGCTTCTGTGTGTTGAAGAAGACTTTGACATTTTTATAGAGCTTTCATTTTCTCATTTGATGCCTACTCTAGGAGTAGGAAAGCTTATCTGAAGAGGTTAAATGGGTTGCTCAGCGGTAGAGTCAGAACTTAGTCTGAAATCTTAGTCTTACGTTCTTTTCACTTGACCACAAAATGGTCTAGTGGCTTGGGAAAATCAGAAAGTGGGGCTTAGTTAAAAGCAGGGCTACGGACTTCCCTGGCAGTCCAGAAGTTAAAAACTCGCCTGCCAGTGCAGGGGACAAACGTTCAAGCCCTGATCCAAGAAGACCCCACATGCTGCACAGCAATTAAGCCTGCATGCCTAGAACCCGTGCTCTGCAATAAAAGAAGCCTGTGTACCACAACTAGAGATTAGCCTCTGCTCACTGAAACTAGAGAAAAGCTCACACACAGGAGCTTATACCCAGAGCAGCCGAAAATAAATGAATAAATTTTTTTTTTTTTAAAGGAAGGGTTACACTAGCTTAGTCCATCCCTGGTGAGAAGCCATGGGCCACACGAGCCCTCAAAGCCCCAGCTTGCTGGCTCCCATCCCACCCCATTCACACCAGCAGGAGGCCCAATCACTGTCATCCTCCTGGTAGGAAGGGGACCTGATCCACTGTCACTGCTCACAACTGTGGCCACCATTCACTGGGAGCCTGGCCTGTGCCAAGCACTGTCAGCTGTGAGCATTGGTTATCTCCTTTAATCCTAACATAACCTTTGAGAATAAGTCCCTGGGATTTGGGGCTCCTGGATCTCTCATCCATGTGCCTGGTTTCGGAGAGTATCTGGACTTCTCAGCTCTACCTAGGCCAGGTGGTGAGCTTCAGAAGCAGCCAGAGCTGCTGCCTCTGAACACACCTGCTCCCGGGGCCAGGCAGCCGGCATCCCTGTGCCTGCCAGCAGCGTGTGCGGAGGCTGGGCTCAGGGGCGGGGGCCTTCAAGATGCTGGCAGGAAGGGCAGGGAGCAGGCGATGCCTGGCGCCTGGGGGAGAACTGAGCACGGTTTGACTTTCAGCCGATGGCTCCAGCAGGATCACTCCCCTGACTGTAGTCAACAGCTGAGATATTTTCTCGGATGCCAGTGAATCCAACTGCTTCCAAAAGCAAGGAGTGTCTGCTAGAGCCCCAGCCCATAAAACCCTGCCTGGAACATCTGCTCCCAGCAACTCGTCCGGAAGCATCTGGTCCTGACTCTTCGGTTTGGAATGGCTGAACTTCTACCCACCTCCATCCTCAGGCCACCTCACCCAGCATGTTCCAGGAATGACCGAGCCCTCTGCCAGGGAAGGCACAGGGTTAAGCCCCAGGGTCAACTCCCTGGAGACGAAACACCCTTTGGTCACAAGGTGGAAGAGTTCCCTCAAAGACACTTCAGCAGGAAGTGCCAGTTCCCAGGGTCCTGGCCAGGCAGCTGCTGAAGAGGTTGGTCACACGGCAGCCAGCCCCCCTGCCCAGCCTCAAGCCCTGGGGGCTCCTCTCATCCCATCCATGGCCCGGTCCCAGGAGAGGCCTCCTGGCTACCATTTCCTTGGGTTTCATCTCCCTTGGGAAAGCAGTCCCACACTCCCACATGCACCATGGGCCAGGGGCCGTGCAGCCAATTCCACAAATACTTTTTTGAGCCCGAACCATGTGCCAAGTTTATACTCTAGCTACTTCCTACGCCTATTTTCCTCCCACTCCCTGGACCGATCCATTCTAATTCAGAATCCCTCTTGGAACCTGACACGATGCTTACACTGGCAGAGCTCAATAAATGTTTAACCAAATTGCAGTGCGAACAGCACTCAACTGGGAGCCCTTTCCTGTCTTGCTTCTTGCTGTCTCACCTCTCAGCAGTCACCTTCTAGCCCTACCAACCCCCGTTTCATTTCCTCAAACATCTAATAGCAGCTAATGCCTGCAGTGCACTCTCTAAGTACCAGATTCTTCCTCCAGCATTTTATGGTATTATCTCACCTAATCCTCATGACCAGCCTAATGAGGAGAGGGCATTATTTTCAGTCCCATTTTACACATGAAGAAAGGCCCGGAAAGGTTTAGAGGCCAGTGGTGGAGACAGAATGGAAACCCAGGCAATTGAGGTCCCCAGGCCCTGTTCTGATGCCTGAATTTCACCTCCCTAAACACACAAGATGCTTCATGTACTGAAAGGGCCAAGGGGACTGAGCTGGCCCCTCTGTTTAAAACACCCCCATCTCACGACTTCCCTGGTGGTCCAGCAGTTAAGAGTCTGCCTGCCAATGCAGGGGACACAAGTTAAATCCCTGGTCCTGGAAGATCCCACATGCCAAGGAGTAACTAAGCTCATGCGCCACAACTATTGAGCCTGCACGCCTAGAGCCCAAGCACTGCAACAAGAGGAACCACTGTGATGAGAATCCCAAGTGCTGAAACTGTAGTCCCCACTAGCTGCAACTAGAGAAAGTCCATCCCCAGCAGCAAAGACCCAGCACAGCAAAAATAAATAAATAATAAAAATTTATTTAAAGAAGTAGCTTCACCATTAAAAAAAGAAACAAAAACCTCCACCTTCACTCCATCCCATGAAGCCAACACTGATCTGTGTGTTAGATATCATAACATCATCTCATTTTAGTCTAGCTATGAATATTTCTTTTTTTATGGTTGAGAAAACAGGCTCAGAGAAACTAACTTGTGCTAGCTGACCAAATTAATTACCACTACATCCATTTCTAGAGCTCGTCCTGCCACTCAGCATGGTTGTTCTATGACCTTTACCCTCCTAGCTACAGGACCATGGGACCAAGCCTGAATTTCAGTGATCTTTTGAGGGACAGTCTCAAGGGAGTGACCTGCCTACTACTCTGTTCTGATCTTTCCCTAAACAAGAGTGGAGTCTAGAGTGATCCAGTCTGCATGTGATAGGACAAATGGATTACAAACAAGGCTTTAGGAATGAGTATTGCTTTCACTGCGCTAGCAGTGGACTTCAGCATGAGCTGTCCGGGGCAAGGTCCCACGTGGGCAGAAACTCTGAGTGTGGCTTACAGAGAGATGAGACCGACAGGAAGAATGACAAACGCTACATGGACAGGCTGAGACTGACGGCTGAGAAACTAAAGGGGAGGCGGAAGACAGGTTCGATGGCAGGTTTCTGGAGCTGCAGCAAAGGAGCTCATTGACAAAGAGACCAGGAAATGTTTGGAATCTCCTTGGGGAAAGTGGGAAAGTTGGGGCTTTGCTCAAACAGATGCTGAGAGCTGGATAGAGCTGGATAGATTCTAGGAAGGAAAAAACTCACTGTGTTGGGGTTGAGGGGAAAGATCACAATTGCAGACACTTAGAAGGCCTGGTGGGCTGCAGTCCATGGGGTCGCTAAGACTCAGACACGACTGAGCGACTTCACTTTGACTTTTCACTTTCATGCATTGGAGAAGGAAATGGCAACCCACTCCAGTGTTCTTGCCTGGAGAATCTCAGGGATGGGGGAGCCTGGTGGGCTACCGTCTATGGAGTCGCACAGAGTCAGACACGACTGAAGCGACATAGCAGCAGCAGCAGCAGAAGCCATTCCAGGACTTCCCAGATGGTGCCAGTGGTAAAGAACCTGCCTGCCAATGTAGGAGACATTAGAGATACAGGTTCGATCCCTGGGTCTGGAAGATCCCCTGCAGGAGGAAATGGCAACCCACACCAGTATTCTTGGCCTGGAGAATCCCATGGACAGAGGAGCCTGGAGGGCTAAAGTGCATATGATTGCAAAGAGTCGGACATGACTGAAGCGATTTCACACACAGAAAGCATTCATTCTATGCTAGGTTTGTTCTAAGGATTAATTTGTTAAGAGAGACTGTTTCAGATTTGAAACTGAGAAGTGGACCGGATAGGACCAAGGAGTGCAGAATTGTGGCTAATCCATCCCATACAATCAGTTATAAAGGAGCTGGCAAAACTGAGTACTTGTAACTTGGCTTCTGTGTGGGGTTTGTACTTGAGGCTGGTGGGAGCCATCTGTGTGCTTCTCGTCTCAGCTATGTCATGCAGCATCACACCGTAGCTTGAAAAGGGCCGTGGT
Source organism: Aepyceros melampus (assembly GCA_006408695.1). NCBI lineage: Eukaryota > Metazoa > Chordata > Mammalia > Artiodactyla > Bovidae > Aepyceros > Aepyceros melampus. Next base: position 41,982 of record SJXQ01011591.1, on the reverse strand, counting down.
GGATGCAGTCACACCATGGAGATTGACGTACGTTATAGTGGGGCTCTCCCGGTCCCTCTGCCCCCAGGCCCAGTTTGCCAGCACCCCAGCCTAGAACCCTGAAATATGTCCAGTCCTTCCTTGCCTGTTTAAGGAATCCACTCAACCAGCTCTGATTTAGTACACACTTGTCCAGGCTGCAGGCTCTAAGGTGCTGTGCAAGGCACTGGGGATAAATCAATGAAAACACACAGACCCTGTCTTCATAGAGGTAACGGTTTAGCAGTGGAAACAGAGCTAATATTAACACGATCCATTCAGTTGTGAGTAACGCCACAAAGGAGAAATACAGGGCCCTGCAGCCCCCTCACTCTGCCCATCTGATTCACAACTCAGTTCCCTGGCATTTTTCATGGTGGAATTGCCCCCACCCTCCTCTCACTGTTCCCACCTCTAGTCCAGCACTTCCTGTCACTAGCAGGTAACTTCTGCTGTGCCTGGCGGGCCTCTTCCCGGGTCCTCAGACAGGATTTCAGCCTAAGCGGCAGGAACCTAGCCTTAGCAGAATGGTCTTAGCAGAGTCCCCCTCCTCCCCACCACACCTGGTCGGGCCCAGCTCCTGCCACTCTTCTGCTCCCCAGGACATCATGGTTTCCATGGGAACCCACTCACTTCAAAGGGGAACCAAGGAGACTGCAGGGGAGGAGGGAGAGTGAAGGCCGGATTAACCTCACCCTCTTGGCCCGTCTCGGTGGTTGCTGGCAAGCCAAGCCCCAGGTTCCCAGCCACTAACACAGTCCAGCCCACAGCCCACAGTGGAGGAGGGGGCGGGAGGCATGGTCCAAGCTAAATTTTAACTTCTTGTGAGGCGAAAACCCCAGGGGTGAGGTGGGCCTGGGGAAGGAGATTTTTGAGCTGGGTCCAAACCTGCGGTCCCCACTCCACGGGACCTCCCCTCCACAGACCCAGGCTCGGCATTGCTCACGGGCCACAAACACAATTACCCACGATGTGCATCTAATCATGGGATCTGCTTGGATTAGACTGCAATCATTAATCTGAGCCCGGGCTCCTGGTTGCCTTGCTGATTAGCCCAGATGATGCTCTGGTATGATCCAATTAAAGACAGGCTCTGCCTCCCCTCCCCTCCGCCACACACACACACAGACACACACACACACTACACACACACACACACACACACCCAGCTTCCACATCAGAAGGAACCAGTACATTTCATTAACACATCCTCATACACAAATAAAGCGTCAGGGCACTGATGGGCTCTGCCTCCCTCTCGTGGCACTGTCTCCTGCCGCCTTGAAGACCTGGCCAGGGAGGGGCCTCCCCCACACCTCCATTCTTCTGCAGATCTGGGAGGGGCCTCGGAGGGGGCTCCCAAAAATCAGAGCCGGGCACTAATCTCCGTGGAAAGGATCTGGTTACATTTATTGACATGAAGTGCTGACTCCCTGATGTGCTCTGGAGCGGCCGGCTGCCCCAGGCAGGCAAATCTAATTAGAATTACCCGACCCTGCAGGAGGAAGGGCCCCTCCTCCTCCCTGCCCCGCCCCCAACAAGGGCTGTGGAGAGGGCGACTGGCACTAATGGGAGAGGTGTGGTTGTGGGAGACAGACACCCTGGGGCCCTGGGGCAGGAAGGGCTGCAGAGGAAAGAACCGGGCAAGGATGATGACATCTGTCCACTTGGTCGTCCTGAGAGGCTGGGCGGCCATGTTTGGCTGGTTCTTTGGTGGCATCAGCTCTTCTTCACCTTCAGACAGTTGCAGAGATTACTGTGCAAATGCCACGGCTGTGAGGGGACCCACCCCGCAAAGGTGAGGCATGTTGGTTGAAGGACCATCTGGGCCTCCATACGTCAGGTGACGCCATGATGGACAGTGGGGGGCAGCCCACTTCCTGGAAGGGCCTGGGTGGGGCATGACCCTGCGGTCTTGGGAAGGGCTATGGAGCACGTGGGTCCCACTGGTGGGACATAGAGAACCGTCTGCTTTGTGCCAGACATGGAGCCGGGTGCTGACATGGGTTGTCTCATTATTCTTGCTGAACCAGTGATTAGGTTCTATCGTGAAACCAATGCTGAGGTGAGTACCAGGAGGAAGGAGGACTCGAGTCTAGGTTTTCAGAAGCTTTTCATCACACCACTAACTGGGGGTCTTTCTAGACTAAGATAGGTGCTCACTACATGCCCTTGCCCCTGGAGTCTGGGAAGGGGTTGGGGACCCATCTGCAGTGGGCACATGAATCACCCGGGATCTCGTCAAAGAGCAGAGCAGGAATCCCGAGGTCGAGTGAGGCCTGAGAGTCAGTGTCTCCAAACAGCTCCCAGGGGATGCGATGCTGCCAGTCCGGACCGCACTTGAAGCATGTCGATCACTGTCTAAATGAGGTGTGATGACTGTACTCCATTGCATTTCAGAGGCCGTGGCACTCTCCTGTCCCTGCTTCTGTTCCCCACAAAGGCACAAGCCCACCACACAGCTGAACTTATAGACCCCATGCAGCCTCGTGTCCCCACACCCGGCTGCTCTGGCCAGCGGCTGTGCTGGGAACTCACCAGGTTCTCCTCTGCCTGGAATCCGCCCCCCTTCCCAGTTTCTCCTCCTGCTGAGCAGTCTTACTCAGGTTTCAAGATCAAGCTTGAATCCTGCCTCCCTGTTGAAGCTGTCTCTGGTAAAGCTCTGACCACTCTGCTGGTTTCTTGTTCTCGTTTTCAGAGTCTGGCAAAAGCCCACACGTTACCTTTATAATTTACCCTCTTTCCCCTGCGTACAGCACAGCATTAGTAACGGCAAGGATTCAACGCCAAGGTACGGGAGGACAGGAGTACTTACTGTTCTGTGTTGTGGGAGGGAGAGCTGGGGTCTTTCTCAGGGTCTCTGGCCCTGTGACACCAGATTCAGGCATTCTTCAGAGCCCAAGGCAGAGGTCTCTATGCACAGGAGCTTGGCCTGGCCTGTGTGTGTGTGTCTGGGAGGGGGTAGGGGGTGGTCCTTGGGAGGCAGGCACTGTGTTATCCAAGCCTGGGAAGAACCTCTAGTCAGGATCTAGGGATCAGGGCCTATTGTTCTAGGCTCGCAACTGTTGGCATTAGAGGCATTCATTCAGCCCATCTGAGTGACTACAGGTAGTGCCAAGGATAATTATGATAACAGCTAAAATTACGACCATTACCACAAAGCCACTGTCAGGACTGGGGGCAGGGAGTGTGGGTGAGTGAGGAAGGACTCAGTCCCCCGATTCAGCCTAGGGGGGCCGGTCCCAGTGTGGGGGCAGGGAGTGGGGGTGAGTGAGGAAGGACTCAGTCCCCAGATTCACCCTGGGTGGGCCGGTCTGAGCGTGGGTGCCCTTAGCACCCACGGCAGGGCTCGCCCAGTGATCACGTGGCTGTACGTGCCCACACGAGTGGATGTGCACGAGAGTTTGACCTCAGTACCGGTGCCTCCATACACTTGGGCATCTTTTCTTAGTGATATGGGTTCCCCACGGATAAATGACTGAAATCCCTGCCAGGGCCTCATTAGATCTGGCTTCTGAGGACTGTATCTTCACTTCACCCACGTACACAAGACAGACCGCAAAGTCCCTGAGCCCCAACCACCCTCTGCAACAGTCAGGGCCCAGCCCTGGGTGCCAGGGGCTAATGCACTCTAAAACAAGACAAGCGACCTGCTCCCTGCTCGCAGCCCCTCTCGGGGAAGGTGTCAGAACCTCCAACGTCACGTACAACCTCTACTGCTGAAAACCAAAGTCGACCGTGAATCACAGCGTGGGCCAAGCGGTAGCTGCTTTAGATTCACCTGGAATGCTTGTTAAAAATTCATGTCCTCTTCCACAGCTTGACCTACTGATTCAGCATTTCCAAGCAGAGTCCAGCTATGCGTGTTCTAATAAGCCTCCCAGCGGCTTTCAGGTGGACTCAAGTTTGCTCATGAACAAGTCCTGGATGGTGTGTGTTGGAGTGAAGGTGACAATGGGCACTGGGGCCGAGACAGTCCTGAGGCAGCTCTGAGCGGTGGTGGGGGGCAGAGGCGTTCTGATGCTCATCGGGACTCACCTCCCCAGCTGGGCTGGGGAGGGCCCCTCCTGGGAGACATAGTCCAGGCTGCATTTCCCTCCCTGGACAATTCCAGGAAGCTGGAGCCCACCCTGGTGGCCAGCTGAGGGCTCTCTGGGGTGATTTCAGAGGGAAGCGGGGAGAGAACAGCCCTGGTTACTGGCTGCCATGAGCCCACCCTCGGGCCTGCACTCTCAGCTCTCACGGCTGGGCTGGGCCTGAAGCTACCTGGGGGCTTCTGAGCGCGGCCCGGCCAGAGTGTCTCCTACCTGTACACAGCGCGCTTGTCAGCCTCCAGCTGGGCCTGGGGGTCAATGGGGGCGGTGGGCACAGGCGTGCTGGCAGCAGCCGAGGGCGTGGAGATGTGGACAGCCTGGGCCTTAGAGGGGGCTTGAGCGGTCGCCGTCATCTGCAGAGACAAGAGAGAGGAGGTGTGGGTTAGTGGGCTGGGACCGCTGGTTCCCCGACTGGAACCGTGAGGTCGACCTTGTCCCGTGTTGTGTGTGTGGATAAGAGAAAGTATACAGAGAAATGTGAGTGTATAATGAGCACCCATGTGTACGTGCGCTACAAGTGGGCAGAGAGCAGGCTTTTCTTCAAAGCAGAAAGTTCTGGAGAACAGTTTAGGACCATCCAAAACCAAGTGATGCTGAAGTGAGCTCACTTTAAAAGCCATAATTCTCAATGCAAATTAAGGTGGTAGCCTCTGCCCAGAAGCTGGGGGGAAAAAAAAAAAACCCGAATGATGAACCCTCTAAATTTCGCTTACGAGTCACTTGGGCTGTGCCAAGCAGTGCTGGTTTGATTCTATGACTTTGGAGGGCAGGAAAAAATTAGCTGAGTCAGTTCTCAATTGGGCAAAGATTTATTCCATTTAACGTAAGCCAGAGGTAACTGTTTTAATGGTTTTGATTGATAACTGAGTGTTCTGCAAATTTTGGTTTACCTGGGCACTTGAAGATAAGCAGGTTTTAGTGGACAATGAGCGGATTTCTGTTCTCAACTCTAACGAATATTTGGAGTAGTAGTTTTCCTCCTATGTTACATGCCTTGGAAGGTGTCCCAAGTTTATGCCAATCAGAGCACCTTTTAAAAATATATTGGACTTTCTGTATAAGATTTCATTTGAAGAAGTGATTAAATGGCTTTAAAGATTTTGGCAACAACCATCATTACAGAACTTAATGCTTTTATATTTTATTTTCTTTGATTAAATGGATCCCTGAAACATCATGTGTGGTGATAAGCCTCAGCCGTTCCCTTCCTCCAGCCTGTCCACAGCACCTCACAGCTCTCATCCCCTGTGCTCTTGGGACTTGACATCCTTGTCTGCCTCTCGAGATAACACCATGTTCACCCCTTCATCCCCAGCACGCAGTTGGCACAGAGTGAATGCTTGGTATGTGTTGAGAAGATGAATGAGGGAATAAAGAGTGAACACACCTTGAAAGCATTAGATGTTTTACAGCTGGAAAGTTCATCATGTGATCTGGGTCCCTGTTTTCTAGAAGAAAGAGCATGAATAACCACGAATACGTTATCGGTGCTGCCCGTGGCCCCCAAACCCTTGCTGGCTCAGTTTCTTCATTAGATCTGTCAGATGCCACATCTTCAGAGTGAAACAGAGTCTCTCTGCCCCTTGCTCTGCCTCATTTCACAGCACTTATCGTGACCATGTATTTCACAACCCTTGGACTAGACACTACACTACTTGCTGTTTTCTCTCCCACCTTCAGCTCAGATTTAAGCTCAAATAGGGCTGATTAACAGTTGCGTTTGCAGGGCGTAGAATAGCCTGGCACTAATGGATGTTCAACAAATTTTATTGAATGAATGAGTGACTGATGGTAAATAAAATTGAGACTATAAAAGAAATATACTGTTTCCTCATCATTTTTTGTTAGGTAGAGATATTCTTGTCTCTGTTGGCTGAGCTGGGGGAACTTTCTCAAACTCAATGCTGACAGGCTAGACAGAAAGAACATCACGATACCTTGAGGCCAGCAGGGTACCACACTTGATTCCTACTGTCTCCTGTTAATAGCTTTTTGACTTAGAACAAATCCCTCAGCTTTCCTAAGCTCCTACACTCTCATCTGTAAGAAAACTGGTGTCCTTTTAGGATTCACGGGTGTCAGGGCTGCAGTCTCTGGGGCCACAAACAGTCAGACACAACTGGGTGATTGAGCATGCACAATAAGGGAGAAAGTAGAAACAAACACTGTTCTCATCTTCAAAATAGAGAAATAAGGTGCAATCAGGAAAGCTAAATACTTCTAAACTTCACATTGACTTGGACCAGTTTTATTTTTTTCACTCACTAATGCAACTGATTATTTTCCCAATACTTTTTGAGTCCCCACTGGGTACTTAGGCACTGGGGTGACTAGGATGAATGCCTGCTACAATAGTGCCCACTTTCTGGGTTTAACACGCTAAAGAGCAGGAGAATGTAGTAGACAGAGATGCTGTAAATGACCTCCCGTGATTTCCTCATGGGAAACGTGGAGACATGGCCCAGTGGACGATTGTGTGGATTATTCGGACGCAACACCGAAACGACGGTGATGAAAGGGGAGATGTCTGTAGGAGAAAGGCTTCGGGGAGATGCTACATTCTTTCTCCTCGACCCTCTTCCTCCATATTTTAATCAGTGACTCAGAAGAGGTCTGAAAAAATGCTTGACAAATTTATGGGTGACGTGAAACCTGGATCCAAACGATCTTTACGGATTTTGGCAATGTGCTAATTCTAATAAGATTAATTCTCATCTAATAAGTTGGGATTTATACTTCTAACACTTTGGCCAAAAAAAAAAAAAAGGATCGATAATGTAAGTACAGACAGGGGAGATGTGGTTTAGCAGCCTGTTTCGGTTGCTAGCAGGCTCAGTCTGTCCAAAGTGTAACGCGTCTGTCAAACAAACAAACCACTATAATGATGCTCTCTGAGGACCCACGAGCAGAGGCGTGGCTCGTGCAGAGCTTCCAACCCCACGCACTAAGCTGAGACGGGGCACGAAGGTCCACTCAGAGGAGGGTGGGCCAGGCTGCTGAAGGGATTCCGAGGAATATTTGCAGGGATCTGCCATATTAAGAAGGATCTGGGGGATGGGTGGGAGATGGAGGGACCTGCGAGCCCTCTTGGAACCACTGAACCTGGGGTTAGATTGTGTAAGTTCTGTACTGTGGGCTCCGAAGTGTCAAACTGCAACCGACACATCAAACCTGCGACACATAAAGCACATTTGGGCTTGACCCACAGTAAGTTTCCAAGCCTCTGAACTCTCCAAGGCTGGGATGCACTGCCTCCAGGAAGTTGTCTCCACTGGCACAGGGGCCAAGCAGAGACTCTCCTGGAGATGGCAGAAGCTCCCTAGCTGGGTGGGCTGGCTTAGGTGCTATCTGAAAAAGCACCTTCTTTTTAAAAAAATTTATGTATTTATTTTTGGCTGCACTGGGTCTTGCGGTGCAAGGGCATTCTCTAGTCGCAGCTCCAGGGGCTACTCTATACTTGTGTGAAGGTTTCTCATTGCGGTGGCTTCTCTTGTTGCGGAGCACAGGCTCTAGGGTGTGCACTCAGCAGCTGTGGTGCATGGGCTTTCAGTAGATACGGCACATGGGCTGATTTGTCCCATGGCATGTGGGATCTTCTTGGACCAGGAACTGAACCCATGTCCCCCACACTGGCAGATGGATTCTCAGCCACTGAACCACCAGGGAAGTCCCGAAACCCCTTCTATTAACAGCAGTGATAGGCCATGAGAACGCTTACACCATCACTGCCCACCCCCAGCGATGGCACATGGCTCCCATTAGATGACATCCAGTGTGTAAAAGTGCTTTGGAAACCCTAAAGTTTTTCCACGTGGAGGGTGGTTGTAGTTATCAAACACAAGATTTCCGGAACGTGTATCTTGCAAAAAGCAAGGCACAGCTATGTGCCCGGCTCATTCAAGAGTAAAATACACGTGGGCTGGTGTGCTCTGCTGGGATCAGTCATCTAAGGGTGAATCTCCTCGTGTCCTTGAAGGAATCTACAGGGGCTTCTGTGCAGATGAGCTTCTAAGAGTGGGAGGGCTGAGGGGAGGGGCTTCTTTTCCTCTGACCTCCCATTTCTAGGCAGGACTTCAGGGAAAGATGGGGCAGAAAGGCCTGCTGGGGTCTAGAGGAGAGCGTAAATCAAAAGCAGTCATTGCCAGCATCCCAAGAAGCTCTAGTTGAGAGAGCCGGGGAGCTGGCCTGAGGAGGACGATGATTCAGATTTATTTACCTCCTGGGGGTCAATTCAGCAAACTTGGCATTTCTTCCAGGTTTGGAGAATGCGTGTTTATCTCCAAATAGATTTCTTTATCTAGCCAAAGACACCCATTTCTCAAGAACCAGAGCGCAGAGGGAGAGGCCCGCAGCTGTCCCAGGGCCCGGGAGCAGGGGGAAGAGGGTGTTGGGTGGTGAGATTTTGGCAGGAGGTTCTGGCCCTAAAACAGAGAAGCTGTTGGGAGAGATTGCACGGATGGAGGGCAGAGATCCCTTGCTCTGGTCAATGAAGGCCAAATGATAATTTTTCGGGAATTTTGCAAGTTTGATAATCACATTAACAGCTTGAGAGTGGCCGTGGTAGGAGCAATCACACCATGGAAACTGACAAATGTTGCAAATCAAATCCTTTCCCAAACCCCACCCTGAGAGCCGGTTGTTAAATATTTGCAAGCACACCCCTAACGTCAGAGTTTCTCTCCAGGTAACTTTCTCTTGCTCTCCTCAATCTGCAGTGAAGAGACTCCACTCTCTGAGGCCACTTGGTGTGTCTCCAGCTGGTCCCAGAAGCGGCCACTCCAGACTAGCAGCCCTCTTCCAATGAGAGCCCTGGGCATCCTACCCAGACAGGTGTGAGCCTTGATTAAGAAAGCAGGGGACTTCCCTGGTGGTTCGGGGGTTAAGAATCTGCCTTCCAATGTAGGGGATGCGGGTTCCATCCCTGGTTGGGGAACTGAGATTCCCACATGCCAAGGGGCAGCTAAGGCCGTGTACCACTGCTACAGGCCGCAACGAAAGGTCTCGCACCCTGCAACTAAGACCTGACACAGCCAGATAAAAAAATATTAAAAAAGAAGAAAAAACTAGATACAAAGAGTGGATGGGACGGGTGGCAGCATTCCCCAGAGGCCTGCCTATGGTGAGCTCACTGCCGGGTCCAGAACCTACACAGGCTTCGACAGTCCCCATCGCCTCTCCTAGCACGAGGTCCTTGCGTCCCACAGATGCTCTAACCCGCTGGACTCTCCTCTGTCTACCAGCTCCGATCCAGCCCTGCCTTGAGCCTGGAGCTAAAGGTCCCTGCCCAGATTCTCCATTCGTGACACGGTGAGATGAAAGTTCCTGATGCCCCGGCCCCAATCCTAAGACACCAAGGGAAGAGTTGGGGGTGTACACTGTGTGTGTAGGAAGGCAGGAAGGTGGAATCTGGAGGGCCTTAGAGATCCATCCCCTCAACAGTCTAGTCTGCCACGAGAACAAGCAGAGGATGCTTACGAGGTGCTCGCTGACACCGGAGTAGACAGGTTCACCCGGGTACCTCCCACAGGTGCTTTCTGCAAACCCCAGGCCTCTAAGGTCTGCACCCCCTACCATGACTCAGCCCAGACAGCACTCCTGAGGGGACGCCCCCTCATCTGACATGGCAAGGTGGGACTGCCCATCCCCAATGCCTGCCTGCCAGGTCAGGGAAGCCTTGTGTTTTGAGAACATGAGAGCCCACACAGGCCCGGCCACTAGGGGCCGCCAAGGCTCCAGGAGGGCTGGTCTGGTCTTGAGGGTGGTAGGGCCAGATCTGGCTTCCCCAGTGGCTCAGCGGTAAAGAACTCTCCTGCAACGCAGGAGTCTTGCAGGAGACCAGGGTTTGATCCCTGGTTGGGAATATCCCTTGGAGAAGGAAATGGCAACTCACTCCAGTATTCTTACCTGGAAATCCCCATGGACAGAGGAGCTTGGCAGGCTAAAGAACACGGGGTCAAAAAGGGTCAGACATGACTGAGTGACTAAAAACAAACAAAAGGCCAGATCTGGTTTCCTGGTAACCTAGATGGAGTCCAAGGACCTAGGAGGTCAGGGCTTGCAGCCATTTAGTAAATATCAGGTTTGGCCTGAGCAGTGGGGAGGCAGAGAGGGTACAATGGCTGGTTTTGAGGGGAGGGCACAGCCCACAGAGTGCTCAGGCCTGGCCCTGCTCACTGATCCAGCCTCATCTCAGGTGCAGCACCCCTCTCCCACCCCAGCCCCCAGCAGACCCTCCTAGGCAGGGGTGCCCAGACAGGCCCCATGATTGACATCCTCATGCCCCGCCCCCACGGCTGCCTCAGCAGAAAGGGTCCACGCTTCCCCACCTGGTGTCACCCGTCCCACACCGGTCACCCCTGCATGCCATCGATGCTGTGGACACTCTGTCTGAGATCCTGGGGCCACAGCAGTGAAGAGCACAGACATGTTCGCTGCCCTCCAGGATCCCCCCTGACCATGTGTGAACACCTCTCTTTCAAGACTCAGCCGGAGGGAGCGTCAGCCCTCCCGGGAAGCCTGTCCCAATTCTCCACACCCCTGTCTAGGTGGAGGAGGAAATGGCAGCCCACTCCAGTATTCTCGCCTGGGAAATCCCATGGACAGAGGAGCATGGTGGGCTTCAGTCCATGGGGTTGAAGAGAGTCAGACACATCTGAGCAACTAAGCCCTGACCAGGTAGCCCCGCCCCTGCCTCCTCTGCACGTGTGGTGATGGACCTTAAACCCTGTAACGCTTCGGGCCCTCTTCTATGCATCTCCCCGAGTGGACTGGAGTCCAGCTCCCGCCAGCAGCCCTGGCTCCCATGGGCTCCCGGCATGTTTGTGAAATGACTGAATGACTGACTGAATGAGGATATGAGAGCGTGCATGCTCAGTATATCCGACTCTTTTGTGACCCCATGGACTGTAGCCCACCAGGCTCCCCTGTCCATGGAATTTCCCAGGCGAGAATACTGGAGTCTTCTTGTAGATTCTTGAGGGATCCTCCTGGTGATCTTCCTGACTCAGGGATCGAACCTGCGTCTCCTGCATTGCAGGCAGATTCTTTATCACTGAGCCACCAGGGAAGCCCAGGAAATGAGAGAGTGGCATGTTAAAAGGCTTAGGGATCCAAAACCAGGAGGAGTCAAGCTCGGTTCCTCCAAAAAGAGCCCAACCCAGTCAGCTCAGGAAAAGGAAGGGCTGGAGGAGAGGAGGGTAGCCCATTTGGCTCAAAGAGACTTCTGCAACAGCAGGCCTGGGGCACCTGCCTTCTGATCCCAGGACCGACCAGATAGAATAAGCCACGCAAAGAAGTTACTCTGTAGTGCAAAATGGAGGTCTTCAGCAATAAATTAATTTTAAAAGGGTTTGTAGGCAGTGGTTTACAAAATGAAATTTAAAAGTGTTTGCTACCCTGCCTGCACTGCTGGAGTGACTGGACATGTACCTAAAGGGAGGAAGAACATGGACTGTGATCCAAGTCTTTCACTTCCCAGCTTCATGCTCTTTCATGGGCGCTGTCTTCTCCCCATCTTTCCCTCCAACCCTGGAGGACCCTTTGCTTGTATAATAGTCCCACAACAGTGAATTCAATTAGGCCCTTGGGAGTGTGTGTGTGTGTGTGTGTGTGTGTGTGTGAGGGAGTGTGTTTACAGCTAGAGACACATACTTGATATCCCTACTGTGTTCCTCATAAAAGGGAGAGTAATTAAAGTTCAATCTAGTCTTGTCTACTGCAGACGTACAGAAGATCAAGAAAAAAAAATCAATGTCAGGGTCATGGCTGGAAGAAAGCTGGAAAACACCATGGTACCCTTCACAGCCACACTCTCAGCCACCCTGTGAAGCAAGGAGGGCAGAAGTTATTCCCATTTTACTGACGCAGGAAGGCCCCCAATAAGCCATAAGCTCCATTAGGCAGGGACATGTGTCCCTGGCACATGGCACAAGGTTTTCAAGACCCAAGAAAGCCCCTGGTATTTATTAACTGGTTGAGTGAATGAAAGAAATAATATTGAAACTTCTTGTCCAACTTTGTATAATTCATCAGCAGTGGAGTGGGGCAGACCTAGGATTCTGAATTCTTATTTTACGACGTTGACTTGAGTCAGCTCACTCTTCTTCCTCCAGACCACAAACTCCAAGGACAGCACACACCTCAGAGCTGTGCTCACCCACCCCCATCCCACCCTGCTCCACAGATATCCGAGCTCCTAGAAGATCAACTGGAAAAGGGGGTGGGGAGGAAGGCAGGTTCCAGCTCCTAGGCCCGCTGCTGACGGATCACCTGTTGCCTGATTTATTTTAAGCTTTGTGTACTTCGGCCATCAACTATTTTTGTCACTGTTCAGAATGCTCATCCTGCTTGCAGGCAAGAGGATAGACAATAAAATATCTGAGGTTTTTTTTTTTTTTTGGTAAATATAAGAATTCAGGTAGGAAGTTTGTCAAATAAAAACCCTAGACAAGGCCATGAGAATACGGGTGTCTTCTAGCAAAATCCTGTTGCTAGGCCACTGTCTCCTAAGTGAGGCTTAAGGCCCCATGGTCAGACCTGAAGGCTGATTTCACCTTTGCCACAGTGAGGAGTCCAGGCCTGGAGTGAGCTGGAGTTCAGGAACATGTCCTGTTGAAAGACATGTGTGGCCCAAGCAGGCCACGGAGAGAGGTCGCTGAGCACAGCGAGAAGAAAGGCCCAGCAGAGAATAAAAAAGAAAGAGAAGAGTCCGTTCTGATGAGTCAAAGTGAGGGAAGGCAGGTCACCCACATGGTCCCTCTGGTGCTGGCCCCGGGGCAGAGGGAGCCGTCAATCACAGCCACAGAAGAGGCTTTCAAAGCTGTGGAATTAACTCTAAAGCTGCAGAGTGCCTCACCAGCAGCTGAGCAGAAGGCCCTGCGTGGCAGGGGGCTCCTACCCATAAAGAGATGAGAGGAATGTAAGTGTGAAAACAACTGAACCCGCTTCTGCCTGGCCCAGCTGCATGGCCTGGATGGAGGAGGGCATTCACAGCCAGGGGCCCTGACCACTTCCCATCCCCCTCCACCTAATGAAACCAGCCTGGGGGTCCTAATGACTGACCAAAGCCCTTCCAGCTCCCCCAGATATCTGCTCCCCTGGCCCCTGCCCAGAGGGGGCACGATGCCTGGACAGGGAGGAAAAGAAGTTACTCAGAGGGCAAGAGAGACAGGTCTGGTCTCCCCCGACATGGCTGGCCCAGCCTTAGCCTTTCCGGTGCAGCATGGGGGTGGTAGCATCATCTGGAGCCCTCATCTCCTAGCATAGTATCCTGAACACCATTCTCCTGGCTCTGAGGGTGGCAGGAGGATGGAGGGGGCAGGAGGTGGGGAGAAGTCCCAAGCAAGGGTTTGACTCCCTTTTGAAGTGAGCTTCCTATCTGGGTCCTGAGCTGCGAGTTCTGAGTTTGTCTGTCTTGCCTGCCTCTGGTCAGTAACGAGGCTGCATCCTTGGTGAATTGCCAGAACCCTTTCACTATCCCCTATCATGATGTCACCTATGCAAGCACCTAGCTACCTGCAGAGCGATTGGCTCCTAACCCAAACTGCAAGAGTGCCCCCATCCATTGCCCTGTGCCTAGTGGGTCAGACTGGCCACCAGGATTTCTGCTTTCTAATCAAATGCTCACGCAGCTTACATGCTGGGGACACGCAGAGGAGTACTAAACACTGAATACACATACACAAATAGACCAGATAAAATATTTGTCTTGCCTATAAGCCAAGGGCAAAGGCATTTGTGGAACAGTAGGTATGTGTCTGTGTTTGAGGAAGGGCGGGGGGAGGTTACTGACAGCAGGAGTTTGGGAGGAGGGGGTTACAGTGAGGGGTGGGGAAGCCGCTGCCTCTCCAGTAAAGCTGTCAGTTTCCTAAAATTGCTGATGGAGCCACAGAGCGAGAACTCTGGTGGGTGGGTGGTGTTGCCCACGGGGTGTTATAGGAAACGGAGAACTTGAATGACATTTCAGAAGTGGAAAGAATGCATGGATGGAGGGTATGTGCCTGGATGGGTGAGAGGGAGGTTGTGTTACCAGGAAAATTCTGGGAAGGAGACTAAAGTGGCGCTTGCCGGGAGAGGGGAGTAACAGCAGAGAACACGACTTTGAGGCTCCCTTAGGGATCCGTGGGGGTACTGGGGCAGTGGGAGGAGGGGCTGGGAAAGTCCAGGAGACAGATGGGTAGGCAGAGGCAGAGAGGCGAAAGGATGAAGCGTGATGTAGGCGCCGAATGGAGGGAACACAGGCCTTGTTCGCCTCCAGGTCTCTCTGGAGACAATGTCCTCATTAAACAATTATGGGCGAATTCCACAGTCCTGTGACTTGCCCTACCGCTCGGGGCATAAAGGGAGAATCTGCTTCCAGGACTCAGGTTTTATCACGCCAGAACTGAGGTACTGGAGGTGGACAGCAGAGGGCGCTGTGGCTCCGGCAGAATTCAGCAGGGAGCCACAGGAAGGAGGAAGCAGGCCACAGGAAGGGTCCCAGTGGGTTGTTGCTTTTGTACTCTCTAAACTTAGGATCTGCCTTCAGTGCACAATGAACACAGAGGGACGTTCTTACAAGTAATCACAGAATCTTCCAGGATGGACGGGAACAGAACTGAGGGGACCAGAAGCTGCTTGGCTTGTGCCCAAATAGCATAGAGCCATAACCACGAACATTTCTGGACTAAAATGGGAAGAAGAAAAAAAAAGCCTCCCTCATTTTTAATAACTTTATTCCCCAAACTTCAAAAATGAAATTGCCAAGTTAAGAATTTGCCTTGAAAAAAATTTTCTCCCTAATTTATTATAAAGAAGGTCCGGGGCTTGGGAATTTTTTAATGCAGATTCCTAATTTTCCAAAGCGAGATTCTCCTGTGCATTTGAATAGATTATGCTCGGTATTGCTAGCCCTTAGCACAACGGGAACATTATTAAAACGACTGCATGGGTCTCAGAGGACGGGTCCTGCTTTCTCGCTTCCTTTTCATTTTGGGGACTTTGTAGCAAAGACTGTCCATTTCTGCCCATGGAAGAAACTGGGTTTCTGAAGAGGTGATAAAGAGATGCACTCAGCGATCTAGGCCTTGAGGAGACAAGTCATATGGAGCCCAAAGGTAATGAGATTAGACCTTAAGGAATGGAGAAGTGTGGGACCCTTTCCAGAGAGCCCTGTTCCAGAAGTGATACCCTGTAGGCCTGGCCCACACTATTAGGCTGGGCTTTCCTGCGGACATAGAGTGTCAGAAAGCCGCTGGTTTGCCAGGATGATGAGCATGAAGAGGGCAATGGAGCAGGCTTCTCCTGGGAAGCAGGGCTCAGCCCCTGATTGCACAAAGGGAAGAAGGCAGGAGGACCAGAGAAAGCTCCCCATGCTTGAAAACCCAATGTGGAAGACTTGCTCACATGGCAGCCTCTCTGAGAAGCCCTGAAGAGTGGGGAGAAAGGCCCCTGAAAGCCAACTGGCCTCAAAGTCTAGCACTCTGGGGAGAGCAGCCCCTCTCTGTGAGTCAGAGACTCTGCCCTGCAGTCTTCATCCATCTCCTCTATCCCACCATTCCATCCATGCCCTAAGTTCTCCCTGTGATCGCTCATCCTGGTCAGTTTCCTTGGGAACCAGTCTGGCTCAGGGAGGACCCGTGGGAATCTAGCCACAGCCTAGTGGCCTAGCTAAGGCCATAAAGATCCCAGGCCTTGGCCTGGTCACTTCACAATGGACACTGAGACTTCATCCCTGGACTTCTGTGGTTACAAGGAGATATGTGGCTTTGCCATGGAAAATTATTCCTCTGCTGTAAATGTGAGTATTTTCGATGGCGAGGTTCCAGTGGCTGCTGGAGAAGAGAGTCTTAGGACAGCCCCCTCATTGGGTTTCTGCTCTGAGGCCTCAGCTGGGGGCTGGAGCCTCCCTTCCCCCGCTTTTGGGGGGGTGCTACAGTAGCTTGGTGGTGGCTTCCGGAGGTGGGGGGCTAAGCACCATCGGGCTGCAGCCCCACCTCCCCCACCTCCTCAGCACCTGGGATGGATGACTTCTAAGCTGCACCCTCTACCTCACTCCACTGGGACCAACATTCCTGAACAACAAAGGTCCTTGCTGCAGCTCTCCTGCTATTCCCCCACCAAACCCAAACTTCTCCCAGCTGCCGGGAAAGGCAAAACAGGGGGTGCAGCCAGAGGCAGGGAGGCAGCTGGGCCCATCTGGCCTGACCTCTTGGCCCAACTCTGGCCTGTCCCTGAGTCTTGGGGATGGGGATGGGAGCCCTGGCGCCCACCACCTGCTAAACACAAGCAGTGTCCTGATTGTCATTCTTGGATCCCACTGTGGAACTTAGAGAGCATCATCCAGCTAGAAAAGAAATGGAGCTAATGTTCCTGTCTCTTCATTAATACCCTCAGGTATCAGTACCCATTAGTACCCGACACGGCCTGAGCAGACGGGGGATGGTTCTGGTCTATGGAGGAAGGATGGTGCCGCTCCCCCGTAAGGTCCTTACGTTCCCAGGTCTCCACTGGTTCAGGCCTCCTTCTATGCTTGGTTCTGACCACAGAGGGAAAGGCCCTGACACAGCTGCACACCGGGAGGCTTTCACACAGGGGGAGCATGCAAATGCCTAGCCCGACCCACAGTCGTTCATGGGAAGCTACTGACATGAGCAGAGGGTATGCTCAAGCTGAGGTCAGGGCACGGTGAGCCTGGGAAGGAGCGCAGAGGTGACGAGCAGGAGCAGGGGTGGGGACGAAAGGACACGTTTGGAGGTCAGCGCTTCCAGACTTAAAAGGGGAGGAGTCAGAGGTGGTCCATGTGCTGGACCAAGTGGTCATTTTGTGGGGGTGATGACAGGGTGGACAGGGCAGCCCCACAGACTCACACTAAGCTGGGGTGGCAGGGCCTTGGGACATAAGGCGATGCTCCCTGCACCTGCATCTCTGCATCCTGTCCACGTGGCACAGATGTCCCCTGTGGTCAGGAGAAGGGCTGTATCTGAAATGCTAACAAGTGAGGGACAGCAGCGCAGGGAGGGCAAGGACCACGATCAAGACAGAATGGGAATGACGGCCTGGCACACAGTAGGGGCTCGCTCCACTTTCGTCAGATGAAAGAAGGAATTCAGTTCAGTTCTAGCTGGCTGCATTTCACATTACAGGGACTCGATCAGTAATAATTGAGAAAACAGGAGAGTGTGAAGGTGGAGCCTCCTGTGAACACACAGCCTCAGGAACTCTGAGTCTCAAAGAACCTAGCGTGGAGGGGAAGCACACACAGGGGACCAAAGATCAGAAGTGATTGGTCTCAAGGACTTGGGGACCCCGACCCACAGAAGCTGGGCTAGGTATCCAGAGGATGGGGAGGAGAGAACAGGAATACAGGGCGAGGCCGATGCCCTCTGCAGGAGGTGCAACTGGGCTGGGCATCTCAGAAGGACTTAGGGCTGCTCTGTCCGAGCTGCGGTTAATGAAGACTGGCAATCAGAGGAAAGGATGGGAGGGTATAGAGAAATAGTCCTGGCCCTTTTCTAGATAGAAACTGAATGGAGCAGAACAGAAGGGAGATTCCTCCCATAGGCACACAGAGACCAATGAATGAGGGATCTGGTAGAGGGACCCTCTATTCAAGGGTTTCCCTAAACGCTCAAAGACAGACTCAGCATGCCTGGAGCTGAGTCTGCTCGAGGGAGGGCTGGTGCATTTGTCTGATCTGTGCCCTGAGCGGGCATCGGGGTGGGGAGGGGCACCAGACCATGAGTAGGTGCTGCACCCTGAGGTGCCAGGTCCTGGATGCAGGCGACAGCTGCCCAGGTGGGATCTGAACCCAGTGCCTTCCCAAGTGCAGACTCTTCTCAGGGAGTCTGGGCAGGAGGACAGCTGAGGGAGGCCTGGCCCTGCCCTCGGCCCCGGGAGGCCTCCGGGTCCCCTCCACCCTGCCGCCGGCCAGTCACTCACCTGTGGGCTGTCCTGGTAGGCTGGGGGCGGGACATTCTGCGTGGCCATCATCGTCAGAGCCGGGGCTGGGGAGGCATGTTGCATCGTGGGATGGATTCACATGGGGGACCTAGGCAGGAAAGGGGGGTCGCAGCATTAATCGCCGAACACGGGGAGTCCCGAGGACCAGGCACTGGGTGTGTGCCCAGGCTGGGCCCCCGGGGACTGAGAAGATACAGTGAGGGCTGGAAGCCCTTGAGCGGAGTGCAGGGGAGATAAGGGGAGAAGCCTGAGTAGGGAGGGGCTTGCTGTGCTATTTGGACTTGGAATAAACAATATTCAAATCACATGTAAAGCAACCTGGGCAGCCAGCAGCCCTGCTTTTGTTCAGCACCAGCTCCGGCCTGGTGGGGGCCTGGGGAGAGGCAGGAGTCTGGTGGGGGCCTGGTCCATGGCAGCACTGGAGGGACGGGGAAGGGGGAATTGGAGGCCACAAGGGCACGCCATGGTCAAGGGTGCTTTCCTTTCCCAGGCCTCCTGGAGCCACCCTATATCCTTGGGGCAGAAACCTCAGCGCTGGTCCTCATCACATGTACTTGCCTGCCTGTACGGCCTCGCCCTGTTCACTGGAGAGGGCCCAGTTCTTAAGGCTCTACCTTACTGTGTCCCCCTGTGCCTGGCACAGCAGTAAAGCCACTCTTAACCTTTCCTCCTCCGTAAAAAATAAAAGAAGACGAAGCCTCAGCCCTCACAGTTCCAGATTTCCAGATCCCCTCTCCCGGCCCCAGGTCTCCCAGCAGCACAGTAACCCCGGAGGTGTGCTCACCACACCCCCTAGTGATGGAGAGGGACCTGGGGCGCCGGCCCTCCCCAGCTGGAGGGTGGAGCGGGTAGCCCCAGGGGACCACTTGGAGGCGTTCCAGGAAGGGACAGAGGCAGGGGAACAGGGGCCACAGCTGCATGAATGCGCCTGCACAATCTACTAAGACTTTGCTCAGCCTGTGTTCAACTCTGAGTTCAACCGCACGTGGGGCCCAGAAGAGCCGCGGAGCCAAGGGCCCTCTTACAGAGGAGGAGGCAGAGGCAGAGAGGACAGACGTGTGTGTGTGTGTGTGTGTGTGTGTGTGTTTCAGGGAGGGTGTGGTGCTTGGCGAGAGGGTGGAACCAAGATCTCTAGATTTCCCCTGGTGGGGGCCGCTCTCATCTACCAGCCCTCCCATCCCATCCCCCAAAAGCCAGCTGCCCCCATTGGCCTCAAGGTCTCTTCTTGAATCACCAAGTGGCGCTGTAAGAGGAGACAGCCTGGCTGTACCACCCAAGGAAACAGAATGCTCAGAGAGCTGTTCAGTTGCAGGAGAGGCCCTGAAATATTTAGAGCTGGAAACCACGGCTCATTGCCCGATAAAGGCCTGTCCATCGAGGGACGCAGGGACTCCTGAGAACATCCGCGAGTGCAGGGCCTGGCCTCCTCCTTGGTGGAGGGCGCCCAGGAGCAGGCGATCTTGGCGAGCGTGACAGTCAGACCCTTCCTCCCCTTCCTCCCTCTCTCTGGGGACCTCAGGGCTCCATCCTCTTCCTCCCTGATGTCCTCCCAATACCCCCTCTGCAAGGCCTCCCAAAATGTTCACATCTCTGAATTCTGTGGGAATTGGAGAGAGTCAAAGGGAGGGTCTCCAGGGCCCTATGTGGAGTGTGTGTGTGTGTGTGTGTGTGTGTCTGTTGTTGTGTTAGTTCTTTTTCAGGAAGAGGAGGAAAGATCAGCTTTGGCTGACCCAAGTCTCCAAACCACCAGCTGTGCTTTGACCCAAAGTTCACATGTGAAAGCCCTGGAAATCCAGGCATTCATTCAGTTCAGTCCAGTTCAGTCGCTCAGTCATGTCCGACTCTTTGTGATCTCATGAACCACAGCACGCCAGGCCTCCCTGTCTATCACCAACTCCTGGAGTCCACCCAAACCTATGTCCATTGAGTCGGTGATGCCATCCAACCATCTCATCCTCTGTCTTCCCTTTCCTCCTGCCCTCAGTCTTTCTCAGCATCAGGGTCTTTTCCAACAAATCAGCTCTTTGCATCAGGTGGCCAAAGTATTCAGCTTCAACATCAGTCCTTCCAATGAACACCCAGGACTGATATCCTTTAGGATGGACTGGTTGGATCTCCTTGCAGTCCAAGGGACTTCAAGAGTCTTCTCTAACACCACAGTTCAAAATCATCAATTCTTCGGCGCTCAGCTTTCTTTATAGTCCAACTCTCACATCTATACATGACCAGTGAAAAGACCATAGCTTTGACTAGACGGACCTTTGTTGACAGAGTAATGTCTCTGCTTTTTAATATGCTGTCTAGGTTGGTCATAACTTTCCTTGCAAGGAGTAAGCATCTTAATTTCATGGCTGCAATCACCATCTGCAGTGATTTTGGAGCCCCCCCAAATAAAGTCTGACACTGTTTCCACTGTTTCCCCGTCTATCTCCCATGAAGTGATGGGACCGGATGCCATGATCTTCGTTCATTCAGCACAGGTTTATCAAGTCAACTCCATGCAAAGACCTGTGCTGAGGGTGAGGGGACAGATGAAAAGAGACAAGGCGTTCTCCCCAGGGAGGGCGGTGATGGCGCAGTGAATCGAGGTTCCTGTGGAGAAGGCAGGGGGAAGGATGACTTCCTGTGCTGAAAACCCGAGACTGCAGGGAATGCCTCCTGGCCTCACTGAACTTGTACCCCATCCACCCTGGCCTCACTTCTGAGACGGACCGCCAGGTCATCTTTGCAGCCAAAGCACCCAGGGTCACCCCATCTCACACGCACTAGGTACTGAGACCCAGGCTCTACTTCTGCAAAAAGGCTCGGAGAGAAGCCCCGAGTGGAGCCTAACTCTGCAGGCAGGGAAACCAATGCCTTTTTCATGGCTGGGTCTTGTCCAGAAGGTGAAAAGCATCCCAGAAAGGCGAGAGTGGAGTGAAGAGGGTTGGGGGACAGGGCATAGGATATACACTCCTTGAGACATCAGAAAGAACCTGAAGAATGAAGACTTCTGAGATGTTAAAAGAGGCATGGAATCTCTCTTTTTCAGAAAACCTAGAGGGAATAAAGGAAATACGGGCATTTCAGGGCTGTGCTAGGTTCGGCTTTTCTGGGAACTCTGGCAGATGGGGTAATTCTGGATAGGTCGTATGGGAAGGCAGGATCCCTTCCAGGGGCACCAATCTTAAATGCTCCTTGCCCAGAAAAACCAAACGTCTGTGGGGCTGTAGGGCCAGAAGCCTCCAGAAGGGGGAGCCTGGGGGCAGAGTTTGGTGGCAGATTTTTCTTCCCCTTTGGGGGGTCACTAGTTCCCTCCTGGGCTTCCCAGGTGACTCAGTGGTAAAGAATCTGCTTGCCAATGCAGGAGACATGGGTTTGATCCCTGGGTCAGGAAGATCCCCTGGAGGAGGAAATGACTAACCCACTCCAGGATGGACAGAGGAGCCTGGTGGGGTGCTCTTGACTGAGCACTCACAGTTCCCTTCCACCTTGGGTTTGGGTTTATATACATATATATACACCTTATTCCACAGATGAGAAAGTCATCGTGAAGGCAAAGCACAAGAAGCTCAAAAGGAGGAACACTGAGGCTAAAAAGAGGACTCTTTAGTTTGCCTTCTTTTGTTCACTGTCCAATGGATGGGAAGTAGGGTCACTTTAGAAATGTTTGCAACAGCTGGTGAACTGCCCTACCTGGGGGTTAAAGAGAGATGGCAAGGGTAGTCTAGGGCTTCCCTGCTGGCTCAGATGGTAAAGAATCTGCCTGCAATGTGGGAAACCTGGTTTCGATCCCTGGGTCAGGAAGATCTCCTGGAGAAGGGAATGGCAATTCATTCCAGTATTCTTGCCTGGAGAATTCCATGGACAAAGGAGCCTGGAAAGCTAGAGTCCATGGGATTGCACAGAGTTGGACATAGCTGAGCGACTCACACACACACACACACAAGAGTAGCCTGCACCCAGAAACCAGCACTATCCAGGCTGACAGATTTTTCCATCTGGAGTCTGCTGGGCTATGGAGCAGGGTTTAGAGGCCACGGGAACAATTTTCTGAGGACCCAGATGGCCTCTGCCCCTCCTCTCCTCCTCTTTGGGGTCACCACAGGCCACTAGGCCACTGCCCTACTGCCCTCTGGGGGCTTCTCCTGCAAAAAACAGGAGGCCTTTTCATCATGGGCTTAAGTTTCCTTCCCTACGGCTCAAGCACAGAGCCTCTGGTAACCTGACTCCGGGGGGACTGGGAGCCCACCACCACATCCGGAAGCTCTTGCTTTTCTTCACCCGCACAGGTGCCCCTTCTTCCCACCAGCTGGGCTTGGGGTGCAGAGGGCCCACAGGGGAGCATCCCGGAGAGGAATGTGAGGGTCTGATTTCTCTTGGCCGAGGCTCCACAGCGGGGGTGTGGGGGAACTCCTTGAGCCATCACTGGGCGCCAGGCCCTTTGGGGAACCCTGCCTTTCTGGTGCTTTGTTTGGAGGCTGGAGGGCGCAGGGCCCTCGGAGTATTTGTTTGTGGCCCGCGGCTGGGAGGCTGCTCCACCCTGTCCAGAGGCCCCAGCCCTCTGTCACCGGACACCAGGGCTCTGGAGGGACACAGCCAAGACTGCTAATGGAGGACACACGAGGAACAGTTTACCACCGAGAAATTTCCCGCATCACAGGACTGTTTTCAACGCTGAGCACCTTTATTAAGGGGCAGCTAGAAAGGAAAAAAAAAAAAACCAACCCCACAATGATATCCAGGAAGAAATCATTTGTCACTGATAATTATCATCCAAAGGAGCTAAAACTGCCATTTTACAGAGCTTAGGGGCCGAGGGAGGCTGTGCACACAGGTTAGGGGTGGCCGAGGGACGTGAAGGACACCCCTTAGGAATTAGGGAGGAGCAGCCCAGGAGCACTCACTCCCTCTGCCTCCTCAGCTCCAGCTCCCCAGCCCCACAAGGCGAGGCTCGACCGAAGCCCAAACTCCAGCTTGTTGACAAACAGACTGAGAAAAAAGACCCAAGCTTGTTAGGAAGGAGCTCATTAGGACTTGTTGACAAGAAACCCATTAGAACAATTAACATTCCATTAACGGCCAGGGGCACCAAGGGGTTAACACTGCCCAGCAGTAATTGGGCTGGGGTGCCTGGGTTGGGGGCTCAGGGCCTTAAGGATGAGAAACTTAAGTCTAATTGGGAACTCCCCGGCCAGCCGGCCCGACAGCATCAGGAGCAACTCCCTGACCCCGGCTGACCCTCCCCTGGAAGGCCTGAGGTGGGAGAGGGGACAAAGGGATTGGCTTCCCTGTGGCTCCCCACTGTCCTCCCCCTCCGACTGGAGGCGGAGTAGGTGGCTGGCACAGGACAGGGTGGGGAGATGTTTCCACCCTCTGGGACACCTACCCTTCTTCCCTCCCTTCCCCTAAACCCCTTGAACCAGGGGAAGGGTTCTGTATTAGCCTTGGGAAGTAAGTTTCCTCTTTTGGAGATCTTTTCAGTAATATTGTCCTCTCTTACAGAACCTCTTTGGAGATGCTAAGATCCTTGAGAGCCCAGGTCCTGAAGTGGGGAGGGGTGGGAGGCAGCTCTGGCCCTGGGTCTGCCCCCTTTCCTCCCCATCCCCACCCCCACCCCCATCACCCTCCCCGTTCCGCTCTTCCCTCCCTCCTTCTCTCGCTCCACATAAGGGCATCAAAGAGGCAGCACTGAGTCGCCCCCTGGCCCAGGAGCCCTCCTCTTCTGTCCCCTCACACACTGGTAGTACGTTATCATTTTCCTTTCCCTGCTCCAAGAAGAGGCTGTGGAAGTCTGGGCCTCCACTTCCTCATCTGTAAATCCCCAATGATCAGGCAGAGGCTGAGCTTAGGGTCAGAAAAGTCTGGGTTCCACACCCAGCTCTGCCACCTCTCTGTGACTGTAGGAGTCCCTTTCCCTCTCGGTCTGTAAGACACTGGATTATTCCCAAAGCCTCTGCCCAGGGTTAGCACACCACACAAGCTCTGCTGAATAGAATGGAAACACTTGAAGCTGGTAGCTTCGTTCTAAAGCCTCCCTCACTTGAGAGTGAAGCAAGGGGGCCCCAGAGTCCAAGAGAGGCAGGAAGCCTCCTCCGCGCCCCCAGCCCGGG
>SJXQ01011591.1:0-17732 GCA_006408695.1 Aepyceros melampus | reverse complement strand
CCAACCCCAGGCCCGCCCCTCTGAGCAGCTGCCCAGGCCAGGGTTCTGACGTCTAGACAGATTTGCAGGAGGCTGAAATAACACAGTGAACTCAGCAGGAGGGCCCGAAAGGCTGCATTAGCAACCTGGCTGGCTCAACCCTAGGCAGTTCCCTTTATTTTCCTTCCGCGGAGAGCCTGGTCCAAAAGGGAGTCTCCGGCCCAGCTCCCTTCCCAGAAGCAGCCTGTAGGTGGCGCCGCGGAGCCCCCGCTTTAATTGCATTATATAATATAACCTGTTTACTAAATCATGTAATCAGTCGGTTTAGGATTTACAGCTTCGCATGTGTATAGAGAATTGGACTTTGAGTCAAATTTAAAAACAAATAAAAATGAGAGGCAGCTGTTGCTGATAGTGTGATATTCATCTTTTGGAAACAAATTCACCCCGCTGCTATAAATTATGCCTGGGGAAAAAAAAAATGTGTTGGTGGTGGGAAGGAGTTGGCTACGTCTCCTATGCTGGCAACTCGGAGCGATGAATCTTGAAATAACGGTGTCAACCTGTCACTGATTTCATGTGACTCTGTGGATTTATCTAAAGAAACGCAAGCATGCGCGTGCACACACACTCAGACAAACACACACACACACACACACACACACTCACCAGGTCTCTTTCGCAAAACCCAGTAAGTGTTAGAAACCGCAAGTGGAAAGCTGAGTGCCAGAGGAACTGGATGGTCCCTGATCCTTGGTGCTTAGAGTCAGCACAAGGCTTAGGCCAGTGTGGGGATAGATGGTGGGAAGGATGAAGGTGAGAGAGAGGACGCACCCATGGGTGGGGAGCTTCGAAGTGTAAGCAGGTCTGGTGGAGGTGTTTCAGAGAGGTGAAGGGTCCTTGTAGAATAAAGGGAAAGGGCCGGCCCCCAAGAGCCGCCCCCGACCAGCACAGCAAGCGCTGGATCTGGGCTTGCCCGTTCCCCCCAGGTGCTCGGGAGCCAGGTGGAACTTCAGGGCCTGGGGTGACAGGAATGCTGTGGTTAGTGACTGTTGCTCCCCACCCCCTCCCCACCATCTTTCTGACTTTGGGGTCCTAGGGGCAGAAGAATCCTCTCAATGTGATGAGGCCAGGATCAGTGTGGGAGCCAGAAGAGTAGTCGTGTCTACACTGGAGGAAGGATTAGGATTCGCATTCAGGATCAGACTCCCCAGGCTCACTCACTGAGTTGAAGGCTGGCCTAGAGGTCACACCTCCCCCATCACCTGGGTCCCAGGGGGTCACTGCTCCCAGCACAGAGCCCAAGTCCTGGCAGAACGTCTCAGCCAGAAGGGCAACCTCCCTGCGCCCCTCTGGTTCCTGCTTGGAACTCTCAGTGGGGAATGATTTTCGACAGCAGAGGTGTCAGCCAAGACAGCAGGCAGCTCCGGCCCCCGTGGTCACCCACAGCCCTCTGCTCTGACTGCCCTTCGGCACCTCTCTGGGCAGCCCACTTGGGAGGTGGAACCAGGTCATGACCTCTCGTGATGGTGCTGGTTTCCAAGGCATAGAGGAGCCAGTGGGTCCAGCCTGGGTTTGACCAGCCCGGCCGTTTCAGTCTCCTTGGGAGGTAGGAAATCTCCCTCTCTCCACTTCTCTCTCCTCCTTCAGCCTGTAACCTCCCTTTGGTCTCTGGAAGAGGTTGGAACCATCTGTGGACTGTCCTAGCAGCGAGGTCCTCTCCGTGGCCTGTGGTCCTCCCTCCAGGAGCCTCCCTCTCCTCCTCTCTCCCCACTCCAAGGCCATTTCACTCTTTGTGCTGGAATAACAATATGTCTCCTCTGGGGCCGGGTCTGAGTCATTTCTGTGCTCGAGGACCCCAGTCTGGGCATGGGCTACGGCTTGCTGCGAGACCCAGTTCTGGGAGGAAGGGCCTTATAATCCACTCTGGACCCCTCTGCGCCCACAGTGTAGTGTGTGTGTATTGGAGTAAGGGGGGTGTTGGCGGGGCTTGTGACATTCCCTGGGTGTTGCAGGGATGCTGGGAATCTCTGACCCAGGTCAGTGGCTCTCCTCACCCCTGATCGGTTTCCAGGGCAGGAGACCCATCCTGCCCTACTGCCTCTGACTCACGGGGGCTCCTGGCACCTCAGCACCCAGAGTTAGGGCTGTAGCTTTCTTTCCTTTATGCACCCGGTTCCCTTTACTGTTCAACTTGGTTTCAAAAAAAAAAAAAAAAATAGACCAGGGTCAGAGTTAGGAAAGCAGCCTTTACTGTGGCCCCAGCACCTCTCCTGTCTGCTCCCGCTTTGCACACAGGGACCAGGAAGTGACAGTCCCCTGCTTTCCTCCCTGCCTTGGCTGTCACACCTTTTCTGGCTTCAAAAAGCTGCTGATATATTTTACAAACTGAAACAGCAATTTAATTCCCCCTGATAGCGGCAATTGTCCATTAGATCTTCCTACCGAGGAGCTTAACAATAATTCCTTTCATCCAACTGCTTGCTTCTTCTTGATCTGAGAATCAATCCCATAAATAGCAGGCGAGAGTCTTCACATTACTCTCCCCCTCCAGCTTTTAGCATTTTGATGAAGATTCTCATCTCCTCTTTAAGCACTTTACAACTTGATGATTTTTCCCCCCTTTGGTTCCTTTAAACAAAATAAAACAAAAAAGCAGAAAGGGCGGGGAGGGGGGGAAGCATGCTAGCTATAAGGGTAAGCACAGCTCTGCATTCTTCTTACAGAGGAGTGGTATGTACTTTCTCCTGTTGGAAGGCAGCAATGACCTCCAGGGGTCACCTCCAATCTGCCCTCAAGCAAGTACTGCTCTGCCCTAGAGGCCCCATTGGTATGGTCCTAAATTTCACCCACAGCTGGGTCCTGCTTTTGCCAGTGATGCTTGACTTAGAAAATAGTTTCTCTTTCTCTCCTGCCCTGTCTCTACATCCCAGGAAAGGGGGTTGGAGGAGGCCATTGCTGGTTCCAGGCATGGAAGCCTCTCCCCAGGCCAGGTTCCCGCCCATCCCCTGGGCAACTCTCGAGCCTAGAGATGGGAGTCCGCCCTCTCTTTTTCATCTCCAGCCCTCTTCATCTCTATCCAAACAGATGAGTGGGAGAGGTGGGGAGGAACGGAGACAGGAGAGAGCTTGAGGCCTTTCATTCAATTATTTTTCTTCTCTCTCAAACGTGCAGGCAGTCCTAGGGGCCTGGGGCAGAGGAGGGCCCTGCAGCTCTTCCATGGGAGCAGCCAGGGTGGATTGCCAGGGCAGCTGGGAGCCCGGGCCGGCTCCCCCGGGACCCCATCATGTGCTCCTTGTCTGCACACATACACAGAGAGAAACAAATCTAAAAATGAACCCAGGGACTGAAATCCCCCTCGACAAACCCAAATCCCAGGTTTATTATTATTTGTTGAGAGCTGACAGCAGCCACTGCTCAGGAACTGAGCTGAGAAAACAACCCAGGCTGGGCCCCTGAGGCTTGTAGCTCAGCAGAGACAGACAAACAGCTCAGACGCTGGGGACCCCAGACGGAAGGAGAGTTTCTGCTATCCTACCTGCCTGCTTCCTCCTATCAGTCAACTGCCTTCTCAGAGGCAGTCACCCGGGAGGCCGGCCCTCCCTAGCAGCCAGGAAGAGGAAGAATAGAAGTGAGGGGCTGGGATGGAGGTGCAGGGAGGGGTCTGGTTGGGGGAGTTCCCAGAACTAAGGGACCCAGGCACCTATTGGGTATGGCACCTGAGATGCTCTCAGATTCTCCTGGTAGCAGAGGATGCTAAGAGGGTCAGCCAGGCCCCCTTTCTCTCTGAGAAGGACTGCACCACATTATCTGGCTGGATGATATCTGGTTTCCTTTTTAAAAACTGCCTCCGGAGGAAAAAAAAAGAGGTCAAGAATCAGGGCTATGAAAGCAAGTAGTCCTTTGGGCTCAGTTTATCACTGAAAAGCCACTCATCCCCGATACTTCCTGACTCAGCCCATAGCTGTCCTCACTCTGGGCCCTTGGTGAGCCCAGAGAAAAGACAGGGGGACCCCGTAGAGTCCACAGCAATGTGGTCAGATTGTAGGAGGAAAGGGCTCCAGCTGGGTGCCTTGGTCCTCACGGCTGTTTGGAACTAGAGTAGGTACACTGGCTCCGTGTTCCTGATCTGTCAGAAAGGCAGCCCTGGGGGGTAAAGGAAGGGAGGATGGCATCTTTCCTGTGAAAGGGGGTGATGCCGGGCAGTCACCCCTGGGTTTCGGCATCCAAGCCCCAGCTGGCAGGCAAGCCCTGTCTTCCTCCCGAGAAATGGTTCCTCTGCTGTGCTTCTCTGCTGGCAAGGTCCTCTATGTTACACGACCACACCTCTGCCTGCATCAAAACTTTGCTTAAAGCCTTCTCTTCCATGAACCCTTTCTTCACTTTCTACTCCGGGACCATCCTCTCAGTGGGAGCCCTGCCGTCAGTCAGAGGGAGGGCATGGAGCATGATTTAGCGCTATGTGTGTTTCTATGTCCTGGAAGCCTACTTCCCAGTTAGGTCTCATCTTGCCCATTGACCTCTATGTTCCCAGCAGACAAGATCATGGCCTTGTCTTGCTTTTCCTTCTGGGGAAAAAGGTCTGTGCAATGTGATTTTACAAGGTCTACCTCCTTATGGAGGGCTTCCCAGGTGGCTTCTGTTCCGTTCCGTTCAGTCGCTCAGTCGTGTCCAACTCTTTGCGACCCCATGAATCGCAGCACGCCAGGCCTCCCTGTCCATCACCAACTCCCGGAGTTCACTCAGACTCACGTCCATTGAGTCCATGATGCCATCCAGCCATCTCATCCTCGGTCGTCCCCTTCTCCTGCCCCCCAATCCCTCCCAGCATCAGGGTCTTTTCCAATGAGTCAACTCTTCGCATGAGGTGGCCAAAGTACTGGAGCTTCAGTTTTAGCATCATTCCTTCCAAAGAAATCCCAGGGTTGATCTCCTTCAGAATGGACTGGTTGGATCTCCTTGCATCCAAGGGACTCTCAAGAGTCTTCTCCAACACCACACTTCAAAAGCATCAATTCTTCAGTGCTCAGCCTTCTTCACAGTCCAACTCTCACATCCATACATGACCACAGGAAAAACCATAGCCTTGACTAGACGGACCTTAGTCGGCAAAGTCATGTCTCTGCTTTTGATATACTATCCAGGTTGGTCATAACTTTTCTCCCAAGGAGTAAGCGCCTTTTAATTTCATGGCTGCAGTCACCATCTGCAGTGATTTTGGAGCCCCCCAAAATAAAGTCTGACATTGTTTCCACTGTTTCCCCATCTATTTCCCATGAAGTGATGGGACCAGATGCCATGATCTTCGTTTTCTGAATGTTGAGCTTTAAGACAGCTTTTTCACTCTCCTCTTGCATTTTCATCAAGAGGCTTTTGAGTTCCTCTTCACTTTCTGCCATAAGGGTGGTGTCATCTGCATATCTGAGGTTATTGATATTTCTCCCGCCAATCTTGATTCCAGCTTGTGTTTCTTCCAATCTAGCGTTTCTCATGATGCACTCTGAATATAAGTTAAATAAGCAGGGTGACAATATACAGCCTTGACGTCCTCCTTTTCCTATTTGGAACCAGTCTGTTGTTCCATGTCCAGTTCTAACTGTTGCTTCCTGACCTGCATACAGATTTCTCAAGAGGCAGGTCAGGTGGTCTGGTATTTCCATCTCTCAGAATTTTCCACAGTTTATTGTGATCCACACAGTCAAAGGCTTTGGCATAGTCAATAAAGCAGAAATAGATGTTTTTCTGGAACTCTCTTGCTTTTTCCATGATCCAGCGGATGTTGGCAATTTGATCTCTGGTTCCTCTGCCTTTTCTAAAACCAGCTTGAACATCAGGGAGTTCACGGTTCACGTATTGCTGAAGTCTGGCTTGGAGAATTTTGAGCATTACTTTACTAGCATGTGAGATGAGTGCAATTGTGCAGTAGTTTGAGCATTCTTTGGCATTGCCTTTCTTTGGGATTGGAATGAAAACTGACCTTTTCCAGTCCTGTGGCCACTGCTGAGTTTTCCAAATTTGCTGGCATATTGAGTGCAGCACTTTCACAGCATCATCTTTCAGGATTTGAAACAGCTCAACTGGAATTCCATCACCTCCACTAGCTTTGTTCGTCGTGATGCTTTCTAAGGCCCACTTGACTTCACATTCCAAGATGTCTGGCTCTAGATTAGTCATCATATCATCATGATTATCTGGGTCATGAAGATCTTTTTTGTACAGTTCTTCTGTGTATTCTTGCCATCTCTTCTTAATACCTTCTGCTTCTGTTAGGTCCAGACTGTTTCTGTCCTTTATCAAGCCCATCTTTGCATGAAATGTTCCCTTGGTATCTCTAATTTTCTTGAAGAGATCTCTAGTCTTTCCCATTCTGTTGTTTTCCTCTATTTCTTTGCACTGACCACTGAAGAAGGCTTTCTTATCTCTTCTTGCTATTCTTTGGAACTCTGCATTCAGATGCTTACATCTTTCCTTTTCTCCTTTGCTTTTCACTTCTCTTCTTTTCACAGCTATTTGTAAGGCTTCCCCAGACAGCCATTTTGCTTTCTTGCATTTCTTTTCCATTGGGATGGTCTTGATCCCTGTCTCCTGTACCATGTCACAAACCTCATTCCATAGTTCATCAGGCACTCTATCTATCAAATCTAGGCCTTTAAATCTATTTCTCATTTCTACTGTATAATCATAATGGATTTGATTTAGGTCATACCTGAATGGTCTAGTGGTTTTCCCTACTTTCTTCAATTTGAGTCTGAATTTGGTAATAAAGAGTTCATGATCTGAGCCATAGTCAGCTCCCAGTCTTGCTTTTGTTGACTGTATAGAGCTTCTCCATGTTTGGCTGCAAAGAATATAATCAGTCTGATTTCGGTGTTGACCATCTGGTGATGTCCATGTGTAGAGTCTTCTCTTGTGTTGTTGGAATAGGGTGTTTGCTTTGACCAGTTCATTTTCTTGGCAAAACTCTATTAGTCTTTGGCCTGCTTCATTCTGCATTCCATGGCCAAATTTTCCTGTTACTCCAGATGTTTCTTGACTTCCTACTTTAGCATTGCAGTCCCCTATAATGAAAAGGACATCTTTTTTGGGTGTTAGTTCTAAAAGGTCTTGTAGGTCTTCAGAAAACCATTTATCTTCAGCTTCTTCAGCGTTACTGGTTGAGGCATAGACTTGGATAACAGTAATATTGAATAATGCAATAAATGAGATCAAAAACACTCTGGAGGCAACAAATAGTAGAATAACAGAGGCAGAAATAGGATTAGTGAAGTAGAAGATGGAAAGGTAGAAATAAATGAATCAGAGAGGAAAAAAAAATGAATTAAAAGAAATGAGGATAATCTGAGAGACCTCTGGGACAATGGTAAATGCCCCAAAATTTGAATCATAGGAGACCCAGAAGAAGAAGACAAACAGAAAGACCGAGAGAAAATACTTGAGGAGATAATAGTTGAAAACTCCCTAAAAGGGGGAAGGAAATAACCACCCAAGTCCAAGAAACCCAGAGAGTCCCAAATAAGATAAACCCAAGTTGAAACACCCCAAGACACACATTAATCAAATGAACAATGGTCAAACACAAAGAACAAATAGTAAAAGCAGAAAGGGAAAACCAACAAATAACACACAAGGGGATTCCCATAAGGACAACAGCTGATCTTTCAATAGAAACTCTTCAGGCCAAGAGGGAATAGCAGAACATACTTAAAGTGATGAAAGAAAATAACCTACAGCCCAGATTACTGTACCCAGCAAGGATCTCATTCAAATATGAAGGAGAAATCAAAAGCTTTACAGACAAGCAAAAGCTGAGAGAATTCAGCACCACCAAACCAGCTCTCCAACAAATGCAAAAGGATTTTACCTAGACAGGAAACACAAGCAGGGAGTATAAACTCCAACCCAAAACAATAAGGTAAATGAAAATGGGATCATACTTATCAATAATTACCTTAAACATAAATGGGTTGAATGCCTCAAGCAAGAGACAAAGACTGGCTGAATGGATACAAAAACAAGACCCCTATATATGTTGTCTACAAGAGACCCACCTCAAAACAGGGGACACATACAGACTGAAACTGAAGGGCTGGAAAAAGATATTCCATGCAAATAGAGACCAAAAGAAAGCAGGAGGAGCAATACTCTTATCAGATAACATAGACTTTAAAACAAAGGCTATGAAAAGAGACAAAGAAGGACACTACATAATGATCAAAGGATCAATCCAAGAAGAAGATATAACAATTATAAACATATATTCACCAAACATAGGAGACCACAATATGGAAGATAAATTTTCTTGAAGAGTTTGAGTAAGAATGGTGTTAGCTCTTCTCTAAATTTTTGGTGGAATTCAGCTGTGAAGCCGTCTGGACCCGGGCTTTTGTTTTCTGGAAGATATTTGATTACAGTTTCAATTTCCATGCTTGTGATGGGTGTTAAGATTTTCTATTTCTTCCTGATTCAGTTTTAGAAAGTTGTACTTTTCTAAGAATTTGTCCATTTCTTCCACATTGTCCATTTTATTGGCATATAATTGCTGGTAGTAGTCTCTTATGATCCTTTGTATTTCTGTGTTGTCTATTGTGATTTCTCCATTTTCATTTTTAATTTTATTGATTTGATTTTTCTCCCTTTGTTTCTTCATAAGTCTGGTTAATGGTTTGTCAATTTTATTTTTTATCTTCTCAAAGAACCAGGTTTTTGCTTTGTTGATTTTTACTATGGTCTCTTGTTTCTTTTGCATTTGTTTCTGCCATAATTTTAAAGATTTCTTTCTTTCTACTAATGCAAGGATTTTTCATTTTTTTTTCCTTTTCCAGTTGCTTTAGGTGTAGAGTTAGTTTATTTACTTGACTTCTTTCTTGTTTCTTGATGGAAGCCTGTATTGCTATGAACCTTCCCTTAGCACTGATTTTACAGTGTCCCATTGGTTTAGGTTTGTGGTGTTTTCATTTTCATTCGTTTCTATGCATATTTTGGTTTCTTTTTTTTTATTTCTTCTGTGATTTGTTGGTTTTTCAGCGGTGTGTTGTTCAGCCTCCACATGTTGGAATTTTTAATAGTTTTCTCCTGTAATTGACATCTAATCTTATTTTCTTGTGGTCATAAAAGATGCTTGGAATGATTTTAATGTTTTTGAATTTACCAAGTCTAGATTTATGGCCCAGGATGTGATCTATCCTGGAGAACATTCCATGTGCCCTGAGAAAAAGGTGAAATTCATTGTTTTGGGGTGAAATATCCTATAGATATAAATTAGGTCTAACTGGTCCATGGTATCATTTACAGTTTGTTTTCCTTGTTAATTTTCTGTTTAGTATCTGTGCATAGGTTTGAGTGGGGTATTAAAGTCTCCCACTATTATTCTGTTATTGTTAATTTCCTTTTTCATATTTGTTAGCATTTGTTTTACATATTGTGGTGCTTCTATGTTGGGTGCATATATATTTATAATTGTTATATCTTCTTGGTTTGATCCTTTGATCATTATGCAGTGTCCTTCTTTGCCTCTTTTCACAGTGTTTATTTTAGAGTCTATTTTATCTGATATGAGTATTATTCCTCTTGCTTTCTTTTGGTCTCTATTTGCATGGAACATCTTTTTTCCAGCCCTTCACTTTCATTCTGTATGTGTCCTTTGTTTTGAGGTGGGTCTCTTGTAGACAGTATATATAAAGGTCTTGTTTTTCTATCCATTCAGCCAGTCTTTCAGAGAAGGCAATGGCACCCCACTCCAGTACTCTTGCCTGGAAAATTCTATGGACAGAGGAGCCTGGTGGACTGCTGTCTATGGGGTCGCACAGAGTCAGACACAACTGAGCGACTTCACGTTCACTTTTCACTTTCATGCATTGGAGAAGGAAATGGCAACTCACTCCAGTGTTCTTGCCTGGAGAATCTCAGGGACAGAGGAGCCTGGTGGGCTGCCGTCTATGGGGTTGCACAGAGTCAGACATGACTGAAGTGACTTAGTAGCAGCAGGAGGAGAAAAGGGGGAATCAAAAGAGGAGCGAACAAGCCAACCAGTAATCACTTCCCTATGTGCCTTCCACAGTCTGGACCCCTCAGAGATGTTCATGGAATTACACAGAGAAGAGAGAGGGAGGAAGGAGACAGAGGTGACCAGGAGGAGAAAAGGGGGAATCAAAAGGAGAGAGATGGATCCAGCCAGTAATAAGTTCCCTAAGTGTTCTCCACAGCCCGGAACACACAAAGATAACCACAGAGTTGGGTAGAGAAGAGAAGGGGGAGAGAGGAGATACAGGCGACCTGGTGGAAAAAAAGGAGAGTCAAAAGGGAGAGAGAGCAATTAAGCAGTAATCACACTCCCAAGTAAAAATGGGTAGTGAAGATTGGGTTCTTAAAAGTACAGTGTTTGATAACAAATATCAAAGAGCAAAGATTAAAAATCTAGAGTAGAGGTTAGACTCTTAAAAATACAATATTTTTTTAAAAGTCACAAATATTATAAAATATATATATATATATGATGTCTGCTTTAAAATATGGTCTTTTTTTGCAAGGTAATAGTAGGTTATAAAAATCAAAATTAAAGTTATAAGAGAGAACTTAAAAATAAAAAAATTAATTAAAATTATAATAGTAAAAATATATATAGGAATTTCTCTGGTGTTGTTGTGGACAGTAATGAGGTCAGTTCAGTTTCAGATAGTTCCTTGATCCGACTTATACTTCTCAAGATCTATAGGCCCCTTCCAATGTAGTTGGTGCTAACTACAGGGCTTTAATCTGTTGCACCTGTCACTTCCAAATTGGTTCCCTGTTTATTTTCGCGTCTTCTGTTTGCTGAACTCTTCAGTGTCTAATTTCTGCCCTGACACAAGGAGGCAAAGGTGGTTACTTATTTAGGCTAACTTGTTCAGTCCTGCTGTGGAAAGGGAAGAACACTGCAAATATCACGGTGTGTGTGGGGAGTGCTTGCAGTGTCTTGGCCACACTGAGATTGACCCCATTCACATCGTGTGTGATTTCATGGTCTACACTTCTCAGGCTCTAGGTTGCTCTGCTGGGTTACTGTCTGAGGCGGGCCCTGGGTTGTGTGCACTTCCCAGGTCTAAGCTGCTCAGGTTCAGGTTCTTAGGTACTCCACAAAGGCACAGACTCGGTTGGGCCTGCGTTTTGTGCCCTTCCCAGGTCCAAGCAGCTCAGGCGACCAGGTGCTTGATGAGCACAGTCTCCCCCATGTGGGGGATGTGTCTTATTTCCTCCTCTGTCCAAGCCACTCTGTTTTCTGGGGTCTGCAGGCATGCCCCTCTCAAGTGTGCCATGTGTCTCTTCCTGGGAGCTGATCTCTGGCTAGGCCCCTTGGCGGATGTCACAGTCCAGAATCCCAAGAAGTCTTAGTTAGCAACAGAGCCTGCTTGCAGTTTGGTAGAGGATGTCTCTCTGGGGACGAGTTTGCCCCTTTCTGGCTCTGGCTGCCCCTGTCCTGTCCTGTCTGTCTCCAGTGGGGGATGGGCTGGCCTGCAGCCAGCTAGCTCTCCTCTGGTATTCACTCAGTCCTTTGTTCTGTGAGTGGGCCTGGCAGTGCCTTAGATTAGGGCTTTTTGCGGGATAGTTCTCTCAATCTCTCTTTTTTATTTTCCTCTCTCTGTCTCTGGCTAACCCACATTTTGGGTTGCTATTTCATGTTAGTTCCCTCAGATTGTCCTCAGGGCATTTGGGCCCGGTCCTTACCCTAAGTAATGCAGCCCTCGACTCCCTGTTCAGCCCCCGCTTGCTGGTGGTGGCTGTGAGCGCTGGGAGTTGCCATTAGGCACATAATCTTTGGGTTTTATTTACCTATTTTTTCCTCCTGGTTATGTTGCCCTCTGAGATTCTAAAACTCCCCACAGACCCGCTGGTAAGAGTATTCCCTGATGTTTGGAAACTTCTCCTCTTTTATGATTCACTTTCTGGGATGGATCTCCATCCCTACCTCTTTTGTCTCTCTTTTTATCTTTTATATTTTGTCCTAACTCCTTTTGAAGACAATGGGCTGCCTTTATGGGTGCCTGATAGTTCTCTGCCAGCATTCAGAAGTTGTTCTGTGGAATTTGCTCAACGTTCAAATGTTCTTTTGATGAATTTGTGGGGGGAGAAAGTGGTCTCCCCATCCTATTCCTCCACCATCTTAGGACAACCCCCTGGGAATGTGTTTTCATCTACAAAGGTTTAGGAATTCAGGAACTCTTTTGAAATTTTGCAATATCAAAGATAAGCTATTATTGCATTAATCAACATGAATTACCTATATTTACTAATAAGAACATAAATACTAAGGAAAAAGCTTTTTAACAAGATATCTAGGAATATATTTGTCCTATTTCTAAAAATGCTTTATTGTGCTTGTTGTTATGAAGGATTTGGAAAAGTACACTAAGAGCATGACAATACTCTGTGTTATAAGGGGCAACACTACTGGATAACATTTATTACTATGTACCAGCTATTGAGGATATACCCCACATCTTGGGAAATCCTCTCACCAATGGGAAGATCACTTGGGACAGGAGAACATCTGGGGCTGTTGGAGGAGAGTGAAACTAGTCATATGTGGCTGACAGGACAAAGTGAGACCTACACAGATGGTCCTTGCCCTAGCTCTGTGTGCCCCATACTGGAATGTGTATCTACCCATTCACACAGGGGGCTGGGTGCTAGAATGCGGGAATTTAAGAGCAAACACAGGGAGAGGACTGCTGCTGGATGTGAGAGGGTAGCCTGAAGGGATGAGAGGGAGGAAATTCACAACAGGGCACACTTATGGAGGAAATCTGGACTGCCATATTCCCTGGTAGCTCAGCTGGTAAAGAATCTGCCTAATTCTATGGACAGAGGAGCTTGGTGGGCTACAGTCCATGGGATCGCAAAGAGTTGGACACAACTAAGTGACTTCACTACACTTCTGCAGGAGACCCTGGTTTGATTCCTGGGTCAGCAAGATCCCCTGGAGAACAGATAGGGTACCCACTCCAGTATTCTTGGAATTTTCTGGTGGCTCAGACGGTAAAGATTTCACCTGCAGTGTGGGAGACCTAGTTTTTATCCCTGGGTTGGGAAGATCCCCTGGAGGAGAGCATGGCAACCCATTCCAGTATCCTTGCCTGGAGAATCCTCATGGACAGAGGAGCCTAGCAGGCTATAGTTCATGGGGGTCGCAAAGAGTTTGGCAAGACTGAGTGACCAAGCACACACATAGAAGCAAGTTGCCATTATTGAGTGATACACAGTGTGGGGAGCTGCCATTGCACCCTCTCTCCCCAGGTGCTGGCCACTGACACTAGGAACTAGAAAAGTCCCCTGCCAGGACTGAACCTCTTTTACCTTCCACCAAGCATTAGAAAAGGCCCTTGCTATGGCTGGCCCTCTTGAATCTACACTAAACATTAGGAAAGACCTTTGCCAGGGCTAGCCCACTCCCACCTGCAGCCAAATGCAAAACAAAAACCCAACCGGGGCTGGCCTTGCCACCAGGAACTAGAAAAGGTCCCTGAAGGGGCTGGCCATCTCATGCCACAGGCCAGGAGCTAGTAAACCCTCCCACCAGGGCCAGATCTCTCCTCCCTACCATCAAAGGCCAGAAAAAGCCCCCACCAGGGCTGGCACTCATGTGCCTGTGATTGAACACATGGAAAGGCCTTTAGCAAGGCTAATTCTCATGTACTTGCATGCTACTGGGGAATATGAAAGGACCTCGCCAGGGCTGGCCCATATACACCTGATGCCAGGTAGTAGAAAAGGCCCTTGCTGGGACTGAGCATCTTGTGCCAGTGGCCAGGAGCTAGGAAAGGCTCCCATCAGGGCTGAATCTCTCATGCCCATGGCCATTTGCATCCTTGTGTGCCTTATCACCAACAGGGCTTGATCTCTTGTGGCCACCGATTCCTCCATGCACTTGTTGCCACTAGAGCTTCTGTGACACCAGGAACTATGCCACCTCTGTGCCCTGTCCTCACTGGGGTAAACACGAGTTTTGGCAGACTTAGCACCTACAAAACATCTGAATGGATGAGTACTCCTGCAGCCAAGACAGACCTCACTTTAGCAGCTGTAGACTTTGTGGTCTCATACCTATGGGGGTTGGGCCAGA
Source organism: Aepyceros melampus (assembly GCA_006408695.1). Classification (NCBI taxonomy): domain Eukaryota; kingdom Metazoa; phylum Chordata; class Mammalia; order Artiodactyla; family Bovidae; genus Aepyceros; species Aepyceros melampus. The sequence goes on along the minus strand of SJXQ01011591.1, from coordinate 3,658 downwards.
TTGAAGTCTGAGCTGCCTCTATGACATCCACAATAGGTCCAGATCCATGATAACTGCAATCCTGGGACCTGACTTCAGTGACTCTTCTCTGGTAGCCTGGTGAAAGCAATGTCTGAGAGACACCAGGGTCAATTACCAGTGTATCCACAGTTAAGTCAAGGCTGAGAGCAATGCCAACATCATAATCTGAAAGCTTGTACAATGGATGAAATGTGCCACAACAAACCACATTTACAGGTGAATACATGCAGAGGAGGAAAACCCAGCAACTTCTCTCCCAGCAGGAGTGCTCCAAATCCACCTACCTCACACACATATCAGAAAAACAGCAGATCTGGGGGCCTTTACTCCAACAACTATGGAGCATACCCTGCCCCTGAGAGAGTAATGGCAACCAGAGAGCAAAAGGGAGTCTTCACTTAATATTTAGGGAAGGCTCTGAGCAATACCAATCAAATCCCTAAAGGGATAAAAGCACAGGCCTCTGGACCAAACTCATCCACCAAGGGGGAAGACACCAGACACAAGGATGCAAGAGGAACTATGATCCTGCAGCCTGCGGAAAGGAGACCACAAACATAGTAAGTCTGATTTTAAAAAATGAGATGACTAAGTAATGTACTGCAGATGAAGAAGCATGACAAAAACCTACAAGAAGAACTAAATGAAAAGGAGATAAGCAATCTATTTGAAAAAGAATTCAGAGTAATTATAGTAAAGATGATCCAAGATGTTAGAAACAGTATAGAAGCATGGATTAAGAAGATGCAAGAAAAGTTTAACAAAGACCTAGAAGTAAAGAACAGAGATGAACAAGACAATAACTGAAATGAAAAATACACTTGAAGGAATAAATAGCAGAATAACTGAGACAGAAGAACAGATAAGTGACCTGGAACACAAAATGGTGGAAATCTCTGTTATGGGACAGAATAAAGAAAAAAAGAAAGAAAAGAAATGAGCACAGTCTCAGAGACCTCTGAGACAACAGTAAATACACAAACATTCAAACTATAGGGGCCTCAGAAAAAGAAGAAAAAGAGAAAGGGCCTGAGAAAATATTTGAAGAAATCATAGTTTAAAACTTTCCTAACATATAAAAGGAAATAGTCAAACAAGTCTAGGAAGATCCGTGAGTCCCATACAGGAAAAACTCAAGGAGGAACACACCAAGACATATATTAATCAAAATAAAAAATATTAAATACAAAGAAAAATATTAAAAGAGATAAGGGAAAAGCAACAGATAGCATACAAGGGAATCCTCATAAGGTTATCAGCTGATTTTTCAGCAGAAATTCTGCACGCCAGAATGGGATATATTTAAAGTGATAGAGGGGGAAATCTACAACCAAAAATTTTCTACACAGCTAGACTCTCATTCAGATTTGATGGAGAAATCAGAAGACTTACAGATAAGAAAAACTGAGAGAATTCAGTACCACCAATCCACTTTTACAACAATTGGAAAAGGAGCTTCTGTAGGGGGGAAAAAATGAGAACAAAAGAGGAAAGGAAGGAAAATAAAGATGTTCAAAAACAGACCCTTAAATTGGATGGATGGATTAAATGTCCCAACCAAAATACACAGACTGGCTGAATGGATAAAAAAACAAATCCTGTGTGTATGCTGGCTACACAAGACCCACTTCAAACCTAAGGATACATACATACTGAAAATGAGGAGATGGAAAAATATATTTCATGTAAATGAACATCGAAAGAATGCTGGCATATCAATACTCATATCAGACAAAACAGACTTTAAAGACTTTTAAAAGAGACAAGGAAAGATACTACATAATGATCAAGGGAACAATGCAAGAAGAATATAAATCAATTGTAAATATTAATGCACCCAACACAGGAGTACCTTAGCACATAAGGCAAATGCCAATAGCCATAAAAGGGAAATTGACAACAACACAATGATACTGGAGGACTTTAACACTCCATTTACACCAATGGACAGATCATCCAGACAGAAAATTAATAAGGAAACACAAGCTTTAAATGAAACATTAGACCAGATAAATTTGATATTTATAGGACATTTCATCTAAAAGCAGCATTTGCTTCTCAGGTGTGCATGGAACATATTCCAGGATAGATCACATCTTGGGTCACAAATCAAGCATTAGTAAATTTAAGAAAATTGAAATCTTATCAAGCATCTTTTCTGACCATAGTACTATGAGATTAGAAATCAATTATAAGGAAAAAGCTGTAAAAAACCACAAAGACATGGGCACTAAATAATATGCTACTAAATAACAAATGGACTACTGAAGAAATCAAAGTAGAAATTTTTAAAAATACCTAGAAACAAATGACAATGAAAATATGACAACTCCAATCTACGGGATGCAGCAAAAACTGTCCTAAGAGGTTATAGCAATACAATCCCATCTCAAGAAACAAGAAAAATTTCAAATAAACAACCTAACCTTACACCAAAAGCAACTGGAGAGAAAATAACAGCCAAAATCCAAAGTTAGTAAAAAGAAAGAAATCATAAAGATCGCAGCAGAAATAGATGAAATAGAAGCAAATAAAACAATACTAAATATCAATGAAACTAAAAGCTGATTTTTTGAGAAGGTAAGCAAAATTAAATGTAGACCTAACTAGCCAGACTCATTAAGAAAAAAGAAGAGAAACAAAATCAATAAAATTAGATGATAAAATGAAAATGTAGAAGATACAACTGAAACTGCAGAGAAACAAAGGATCATAAAATATTACTACAAACAACTCTATGACAATAAAATTGACAACACGGAAGAAATGGAAAAATTCTTAGAAAGGTAAAGTCTAAGACTTAACCTGGAAGAAACAGAAAATATGAATAAATCAATCACATGTAATGAAATTAAAACTGTGCTGGGAAAATTGTGTTTTTGAATAAGGGAATGGCACCTTAACTACTAATACTGATAGTCCATGAGGGAAAGGATTTGTGGTAAGTTTTCTTAGACAGCTTGAATAACCAAGTTGATGAAACTTTTGAAATGGAATCATTAGGTTTCTGTTTTTAGAAAGATCTCCACATCGAGGAAAAATCCCTGGGGATGAATTCCAAACTGAAGACACTAGGGATAAGATGAATGGAAGAGAGTTCAAATAAAAGTGGTTTGAATGAATAAAATTAGACAGTTTCAGTTTATTTGAGCATTATCAAGAACAAAGGAGGAAAGTCTGTCTTAAGTCAAAAATCAAAACTTTGATCTTTCTTCTTCTAAAAGTTCAAAACATTAAATTTCACAAATACCTGAGGTCCTAAAACTATCAAAATCAAATAACTAGAAAAGGGTGCACAGAGAAACAAAAATTGTAACAGAATAAAATTCTTACAAGCAGTAACAGCATATTAAAAAGCATGTCAATAGAATAGGTAATAATTTGAACAATCAATTTAAAAATGACCTAAAAGTCATTAAGGTAATGATATAAGATGAAAGAAATATGTAACAGAACTATAAAACATGAATTCTAGGGTCATAAAACTCAAAGAAAATTATACATAAATGAAAAACTCTGTTTCAGAAGTGAAATCTGTATAAGAAGAATCGAAAGTATGAATAAATATTTTAAATGTTTTAATGGAAAGACAATAGAGGAATATTTATAAAAAATTTTTAAATAGCAAAAGATAAAG
>SJXQ01011590.1:50008-84940 GCA_006408695.1 Aepyceros melampus | reverse complement strand
AAAGAGGAGAGTGAAAAAGTTGGCTTACAGCTCAGCATTCAGAAAACGAAGATCGTGGTATCCAGGTCCATCACTTCATGGGAAATAGACGGGGAAACAGTAGAAACAGTGTCAGACTTTATTTTGGGGGGCTTCAAAATCACTGCAGATGGTGATTGCAGCCATGAAATTAAAAGACACTTATTCCTTGGAAGAAAAGTTATGACCAACCTAGATAGCATATTCAAAAGCAGAGACATTACTTTGCAAACTAAGGTCTGTCTAGTCAAGGCTATGGTTTTTTCTGTGGTCATGTATGGATGTGAGAGTTGGACTGTGAATAAGGCTGAGCACCGAAGAATTGATGCTTTTGAACTGTAGAGTTGGAGAAGACTCTTGAGAGTCCCTTGGACTGCAAGGAGATCCAACCAGTCCATCCTGAAGGAGATCAACCCTGGGATTTCTTTGGAGGGAATGATGCTAAAACTGAAGCTCCAGTACTCTGGCCACCTCATGCGAAGAGTTGACTCATTGGAAAAGACCCTGATTCTGGGAGGGATTGGAGGCAGGAAGAGAAGGGGACAACCGAGGATGAGATGGCTGGATGGTATCACGGACTCAATGGACGTGAGTCTGAGTGAACTCTGGGAGTTGGTGATGGACAGGGAGGCCTGGCGTGCTGCGATTCCTGGGGTCGCATAGAGTCGGACACGACTGAGTGACTGAACTGAACTGAACTGCTCCTTGTAAGAAAAGTTATGACCAACCTAGACAGCTTATTAAAAAGCAAAGGCATTACTTTGCCAACAAAGATCCGTCTAGTCAAAGCTATGGTTTTTCCAGTAGTCATGTATAAATGTGAGAGTTCGACTATAAAGAAAGCTGAGCGCCAAAAATCGATGCTTTTGAACTGTGGTGTTGGAGAAGATGCTTGAGAGTCCCTTGGACTGCAAGGAGATCCAGCCAGTCCATCCTAAAGGAAATCGGTCCTGAATATCCATTGAAGCAATGATGCTGAAGCTGAAACTCCAATATTTTGGCCACTTGATGCTAAGAACTGACTCACTTGAAAAGTCCCTGATGCTGGGAAAGATTAAGGCGGGAGTAGAAGGGGACGACAGAAGAGGAGAGACTTGGATGGCATCACCGACTAAATGGACATGAGTTTGAGTAAACTCTGGGAGTTGGTGATGGACAGGGAGGCCTGGCATGCTGCAGTCCATGGGGTGGCAAAGAGTCAGACACGACTGAGCGACTGTTCTGAAGGGTTCAGTTCCCTTACCCCTCTGCCCATGTCCTCAGTCCTCCCAGTGTGATTATGCATCCACTTTGAGAACCCTTGCTGTGCAGCTCTGTAGTTGCGTAGCTTGTCCCTGTTCTCATAGAGCAGCTTCTTGGTCCTGATTCAGAGTGTTGGGCTAGATGAGGACTCTCCACTTTGCTCAGGTGGGGAGATAAGTATCTGCCCTTCTCACTCATTTCTCTCTCTATTCTCCTGATTCAGTGTCCTGTACTTTTATGCTAGCTCTGTTAATATCTTAGGTAGATTTCTGCTTTCTTTTTCATGTTACCTTGTTGCAAAATGTTTGATACTTTTGTCTTCAAAAAATGTGACAATAATAAGTGGCATTAAATGAGTTTTCTCTAAAGACAAATTGGATTAAATTGGACTCTTCAAATTCTAAAATCACTCCCCAAATCTGATTTAGGTACAAAAAATTGTGTTACTGTTTTCCACGGGATAATCTGTGTGATGTGATAATCTGATACCAATTTCATTACAGTAAGGACTGCTTTTTAAGCTAACCGTGTGGGTGTGTTTGTCTGTCTATATTCAATGTGAACATCCTGGAAAGAAGAAGTAAATATTTTGGGAATCTCACAGTTTCTATTTTAATTTTAACTTTGTATCACAAGGTATACTATTCTTACTGGTACTATTAGCTTGTGACAATAATAAGTGGCATTAAATGAGTTTTCTCTAAAGACAAATTGGATTAAATTGGACTCTTCAAATTCTAAAATCACTCCCCAAATCTGATTTAGGTACAAAAAATTGTGTTACTGTTTTCCACGGGATAATCTGTGTGATGTGATAATCTGATACCAATTTCATTACAGTAAGGACTGCTTTTTAAGCTAACCGTGTGGGTGTGTTTGTCTGTCTATATTCAATGTGAACATCCTGGAAAGAAGAAGTAAATATTTTGGGAATCTCACAGTTTCTATTTTAATTTTAACTTTGTATCACAAGGTATACTATTCTTACTGGTACTATTAGCTATATCTTTATTGTTCAGTTCAGTTGCAGTACTTTATGATAGTTTCAAGACCATTTGTATTAAAATTCCTTCAGGGACTTGGTTTATGTTAAAATAAGAATTTACAATTTAAAAAAGTGTAATAAAGCTGGAGAGTATTCTTTTAAATTCACATCTAAAGGAAAAAACTAAATTAGTTTTGTCAATAAAAACAAATGTACTGTAAAGAAAACAAATACACGTAACATTACAGATGAAAAATTCAAGAACATCACTCTTACCAGTTCAAATCTACTTAGAAAAGCAAGAAACTACACTTTTTAAGTAGAGCTGTTAAGATAGTCAGAGGTCTGCATCAGCCACCACTCAGGTCCTGAGTTAGGGGGAACCTCCTGCCTCCGGCGTTCCTCACTGGTGCTCAGCCAGGCCGTCCAGCCCTGACAGAGGTCCTCGTCTTACAGAAGTCTGTCCGGTTTCAAACAACTTGGTTGCAGTTCATTTTCTATTTGGAAATTCTCCCTATAATCCACATGTGTCCCAAAGCATAATTTCTTTTCTCCACAAAATTGAAACATCTCTTCCAATTGAAGGGTAATTGAAGACATCCCTTTTGTCATTGCTGAATGTATTTAGTTCCCAAAACTATTGTTCAGAATGTTCTATGACTCTTTTATCAGTCTGCTAAAATGTAGTAAGCAGAATGAAAAGACTTGTTCGCTAAATTGTGGACCTTTCTTAGTCCATGAAGAATGGACTCTCTTGCTGGGTTGTGATTTCATTGCCACCATTTTCCTGGGTAAATGGTTGTCTGAAGGGACGTTTTAGCTGAGGCTTGCAGTTGTAGAGGTTGGCCAGGGACAGACCGGGGACAGCTGTCCAGGCAGGGGGTATGGAGGCGGAGTATGACAGGCAGGGATGGGGCTGAGCCGGTGCAGGTGTGGAGAGGGCGACGCAGGACCAGGAGCATTCGGGGCCTGGACGTGTGTCCATGGAGGTCCCGCCATGGGCCTGCTCTGCAGCCTCACTGTCAGCGCCTCCTGCAGTGAGCCACAGGCCCCATGTACAGGGTGGGGGCCAGTGTGGAGAGGGCTGGGTGGACCCGGGAGAAGCACTTGGTGGTCTGCAGACCTGCCGCTTAGGCAGCACAGGTGTCCTTCCCCTTCTGCACTAAGTACCTCAAGTCAAGAAATTAATGTGAAAGTGTGCCTTTTACATTTCTTGGGTCAGTGAATGTCCTGTCTGGAAACAAGCTTCATGTGAAAGGGCCTTTGCTGGTTACCACTTCCTCGAGCCGGGCGGGCCTGGGTCCTTAGCCCCTCTCTCAACTCTGAAGAGCTAGGTGGAGGGTTCCAGGAAAGGGTTCTGGATGAGAGCATGCACCCGGCTCCGTGAGAAGGCTGGCGACTTAGGAAATCAGGAGTCCCCAGTTCCGTGAAGACACATAGCCCTCCCTTTGTGTTTCAGAAGTGGCCGGCAGCGTGGCAGACAGGAGCCTGCGATTTTCACTTCACCGTTGATGGCAATAAGAGGTCATCCGCTAAAGTTTCAGAGGCGGTAAGTTCATGGCTCTTTGTTTCAAGTGATTTTCTTGACTTAGCAGAGTAGTGTTCTATACCAGTTATTTATGTACTTGAGTAAGACACAGGTTTTTACTTAGGTTCTGTTTCTAAATCATACTCAAATTATTTTTGGTGTATTAGTAATTATAGTACAGACACGAACATAGGTACTGGCGTTTTTGCTTGTCACTCTTGTGTGTCTATAAGCAAATTAAACTTCAAGTGAAGTAGACAAAATAACAAAATACAGATGCCAGGTGAACGATATTGCTGGAATGGGAGGCGGCAGACGCCTTCTCAGCTGAACGTGGGCTCCTTGGCGTTTACAAGGCTCTTCCACACTCTGTTGAAGAATCCGGAATTTGCTTCTGAGGCCATTTTCACAGGCACTCGCATTGTTGACTGAGTGCTAGTTGGCACCCTCTCAGTTTAAATGCAGTATGGACCAGGAACGTGCTTGGGTTCCTGGTGGTCTCCCAGGTGAATGGACTGTGCTTATCTAAATGAGACATGTTCAGAGAAGCTTGCAAATCGTGGTCTATGCTATTTAAGCTCAGGTTTGTTTAACCACGTGTCTACAGATGTAAGCGTGAAAAGAAACGATAACAAATGATTAAAGAGAAACCGTGGCTGGAACTGGCGTTTTGATCTGTGGCGTTGCCCTCCTCTGCATCTGTGGTCCCGGGCTGTGAGTTTCCAGCCTTTCAGCTGACAGTGGGTGTCCCGGCTCCGTGAGGTCGGTGCTTTGCTGTGATGGGAGCACCCTTTCGACTTGAGGACATGCCCACCGTGTCTGCCGTGCCTGGTGTGCAGCCCAGCACGATGGAGGCCCTCCGGCTGTGGCAGCGACTCGTGTGTGTTGAGGTCCTTTACCGTGACCACAGCCTCAGTGTCCGGCCTAGTTGAACCAGTGATTAATGGGGACTTTTCTTTTCCAGATTTCTGCTCAGTATCCAGTCGTGGACCATGAGTTTGATGCAGTGGTGGTCGGTGCAGGGGGGGCAGGCTTGCGGGCCGCGTTCGGCCTCTCCGAAGCAGGTTTCAACACGGCCTGCGTCACGAAGCTCTTCCCCACCAGGTCCCACACTGTCGCGGCCCAGGTATGAGAAGGCGCTGTTGTGCTCCCAGTGCCTGCAAGGTGCCTCAAGGAGCCCTGCCCTGCACCGTGCCCCCTCTGCTCCTGGCACACGGTCCCCAGGGCTGTCTGCCCGCTGTCACCGCCCACCGCCGGGGGACGTATCCCTCCTGTTTCCGCTCCAGTCACGCCCCCGCGCCTGCCCCCATCACGGTGTGACCTCCTCCCCGTGCTCGCCCCATGTGAACGAGCAAGCTGTGCGCTCGCCCTGTGTCTGCCAGAGCCGCGGGGCCAGCCTCCCGCGCTGGGGACGGACTCTGATGATGGCATGAAGGTGCAGCAGAGAGCGGCGGCCTTTGCTGCCCTGGATTCAGGGAAGGGGCAAGTGAGGTGGGAACTTATGTGACTTTATGGTTGTGATTTTTCACTCTAGGCACACTGTAGGGAGTGCCCGGCTGACGTGCGGGGGTGCCCTAGGGCCACACGGGGCCATCTCCGCCCACCGCCGGGGGACGTATCCCTCCTGTTTCCGCTCCAGTCACGCCCCCGCGCCTGCCCCCATCACGGTGTGACCTCCTCCCCGTGCTCGCCCCATGTGAACGAGCAAGCTGTGCGCTCGCCCTGTGTCTGCCAGAGCCGCGGGGCCAGCCTCCCGCGCTGGGGACGGACTCTGATGATGGCATGAAGGTGCAGCAGAGAGCGGTGGCCTTTGCTGCCCTGGATTTAGGGAGGGGCAAGTGAGGTGGGAACTTATGTGACTTTATGGTTGTGATTTTTCACTCTAGGCACACTGTAGGGAGTGCCCGGCTGACGTGCAGGGGTGCCCTAGGGCCACACGGGGCCATCTTTTCTAGCATTTGGGCGCACTTCCTTGTTGGGACAGCAGAGGGTGTGCTGGCTCTGGGGCCAGTGGCTGCTCCTGTCGCAGCCACACCTGGAGCAGCAGCCTTCTTCAGCCACCGAGCTGTCCCGATACTTTGTTCGAAAGCTGTGCTTTGTAAACTGAAGAATAAGTAATAAACTTCTGTGGATAATTCATTGTCTAAAAGGAAGAATAGATATAAACAGATAATTTTAAGTAGTATTGCAAAAATAATACAGTTTTCAGGTGGAGTGCAATATTAATAAAATGGAATGAGGAAAGCGTAGCGTGACTTGAATGCTGGTTCTCGAGAAAGGAACGTCTAATTGGGGAAGGATGACAACATTTGTGTGTGCACTGGGCTATGGATTTTTGCACTATTTATTTATTGAGAATTTTTTACTTATTAGATAAGCAAAACTCCAAGTTTGACAAAACTCTTGGCAAGGCTGTGGGGAAACAGGAATTTTTTTACATCGCTGGGGAGGATATAAATTTATATAACTCCTTTGGAAGGCAATTTGATTTTCACATCATTTTAAACCAGCCTTCTATGTTCTACTACCCTAGTGCTTCAGATTCTCTTTATCAGTAATGTGTTTGAGTTTAGAGTCGGAGGAGGGAATGAGTTAACTCGTGTGTTGTCTGGCCGAGCCTCCCTGCTCTATGCTAGCATCAGTTTGGTAGCAAAACACACGGCAAGCTGAGGGACAGCAGCAGCAGCTGCAAAAGGAGCTCAGGAGAGTCTTCGTGAGGAGTTACAGCTGAATAACAGTTGGGGAGGGTGGTTAGAGAAAGACGCCCCCTGAAGAGGATTAGCAGTTGCGGTTGGGGAAGCGGAGGGGGGGGGTGCTGCCAGCTGTTCACGCATGCTCTGTGCTGTGCTCTCCTCGTGACTGAGGGGCTGGCTGTGGGAGTGAGGTGGGGCAGAGCCCAGCCGGGGAAGGGCCGTGGGGGCCTGGCTCTGAGCCTCAGCAGTGAGTGCTTCCTGCCTTTAACCCGTGTGCACAAGCACCTCTGGGGACACAGTCATAAAACAGTAGGCAGCTCGCTCTGAGTCCCCTTTGTGTGCCAGGCTTGGTAGGAAAGAAGCCTCACCCAGGGTACCTCAGCCGACCCTCCAGACAACTCCCCGAGGCCTCAGGCCCCATGCCGCTCTCCCGAGTGAGGCGCCTGAGGCTAGGGGGCTCCAAAACTGTCTCTGGGTTGCAGGGGTAGACTTGCTTCAGAGTCTGCCGGGCAGTGGGATCCCTTACAGACGCTGGCACTCGAGGAGCGGGCTCTGTCCACATCTGTTCCATCGGGGCGGTGGGAGGTGGGCTGACGGTGCAGCCGGGCTCCTGCCGTGGCTCACGGCCTGCTGTGTTTCAGGGAGGGATCAATGCCGCCCTGGGGAACATGGAGGAGGACAACTGGCGGTGGCACTTCTACGACACCGTGAAGGGCTCCGACTGGCTGGGCGACCAGGACGCCATCCACTACATGACAGAGCAGGCCCCCGCCTCCGTGGTGGAGGTGCGTTCTTGCCGGCTGTGGGTGCGGCAACCGCAGCCAGGGGCCACCTGGCTGGGCGGCAGTGAGCCGCCGTCACGGGCGGGCTGCCCCCAGGGCTGACCTTTTCATAGAGGGGGTTCACCCTGGTCTTCGGATTCGTGTTGAAGTTCTAGTGTTGGTTAGCCGTGAGTGTCCTGTAAAGTCCTAGGTGTCTCCTTTTGTGTTCCTCAGCTGGAGAATTACGGCATGCCCTTTAGCAGAACTGAAGATGGGAAGATCTACCAGCGTGCCTTTGGCGGACAGAGCCTCAAGTTCGGGAAGGGCGGGCAGGCCCACCGCTGCTGCTGCGTGGCTGACCGCACGGGCCACTCGCTGCTGCACACGTTGTATGGAAGGGTGAGGCAGCGGGCCGTGGCCTGGCCGGATGTGTGGAGGGTGGGAAACAGGCCGCTCTGGGCCAGGTCACCACCAGCCCAGGGGTCACTTTCTGAGCGGCAAAGTAATTTGGTTAGTTGTTAATTTGAAAGTACCTGTTTTAAGAAAGGTAAGTGGTGGTCATTACATGCCAGGTTTGGCCCTGGCCTCTGTCATGAAAGTTCAAGAATAGAGCGAGCATTTTGAAGCTGTTTCCCCACCTCCGAGTTCCTGAATTGATTGATTTCATACTTAACTGTTCAATATGACCTGTGACTTGAAGGACAGTGGTCACTGAATAATCAGGGCCAACTTTGGCCCAGTAATCAATATTCTGAACAGTGCTGCTTCTGAACTCTTGTTTTGCAGGGGGGTGCACAGATCATTGATTTTCAAGTCATAGAGGGGGTTCATGTGGGGGGCTGGTGGTTTGACAAGTGCCTGTCCTTTTCCGGGGCTATCAGATCCCAAGTCCAGGCTGCACAGCCCAGGGTGAGCCCTCTGCCGTGGTGGAATGTGCTGAGCATCTCGTTTTCCTTGGATTTGGTGGCCACATGGCACAGCCTGGTGCATGTTGGACCCTGTGGTCCATGGCTCGGCCCCGTCAGCTGGAGGGGCTTGGCGCTGCCTCCAGCCCTCTCAGGGCTGCATGGAGCTGAGATGAGGCCCACGTGCAGCCCCCTCTCCTGGGCTGTGGTCTTTGTACCAATGAGCTGCGTTTGAGGGCTGTGCGGCTCCTTTTTGAATCCATTGTTGCCCTCGGGTCTGCCTGGCCCCTCTCCCTCAGGTCGTGGTCTCTGACCGCTCAGGTTTACAGTGCCACTGCAAACGCAGGACCCTTTTTTCCATCTTCTCCCCATTTCAGTCTCTGCGCTATGACACCAGCTACTTTGTGGAGTACTTCGCCCTGGACCTCCTGATGGAGAGCGGGGAGTGCCGTGGTGTGATCGCCCTGTGCATAGAAGACGGGTCCATCCACCGCATCAGGGCCAGGAACACCGTCATCGCCACCGGGTGAGAGCCCAGCTTAGTGGTGTTTGACTTCCCTGCAGGCAAGCTGCGTTTTGGAACTTCCTGTTTCTAGTGAGAATGAATGGAGGTGTCGTGGGGCAGTGGGCACAGCCCAGGCTGTGGGTCCCCCGCTGGCTCGTACCTCTGCGGGCCTGGGGGGCAGCCCCAGCAGCTGCCTCAGGCATAGCCAGAAAGACTCAGCAGTTCCCAGCTGGTTGGACCCTCGAGGTCATGTGATGCTTTCTGGAATAACATCTCTTTTGCTTTGGTGGATGCTATGATTATACTGATTTCTGGGATAGATAAATGCTGTTTATTCACATAAAGAAAACAAAATTCCATCTTATATACCTCAGTCTGTTACTTTAACCCTTTTAAGAGGTGAATCCATAAATGTTTTTACTTTTTACTGTGAGAGGAGCGTCCTCTCAGAGAATCGCACAGCACGGACGTGCCCTAAAGGCCAGGGCAGCTTGTGCAGACGCACCAGAGGTGCTGCCCAGGGTGCGGCCCCTCCGTCCTTAGAGAGGGGCCCCCAGGGGACACATGTGCAGTTGCCGCTCTGCCGGCCTGTGTTTTCCAGAGGCTACGGGCGCACCTACTTCAGCTGCACGTCGGCCCACACCAGCACCGGGGACGGCACCGCCATGGTGACCAGGGCTGGCCTGCCCTGCCAGGACCTGGAGTTTGTGCAGTTTCACCCCACAGGTAGGGCGCGTCGGGCTCCCGCCTTTCAGGTGACCGGCACCTATGGGAAGGCCCCTCTGCGGTTACACGCTTGCTTTCTGGGATCTCAGTCCTGAACCACAGCCTCCCTGAGGAGCTTCTTCCCAGGGCCCGCAGGGCGTTGAAGCCAGCTCCACCTCACCTTGGCGCGCTCACGATGCGACGCAGTGACTGCTGGCTGTCCCTCTCCTCGACGAGGCTGTCTGCTCCCCTGGGAGGCCAGAGCAGGTTTGCCTCTTTACCGCTGCCCAGTATTGCCTGGAGAATCCCACAAACAGACGAGCCTGGCAGGCTACAGTCCATGGGGTCACAGAGTCAGACACGGCTGAGCAACCAACACTGACACTCACGGCGCCCGGCACGTGGCAGGGCCGGAGGGAAGGCGTTTGGGTGGAGAAGCAGCGCACGTGGGCTCTGGGCTGCCATGGTGACCGAGCGGCAGGCCGGGCCAGAGACAGCCGGGCGAGACGACGCGCACACGAGTGTGGGAGGGTGCTGGGGGCAACCTGCCGGCCAAGGGGCCACCCCGCACTGCAGAGCCGGGCACCTGTCGTCCGACCCTGGCCACCCCGCACTGCAGAGCCGGGCACCTGTCGTCCGACCCTGGCCACCCCGCACTGCAGAGCCGGGCACCTGTCGTCCGACCCTGGCCACCCCGCACTGCAGAGCCGGGCACCTGTCGTCCGACCCTGGCCACCCCGCACTGCAGAGCCGGGCACCTGTCGTCCGACCCTGGCCACCCCGCACTGCAGAGCCGGGCACCTGTCGTCCGACCCTGGCCACCCCGCACTGCAGAGCCGGGCACCTGTCGTCCGACCCTGGCCACCCCGCACTGCAGAGCCGGGCACCTGTCGTCCGACCCTGGCCACCCCGCACTGCAGAGCCGGGCACCTGTCGTCCGACCCTGGCCACCCCGCACTGCAGAGCCGGGCACCTGTCGTCCGACCCTGGCCACCCCGCACTGCAGAGCCGGGCACCTGTCGTCCGACCCTGGCCACCCCGCACTGCAGAGCCGGGCACCTGCGTCCGACCCTGGCCACCCCGCACTGCAGAGCCGGGCACCTGTCGTCCGACCCTGGCCACCCCGCACTGCAGAGCCGGGCACCTGTCGTCCGACCCTGGCCACCCCGCACTGCAGAGCCGGGCACCTGTCGTCCGACCCTGGCCACCCCGCACTGCAGAGCCGGGCACCCTGTCGTCCGACCCTGGCACGGATGAGAAAAACCAGTGTATTTGGTGGGAGTTTTATTGCTGTTTTTAACCAGCGAGATGTCTGAGGCTTTTGGTTTTCTCTGTAGCTAGAGCTTTTTTTTTTGCTTCCTTTTCAATATTTGAGAAATAAACTACTGGAAGAAATGACCACTGAAACTAGGAAATCTGAGAAATGACAGGAATTTGCATCTAGTTCTAAAAGCAAGGTAACCCTTTAGAGCACTAATCGAAGGATTAGGCTTCAGACCATCAAACTGCATCCAGCTCTGGACATCCTTGTCCTCATCACCTTGAGGGAAGTCGAGGGATGATCAAGATCTGGCACAGCTCCCCCTCCACCCTGCCAGACTTGGGTCTGGGCTCTGCGCTTCCCAGCATCATGTTGGTGGGCTTGTCTGTGAAGCCGGGGAGACTTGGAGTGTCCTTGGTGGCTGCAGCCTCCACGAGGGCTGTCGCAGTCTGCAGCCTTGTCAGTCATTTAGTTGCTGCAGACACCAGCTTTCCAACCGGGCTCCCTTACTCTGACCAGTCAATACAGCTCTGTGGTGTTGAACAGTTAAAACCTGAGCTGTGAAACGTGCGCTTCGCCGTGTTGGGAGGGCACAGCACGGTCATGGGCAGGGCAGTGAGCAGAGCTGCGTGGACGCTGCAGCTGGGCCGTGGCACTTCTGGCTGCGGCGTCGCCATCTGCCTTGGCTTGTGCTCTATCTTCTGCTCTCCTGGGCGGGGTGCTCTTTGCACACCCTTTCCTTGCTCCTCCCAAAGTCTCTTGGGAAAGGCATTTGCTGAAGTATAGACCCAGCGATTGTTAGGTTGTAACTGTCTCATCGGTTGTTCTTTGCAGGCATATATGGCGCTGGCTGTCTCATCACGGAGGGCTGTCGTGGAGAGGGGGGCATCCTCATCAACAGCCAGGGGGAGAGGTTCATGGAGCGCTATGCCCCCGTCGCCAAGGACCTGGCGTCCAGGGACGTCGTGTCCCGGTCCATGACCCTGGAAATCCGGGAGGGAAGGTCTGTGTGGTCGTGCCCGCCCCATCCTCCGGGGGCTGGGGTTCGTGTCTGCGTTTCCGCAAGGGCTGGGGGGCTCCTGTGTGTGTCAGCTTGCCACCCACCCTGGAGGCCGAGTGCAGTTGCCTCTGTCTATTGTCTCGACTATGGTCTCTAGAGACATGTAGTTCAAGAAGTTTAGCAGTTAGCTGCGAATCCTTCTCAGATCTGTGGACCAGTTCATGTTTGTGAGCGTGTGGTGCCTTTGTCTGCTTAGTCGCTCAGTTGTGTCAGACTCTTTGCAAGCCCCTGGACTGCAGCCCGCCAGTCTGCTTTGTCCATGGAGATTCTCCAGGCGAGAATACTGGAGTGAGTTGCCATGCCCTCCTCCAGGGAATGGTCCCAACCCAGGGACTGAACCCAGGTCTCCCACATGGCAGGCAGATTCTTTACCGTCTGAGCCACTAGGGGAATTTAACGGTGAGCTTCCAATGCCTGTTGCTTAACCCTGGGTGGTTGGGGGCTCTCAAGATGAGTGAGGTTTGTTCTTTGTGAAGCAGTGTGAGGTCTGAGCCCCTGACACTGTGCCAGCTGTGGTGATGCTGGCTAAATGCCTGGGATGTGGTCTCTGGAGGCATCACCTGTGTGCATGAGAAAGAAGACGGGTGGTTCTTTGGCATGAAAGGACGAATGCGTTCATCCAGCAGAACACGGCCGGTTGTGACCTCCCAACACTCAGGTGTGAGCCTGGTGCGGGTGGGTGCCTGCCGTGTTCACAGCTGCGTCCCAGCCCCTTGGGCCCACCTTGCTGCTTGGGTGCCGAGAAAAGATGCCCTAGAAAGGTGGCCTTAGTGAAAGGGATGCTTCTCCTGGATCAAAGCAGGTGGTGCCTGACACACCACCAGGATGCTATGGCCTCACATTTCCTGGATGTGGTTCTTGACCTGTTGCCTTGCTGTTCTCTTCCCCCAGAGGCTGTGGGCCCGAGAAGGACCACGTGTACCTGCAGCTGCACCACCTGCCCCCGGAGCAGCTGGCTGTGCGCCTGCCCGGCATCTCAGAGACAGCCATGATCTTCGCGGGCGTGGACGTCACCAAGGAGCCCATCCCCGTGCTTCCCACTGTGCACTACAACATGGGTGGCATCCCCACCAACTACAAGGGGCAGGTGATGGGCTGGGGACCCTCCCCCCCAGAAGTGCTGTGCAGTGTGATGGGTGCTGGGCCGGTGATCGGCTAGGGGACCCTCCCCCCAAGAAGAGCTGTGCAGTGTGACGGGTGCTGGCAGGTGATCGGCTGGGGACCCCCCAGAAGTGCTGTGCAGTGTGACGGGTGCTGGGCAGGTGATCGGCTAGGGGACCCTCCCCCCCCAGAAGTGCTGTGCGGTGGTGTGACAGGTGCTTCTGCTGGAGGGCGGGAGGCCCTGGTGCTCCTCCAGTGTTTGCAGTCACGCCTTAATCAACTGTTAGCATTTGATTAATTCTCCCTTAGTCATATATTAGGTCGTTTGCAGTTTTTCCTACAGAAGTGCATTTTTCAACAGTAAATTGTGAGCTCTTCACAGTTAACCCCTGCGCTGACGCCTCCAGTCCTCCACCTCCCCGTTGAGTGCTCTCCTGCCTGCTGCCCTCTCTGTGCCGCACCCACAGCTGCCGTGGGGCTCCGGGGGCACATCAGGTGGCGGGGAGGGTCTCCTGGGCATGAGATTGCGTTCCTTAGACCTCAGCACAGTGTGCCAAGGAGGGGTCTGGGCAGTGTCTCAGGGTTAGGGTTAGGGTTAGGTCCAATCTTAATTCTTCTCCTTTCTCTACCCCTGCTGCAGGGAAAGGGAGCTGGGCAGACCGTGCTCGCTAACCTTGGTCTCCTTCCCCAGGTTCTGAGGCACGTGATGGCCAGGACCAGGTTGTGCCCGGCCTGTACGCATGTGGGGAGGCTGCCTGCGCCTCGGTACATGGCGCCAACCGTCTGGGTGCAAACTCACTCCTGGACTTGGTGGTCTTTGGCCGGGCGTGCGCCCTGAGCATCGCAGAGTCCTGCAGACCCGGTACTGGCCTCTTCAGGAGCCTGGCAGTTTGCAGAGGCTCTGCTTTGTGGTCATACAGTGGGGAGGGGGTGGAGGGGGGAAGTCCTGGTTTTATCCCACAGAAGTGAAGAAACAAATTCAGAGATTTTTATGGTGATGGACCCAAGACTAGACACAGGCTGGGTGGAACCAGAAGAGTAACTTGAGTCAGGCATTCTGCAGTTGTCATGTTCTGCTCAGAAGTCACTCCTGGAAAATTGTTAGGGTTTATCACATATTACTTGCCTGGTGTGAATTATCTCCAAAGAAATGTTTTAAATAGTAGGTATAAACGAAGCAAAATACAACTGCATCTCTTAAGGAAGAAAAGAATGAGTTGATGCAGACAAGAGAGGCCTGGGTCGCAGCTCTCCCCTCCAGTGAGGCTGGGTTTCTCCCTGTGATATCCCCTTGTGGACATAAAGTAGCATAATTTGCTGAGGAAGCAATGCCACGTGCTGATCTGACATCAGCCCTGGTGCCCACTTTGCTAGAGTGGGAGCCCCACGGCAGCTCTCAGAGCAGAGGCAAACACTCGAGGCTCCCTTGTCTTTTGACGTGAGAAGGAAGTGTTAGAAGAATACTGTTTACTTCCATACCTGAAGAGTCGCACTTTTAAAACTTTTGGAAATTGGCAATAAAAGAAACAGACTACCCACACACGCAGCAGCACGGATGAGTCTGTGTCAGGTGCTGTGATCCAGACCCAGGAGGCCACGTGGGTGTGATTCTGTGTGTGGGGTTCTGGAGTAGGGATGTCAGGTGCTGTGATCCAGACCTAGGAGGCCACATGGACGTGATTTTGTGTATGGGGTTCTGGAGTAGGGAGACTGGGGCAGGAGATGGTGGGTGGTCGTTAAGGGCCTGGGTCCACTTGTGGGGAGGGTCACGCAGCTCTGCCTGTCAGAACTAGCCACCACACTAAGTAGGCTAAATGTTAAAATCATGGCAGTTTCAGCAGTTTGTATGTGTTACTGAAATCTATAGACGTGTACACCTAAGAGAAAAACTCAGTTTTACAGAATGACTTTTTTAAAGCTTTTGAAACAAAAGGGAGCGAAGCTACCACCTGGAGGAGCCCAGGCAGCGCTCGGCCTTGGAGAGAGAGTGACTGCAGGCCTTTGTCCCCTGCACGCCACACCTGTGTGCATTACCTTCTGCAGAAAACGTGTTTGTCATCCCCAAACAGCTTAAAATCCCTCAAAGTGTTTATCATTTTAGAAAGGCAAGAACAGCAGATCTTGAGGGTAGAGGGCCAGGGTCAGCAGGAGGCTGTTAAACACCCCCAGCCAGGTCCCTCCCATCCACCCCCTACCCGCAAAGTCTGAGCACCAGAAGGGCCGGGCCGAGTGAGAATGGCTCTCCTGCAGGGTGCCGCGTTTCTCCTCCGCAGGTTAGTAATGCAAGACAGATTTGCATACATCTAATTGTTGACTTTAAGACACAGTTTCTGTTCTTTTCACGCGAAGATTACTTAATTGGACACCAACTTTTTACCAGAAATTTAGTCTTTTTGTTTACTCTTTGACCCCAAGTCGATAGATGCTTCCTCGGGGACAGGGTAGTTAAGGTAGAATATTATATGTGCATTTCCAAACTCCCTGAAAAAAGTATAACACATTTGGTGGGTTTTTTTTTTTTTAAGGAGATAAAGTTCCCTCGATTAAACCAAATGCTGGGGAAGAGTCTGTCATGAATCTTGACAAATTGAGATTTGCCAATGGAAGCATAAGAACATCAGAACTGCGACTCAACATGCAGAAGGTAGGAACCTGGACAAGCTCTGGAGTGAGCAGGCCAGCTGTATCGACAGCGCTGCCCTGGGGTTGCTGTGTCCCAGAGGCATGTTCAGGCCTGTGTAAGAGACAAGGCATGCTTTCCATACCGAAGGCTGGAGGGGGCAGCCCAGGGCAGAACCAGTGGCTCCCTGGCATCTCTTTAATTTCACTTTAAAATGTAGGTACCTGTGGTTAGTGGCTAATCCATCAGGTAACACAGGTTTAGGTCAATTAAAAACAAAACAGTTAGGAACCCAATTATTTTAATATGGGGAATCTAGCTCCATGGAGGAGACCTTGCTCTGTCCGCTTGAAATTTCTGTGTGGGAGCGTTTTCTGGAAAGAAGCCCGAATGGTTCCTGTGGGCATATACACAGACACCAGCAGGAGGTGCGTGTGGCCGTTCCCAGAGGACTGTGCTTCTCTCTTTGCGAGTCTGGGCTTCGGGGAGGCCTCATGGAGTGGTAAGGCAGGAGGGAACAGACGCGTGGAGAAAGACAGTCCAGGGTCCAAGCTTCAGGATGGAGACCAGTAAGCCCTGTCGTGTACAACAGCTTCCTGACTAGTTAGCATTCCTGTATTGTACACGTGAGAGTTGCTTAGAGAGCAGGTTTCTAAAGTTCTCACCAACTACATTTTAAAATTCAGAGTAATAAATTCAGTCTGAATTTTTTTAGTTGTTCTATTGAAGTAAATATTTTATTAAAAAAGAAACACGTAAGAAAAAACCTGAAGGTTTAAGAGTTCTTGGCGTGGCTTCTCCATGTGAATTAAGAGCTTACAAGTGTTTTACATCACAGTCGATGCAGAGCCATGCCGCGGTGTTCCGTGTGGGGAGTGTGCTGCAGGAAGGCTGTGAGAAGATCAGCAGCCTCTACAGAGACCTGCAGCAGCTGAAGACATTCGACAGGGGTGAGTGCGCCACGGCCCGCCCGCTGTCACGAGGTCCACAGTCCTTGCTCAGTGGGCCCTGTCATCTAATGGCTGCCTTGTGTGCCCAGGAATGGTCTGGAACACTGACCTGGTGGAGACTCTGGAGCTGCAGAACCTGATGCTCTGTGCTCTGCAGACCATCTATGGAGCGGAGGCCCGGAAGGAGTCGCGTGGCGCCCATCCAGGGAGGACTTCAAGGTGCGCCTTCTCCCCGGGCGGCCCGTCAGTCGCCACTGCGGCCCGCGCTCCCTCCGCAGCTCTCTGTGCGTTTCCCACAAGGCTGTGAGAAGAGTGACTCTCTCTCCTGAGAACCGCCACACCTGTGTCCTCGCATGTCGGCGCTCCAGTGCCCTGTTTCTCCTTCCACTCAGTGTCTGCTGCTTCCTCGAAGCCTGGCCGGGGCGGAGGTGCAGCCGGCCCTGTCCCTGGTCTGGAAAGAGCTGTGGGGCCTCATGGCAGCTCACTGTTCATCTAATGAACTGATTTTTATGCTGAGCTCACTTGCCAGATTCTGTAGAAAAGTGTACCCAGCACGTGGTAGTTAGATTTTCCTGGAAGGAGGTTTTTGGGATGGCAGTCAGGTTAGGATGGGGCACATTTACTGGGCCTGAGCCACTTTAGGACGGACAGGCAGTCTTTGGTCCAGGACCACGTTTGGGTGGCTCAGCTAGAGGCTGAGTAGGAAGAACTGGATTTTGATCCACGAGACACCAGTTGGAGCTGCGTTAGATTTGCCAGGTACTTAGAGGAGGCCATTTGTGAGCACGCTCGTCCTGTGTGCCCAGGACAGAAACCAATCCCGGAAGCCGGTTGGCTCTGGTGGCTGAGGTGTCCCCGAAGACCTGGAGTGGATTGGGGTTGGGGCGCTCGCCCCTCCCTTGGCTACAGGTGCAGCAGTCAGGGAGGTGTCCGTTGCCCCAGGCAAGAGGTCTGGCCTTGCTCAGCAGAAGCTGCCAAGTGGGTGGATGTTTGGGGTTTTATTTGAAGAGGCTTTGTGCGTCTTACCTGTTACAACATGCAGGGTATTCCTTAATAGCATTCAGCTTCTCTGAAGGTTTTGGAAAACTTAAATGGCTAAGATTAGAACATTTAAATTAAAGAGGCTAAAAAAAAAGGTTGAAGTCTGAAAGAGTACAGAGCAGAAAGACAGGAGAAGTATTTGATAAACTCAAGTACATAAAAGACCAGTTAAATTCCAGCACCATCCACTGGTTATGGAGAGGAAATGCAGAAGTGGGGTTCTGAGCTGCGCTGTGCTGCAGGCCCGCTCCCAGCCCTATGGCTCGGGGGCCTGACCTCGTCATTTGCTGTCCGGGGATGGGATGGACAGGGGCGGGTAGGGGTCCTCGATCAGGCCAGCCTGGGGTGAGGGGTTGGCGGCTCGTCAGTAAAGGCCCAGGGGTGTGTCTAGAGGACTGGCCACTGCCCAAGGGATCCCAAATGTTGTTTGTTCTATTTGCACGTGGTGCTTGGTGGCGCAGATTCTTGCCATGTGCTCTTCTGGGTCAGGTCTGCACACTTGGTTTCAGTGGGAATAACAAGCTTGCCATGTTTTCTGGTTGTCTGGCTGTAAAGGGTATTTGTTGATGGCATTTTCTGTGGCCTTAGGAGAGGGTTGACGAGTACGATTACTCCAAGCCCATCCAGGGGCAGCAGAAGAAGCCGTTCGAGCAGCACTGGAGGAAGCACACGCTCTCCTATGTTGACATCAAGACTGGGAAGGTGCGTGGGGAACGGTTCTGCCTGCCCACACGGGCGCGTGGCCTGGCCCTCGGGTGAAAGCACACTGTCATTCGGGCTCTGCCTGGAAAGGAACCGAGCGGGGCAGATGGTTGAGAGGCCGCCTCCCACCCACCATCATGAAGTAGTTCCCTCAAGTGTTGAGTGCATGTAAACTTTCACTTAAAAGTAGGAAAAACTGCAAATACATGATTTACACATAATTAAGTGATGACAGTGTATAGAAAATTTTACCTGCCTTTTTGAGCATTTTCAGTTTGTTTTATTTTGAACCGTTGAGAATTTGATACAGTGTTATTTTAATTGTTGTATTCCATATGTGAACTTACATAGTCTCATGTTCATTACTGAAGAATATTCTAGTAAATACTTTTGTTTTTAGATTCCTGAATGTGTCTGCAAACCTGCTTTTACGCTTTTTCAAAAGCACAGGAGTGCTGTATGTGCGTTTCTCTGCGTTAACTTGTCACCGGCTCTTCTTTCTCAGGTCTCCCTGGAATACAGACCTGTGATCGATAGGACTTTGGACGAGACTGACTGTGCCACTGTCCCCCCAGCCATCCGCTCCTACTGAGGAGACAGGCTTCCCTGCTCCTGTAATTATGCATAACAGCTCACGCCCGGGCTCAGGTCAGAACTGCCTTCTTGACTGTCCTTGACGGACTGAGGAGGCCATCTGATAGAGATTCCTACCAGAGGCCAGTAACTTGCCAGTGATCACCAGCCAGGAAGTGTCCCGCCTGCCTTCATCCCTGCCTCCTTCTCGTGAAATAATAAAACTAGATGAAACGTAAGTTACAGACTTGTGTTTATGTCCAGGTTCGTCTGCAGTATCGTACTGTTTGACTTGAAGCATACTTACCTGAAATATAAAACATAACTACCTTTCTATTCTGTTGCATCAAAGTCCAGAGATTTTGCTGTAGTGTGTGTGTAAGGCGTGAGTTTTGGTGCTTGACAGCAAGTGAAGACAACAGACATTACCTGCTAGATGTTAGCAGGCAAATGGTTTAATACTTGAGCATGTGTCCTGAAGTATTTAAATGACCAGACACTACAGGCAGGTGATGTAGGCATAAATGGGTCTTCCTCCCCCCTTGCAGGTGCTGCTTGGAGCCGCCTCGCCAGGTCTTGTCTCAGGGTTGGATTCTGTAGAATCCCGTCCGAGGCAGTAGGGTTCCTTCATTTCAGATTCTGTTTTCCTAGGTTAGGGATTGCACAGAACTTCTGGCATTGGGCCTGGGAACTTGCATTCCTCACATGCCCAAGGACCACACTTCAGAAACCACCTGTGTTGCGTGATGTGGTCCAACAAATATGAAGGAGGGAATTTTCAGGAGGAGAGAGCGTGGAAAGGCTGCGTGACAACCTCAGACCACTTCGCCCAGCCAGTGGGCACTATGAGGAAGTATGTGCCAGGGCGTTTTGTAAGCTGGGTAGAAGTGTTAACATGGGCATTGAGCAACACTGAAGTGTTAGGACAAGGAATTTAAAGCTGGCATGGGTATCCTGAGGCATGAGAGGGTAACAGGAGGGCTGATGATTGCAAAGGAGTAACTGATGAGGGTGGTTTCTTGATGTCTGCCACTAATTCTGAACCAAAAACAAACTTGTTTTTATGAGTATTCTGAAATAAAGAAAACCACCAGGGAGTGGGTAACTTGGAAATGTAAGTCTCTATGGAATTCCTTTAGTTAAGGAAATGCGGGACAGAATATTTCATTCTGAAAATGTTTAGCGAATTGACAAACCAGAAAAGTAAAAGAAAAAAAAAAAAAAGACTCAAGATAACAAAGAAAATAGAATACTGCCCAGAGAGCTGTAGGTAACTTCTAATATGGATCAAAAAAAGGCGAAAAAGTTAGACACATCGTAAAAGATTCAGATCCGCAGTAGCTGTAGCCATATCGCTGTTCACGGCTCAGTTCAGTCACTCAGTTGTGTACGACTCTGTGACCCCATGAATCGCAGCACGCCAGGCCCCCTGTCCATCACCAACTCCCGGAGTTCACCCAAACTCATGTCCATCGAGTCAGTGATGCCATCCAGCCATCTCATCCTCTGTCATCCCCTTCTCCTCCTGCCCCCAATCCCTCCCAGCATCAGGGTCTTTTCCAGTGAGTCAACTCCTCTCAAGAGGTGGCCAAAGTATTGGAGTTTCAGCTTCAGCATCATTCCTTCCAATGAACACCCAGGACTGATCTCCTTTAGGATGGACTGGTTGGATCTTGCAGTACAAGGGACTCTCAAGAGTCTTCTCCTACACCACAGTTCAAAAGCATCAATTCTTCAGCACTCGGCTTTCTTCACAGTCCAACTCTCAACATCCATACACGACCACTGGGAAAACCATAGCCTTGACTAGACGGAAAAGTAATTTGTTGGAAAAGTAATGTCTCTGCTTTTGAATATGCTATCTAGGTTGGTCATAACTTTGCTTCTAAGGAGTAAGCATCTTTTAATTTCATGGCTGCAGTCACCATCTGCATTGATTTTGGAGCCCCCCAAAATAGTCTGACACTGTTTCCATGTTTCCCCATCTATTTCCCATGAAGTGATGGGACCAGATGCCATGATCTTAGTTTTCTAAATGTTGAGCTGTAAGCCAACTTTTTCACTCTCCTTTTTCAGTTTCATCAAGAGGCTTTTTAGTTCCTCTTCACTTTCTGCCATAAGGGTGGTGTCATCTGCATATCTGAGGTTATTGATATTTCTCCCGGCAATCTTGATTCCAGCTTTTGCTTCTTCCAGTCCAGTGTTTCTCATGATGTACTCTGCATATACGTCAAATAAGGTCACTAAAACTAAGATTTTATTCCCCAGTCATCGTGGTGTGTTTCGAGTGCTCCAGAGCCACGTGTGGCTAATGGCTGCCACACTGGATGGCAGATAAAGGCAGTTCCATCACTGCAGGAAATTCTGGGGGCCAACACCAGTGTAGGTCTAAAACTATACTAAACCTCTCTTCAATACCTTTACTGCTACTCAGTAAAAAGCCAGAGTTAGAAACAAAACTGGAAGGTCACTGACTTTCATACTGGATTCTGGCAAGAATACTGGTTGGAAAGGAAGGGGAGGGTAGGCATAGTAAGCTTGTGTCCTGGAATTCTATGCTAGGCTGGGAAGGGCAGAGAGAAGGAAGGGTCTCCAGTGTGCAGGTGTTATAGTGGTCCTGATAAGAAAATAAAGACAAGTACTGAGCCAGAAGGCAGGAGGAGAAGGGGGCAACAGAGGACAAGATGGATGGCATCACCGACTCAGGGCACGTGAGTTTGAGTAAACTCCGAGAGTTGGTGGTGGACAGGGGAATCGCGTGCTGCAGTCCATGGGGTCACAGAGAGTCGGACACGACTGAGCTAGTAAACAGAATGAGCCAGAGTGGCTTCCGGGGAAGCTGGTGAGGCAGATAATACAAGGTCTTAGGTGGGCACACACATACACAAGGACAGGACCAGGGTGCATAGCCTTGGTTGTCCACTCATGTTTCATGTTTATTGAGGGCTTACTGTGCCCAGAGATGAACAAGGGGTGGATTTAAACGTGTTAGCGCTGCACTCTGTTTAGAACCAGTGTTCAGAAAAATCTAGGGATAACAGGCATTTTCCGATTAGAGAAATCAGACCAAAGGAAAGACGCCCAATAATTAGGGGAGTGTCGTCTTTCGGTTCATTTCTCTGCTCCACCCAGAATCACCATCTAAATGGAAAGCTTAGAACAGACCTAGTTAGGAGGGAACTGAATCCCACGATGGGCAGGGAGATAGTGGCAAGCACATCAATACTTTAAGGACTATTCTGGCCCAGAGAATTCCATGGACTGTGTAGTCCGTGGGGTCTCAAAGAGTCGGATACAACAGAGCAACTTGCACTGTTTCAGCAGAGCCAGGGGTAGATGGTCAGCCTCTTCTAGTGGAAAGTGGCTGTCACTGCTGCTGTGCATCTTTGTAAAGTGGTGTCAGGACTCCAGGCAACAAGATGCCACTGTGGCACCACCCCCCACCCCACCAAATGGATGGCAGCCATCTGGCTAGGACTGCAGGCTGAGTCCTGCGCTGGAACCAGCCCAGGTGCCACTCCCATCACCTCTAGAGCTGCAGGCTGAGCCATCGGGGCTGAGGTGAAACTGCCAGGCTAGTCTCTGATGAATCCTAGACTCATTTGTACATATATAGGGGTATACGTTGGGTGGGCAGGGGGTGGTATTTAAATCTTCATTTCTTAAATTAATCTCCCCTTTAAGACTTGGCCGTGAGACTGGAAAAGGTTTTCATTCCAGTTCCAAGAAAAGGCATTGCTGAGGAATATTCAAACTACCACATAATTGCACTCATTTCACGTTAGTAAAGTGATACTCAAAATCCTTCAAGCCAGGCTTCAACAGTACATGAACTGAGAGATTCCAGATACACAAGCTGGATTTAGAAAAGGCAGAGGAACCAGAGATCAAATTGCCAACATCAGTTGGATCAAAGAAGAAAAAAGGGAATTCCAAAAAAAAAAATCTTCATCATTGACTACACAAAAGCCTTTGTGTCTGTTCAGTCACTCAGTCATGTCCGACTCCTTGTGATCATGCCTGTAGCCCGCCAGTCCTCCCTGTCCTTCACCATCCAGGAAAACTCTTAGAGATGGGAACACCAGACCACCTAACCTGCCTTCTGAGAAACCTGTATGCAGGTCAAGAAGCAACTGTCAGACCTGGACATGGAATGGACGGGTTCAAAATTGGGAAAGGAATGCACCAAGGCTACATTATTGTCACCCTACTTGTTCAATTTATATGCTGAGTGTCCTGTGTGAAATGCTGGATCATTCACAAGCTGAAGTCAAGACTGCCAAGAGAAATACCAGCCTCAGATATGCAGGTGATACCACTCCAATGACCAAAAGTGAAGAGGAACTAAAAACCCTCTTGATGACGGGGTAAGAGGAGAGTGAAAAAGCTGGCTTAAAACTCAGCATTCAGAAAACTAAGATCATGGCATCTGGTCCATTCCTTCATGGCAAATAGATGGGGAAAAAGTGAAAAAGATGGAGGATTTTATTTTCCTGGGCTCCATAATCACTGCAGATGGTGCCTGCAGCCATGAAGTTAAAAGATGCTGGCTCCTTGGAAGTAAAGCTATGACAAACTGGTTGTTCAGTCGCTAATTCATGTCCGACTGCCATCCCATGGGCTACAGCATGCAGGGCTTCCCTATCTTTTTCACTGTCTTTTGGAGTTTGCTCAAATTCATGTCCATTGAGGTGGTAATGCTACCTGACCATCTCATCCTCTGCCACCCTCTTCTTTTGCCTTCAGTCTTCACAGCAACAGGGTCTTTTTCAGTGAGTCGGCTCTTCGCATCATGTGCCCAAACTACTGGAGCTTCAGCTTCAACCTCAAGTCCTTCCAATGAATACTCAGGACTGATCTCCTTTAGGATTGACTGGTTTAATCTCCTTGCAGTTCAAGGGACTCTCAAGAGTCTTCTCCAGCACCACAATTCAAAAGCATCAATTCTTGGCTGCTTAGCTTTCCTTAAGGGTCCAAGTCTCACACCCATACATGACTACTGGGAAAACCATAGCTTTGACTATACAGAGCTTTGCTGGCAAGTAATGTCTCTGCTTTTTAATATGCTGTCTAGATTTGTCATAGCTTTCCTTCCAAGGATCAAGCGTCATTTAATTTCATGACTGCAGTCACCATATGCAGTGATTTTGGAGTGCAAGAACTCCCCTTCTATTTGCCATGAAGGGATGGGACCAGATGCCATGATCTTAGTTTTTTGAATGTTGAATTTTAAGCCAGCTTTTGCATTCTCCTCTTTCACCTTCATCAAGAGGCTTTTTAGTTCCTCTTCACTTTCTGCCATTGGAGTGGTATTATCTGCATATCTGAGGTTGATATTTCTTCTGGCAATCTTGATTCTAGCTTGTGATTCATCCAGTCCAACATTTTGCATGATGTACTCTGCGTATAAGTTAAATAAGCAAGGTGACAATATACAGCCTTGATGTACTCCTTTCCCAATTTTGAAACAGTCTGTTCCATGTCCAGTTTTAACTGTTGCTTCTTGACTATTAGAAGAACTGATGCTGAAGCTGAAGCTTCAATCCTTTGGCCACCTGATGCGAAGAGTCAACTCATTGGAAAGGACCCTGATCCTGGGAAAGATTGAGGGCAGGAGGAAAAGAGGGTGGCAGAGGATGAGAAGGTTGGATGGCATCACTGATTCTAATGGAGATGAGTTTGAGCAAACTCCAGGAGATAGTGAAGGAAAGGGAGGCCTGTTGTGCTGCAGTCCATGGGATTGCAAAGAGTTGGTCATGACTTAGCGACTAAGCAAGGTAAGGGCATCTGCTATCTGCCTTGGCTGGGCTGGATTCTTGTGCTGCTGCAGCTGCTGACCTTTGACATGCCCTGAAACAAGTCCAGGGTGGAGACTGAGGCATGCTGTGCTCCAGGAAAACGGGTGGAACGGGCCTTTAGATGTTTTCAGGGACCGATTTTATGATCCCAATCCTTGCATCTCATATCTGAAAATGAAAGTCACTCAGTCATGTCTGACTCTTGCGACCCCAAGGACTATACAGTCCATGGAATTCTCCAGGCCAGAATCATGGAGTGGGTAGCTTTCCCTTCTCCAGGGGATCTTCCCAACCCAGGGATTGAACCCAATCTCCTGAATTGCAGGCAGATTCTTTACCAGATGAGCCACAAGGGAATCCCAAGAATACTGGAGTGGGTAGCCTATCCCTTCTCCAGCGGATCTTCCCAACCCAGGGATTGAACCAGGGTCACCTGTATTGCAGGTGCATCTTTTACCAACTGACCTATCAGGGAAGCCCGCATCTCATGTCTAGAGAAGCACTAAAGCCCTTCGTGGTAAAGTCAGCTTCTGGTAACTAGCAGAACACTTTTTGCAAGTAAGTGCTTGATTGTATGAACTCCCCCTTCGCCAAAATCACATATGTTGACACCCCTCCCCTTCCTCTTTGGAGGTGTTTCTCAGAACAATCTGAAGCATTGTTTCCTGGGCTGTTTCCTTCATTTTGCCTCAGATAAAGCTAAACTGGCAGCTCTTGTGCTGTGCATCGTTTCTTAGTTGGCAGATTTTAGGCCAGCATAGTTTTCTCATCAGTTAAATGTGAACTTTGGTAACTTGCCATGAGGTTCTGGCATAAGGATTACACACAGCAATGTTTAAACACTAGGGTTGATTCAGTAATTGATTCTTCCCTTGAATGAATCATTTCCAACCCCTGGAACTAAACAGAAAGTAGAATGGAGTAATTCTGGGCCCCACAGTTGGTGTTGGCTGTGGCAATCCAGGCTGGAGACTCAACCAAGGGCTGGTAGAGGTTGTGTCACTATCGGGAGAGGGAGACCAAGGCCAGCTAGAGTTGCTGAGGAGTTCCTTGCAGAAGTTCCCCTGTACACTCTGTGCTAGAAAACTTACAAATTGGGTGCAAAGTCATAGTTATTAACTTTGTAGTGTTCTAGAGAAAAATGAGCCAGAGATGGGAGACAGAATAAACAAGTTTCAGAAACTACAGATCAAAGAGCTGTGGAAAACTGTATAAAGGATTAGAAAGCACTTGAATTCATTAAGTCATGAAAAAAGCCACATTGTTGAGGTTTGTAAAGTAATAATTGTGTGAGTGCCCAAGTCAGAATACCTTAATCTCTGAAGAGTTTAAAGAACTCTCCAGCATATGGTCTGGTGGTTAAAAGGGGCTGAGGACAACACAACTGGAGAATAACAGGTCAGATGCGGGGCCCTGGAAAATGAAAGCGACAGTCACTCAGCCGACTCTTTGGGACCCCATGGGCTATCCAGTCCATGGAATTCTCCAGGCCAGAGCCAGGGAATCTTCCCAACCCAGGGATCGAACCCAGGCCTCTCTCACTGCAGGCGGATTCTTTACTAGCTGAGCTATGAGGGAAGTCCAAGAATATTGGAGTGGGTAGCCTATCCCTTCTCCAGCAGCTCTTCCGAACCCAGGAATCGAACCAGGGTCTTCTGCAGAGCTTTGGAGTGCTGAATAATGAAATACCTTCAGGAAAGGAAGGGTCAGGGGCTTCCTTGGTGCTCAGCCCTTCCACAAACTAAGCAGGGGAGGAAGATGAACCAAGTAAGCGAGATTGCATCAGCAGCTCAACACTCTTGAGAGCCTGGAAGGCGGTGGGAGCGCCCTGAAGCTGGGCTTCCCTGCGCGGAGGGCGCTGCAGCTCAGTCGAAGTCCAGACGGAGGCGGTGGCGTCTTCAACTGGCCGGAGGGACACGCTGGCCGCCCACCATGGTCAGCAGGGGACATCAGAGCCTGGTCACGTACGTGCAGACCGAGCTGGGGGCTCCAGGCCCTGTCAGACGCCGGAGGGGACGTCGTGTGGTCCCGAGAAGTAAGTGGGTGTGGGGAAGGAACGCAGAGAAGCGTGGGCAGGGGCCGGGCGAGAAGTCTGCAAAGCACAGGGATCTGGCGCGTTCTTCCGCTCCATCACCGCCCTTCCATAGCCTTCATTTGGTGCAAGGACAGTCCATGCTCGAAGGAACTGCCCCTGCCCTTCGCGTCCACTCTGGGCCGCGGGAGAAGCAGCTCCCACGCGCGTCCGTGACCCTGGAGGCCGCGTGGCCTCGGCCACCTGCTCCAAGACTCTCCCTGGACCCTGACACGCGGCCGGACGCGGGGGCGTTGCCTGACAACGGGGCAGCGACGGGATTGGCCGCGCTCGCCCCCGTGACCGCCCCGGAAGTGGCGCGCCCGGCCTCGCCCGCGCCGAGGCGGAAGTGGAGCCACCTGACACCGCCCGCTTCCCGGCAGCCCCTCAGCCGCACCTCAGCCCCGCTGCGCCTCGGCCCATGGCCGCCTACCCGTACCGCCCGGGCCCCGGCGCCGGCCCTGCCGCGGGCGCCGCGCTGCCGGACCAGAGCTTCCTGTGGAACGTCTTCCAGAGGTGCGGCCGGGCGGCCGGGCGGGCGCGGGCAGGCCTCCCCTTCCCTCGGTGTCGGCCCCGGGCCTTCCCCATCCTGCCCCTCGGCCCGCAGTCCGGCCTCACCCTGGCGCCCTGGCCCCTCGGCCCGCAGTCCAGCCTCCCTCCTGGAGCCCTGGCCCCCCAGCCTGCTCTGTCCCCCCGGTTTTGTCCCCGGGCACTTCCCGGAGCGCAGAGCGGCCACCCGGAAGCTCGGCCTCCATCCTTCTCCCCCGAGAGCAGGGCCTTTGCTCAGGGATGAGGGTCTCCTGGGTACGCTTATTCAGTTAGGGGAGCAGAAACATGGGCTCGCCGCGGCTGCCTTAGCCACCAGGCAGGAGGCCAGGCCCTGGCTGTGCACAGGGGACCGTCACCGCAGTGTCTTCGGTACCCGGTCGTCCTTCCAGCGAATCGGCACCCCATGCTAGAGTGATTCAAGGTCAGGGAATGATTTAGTTGTCTAAGAGAACCTTTTCCTGTTTGTGAAAAGGACAAGATCTGGGTGGATTTCAGACAGGCTGTGGGAGAAAGGCTAGAGAGAAACAGAGAGGCAGCTTGGCCTTCAGCAATGGGACCTCAGACAGTGAAGGAGACCAGGCTTGCTTATTCCCCAGCGGACTATGGCAGTGAGGTAGTCTAGCAGCCAAAGGGAAAGAAGCAGGGAAATTAATTTAGGATTGACAGGAGAGTTAAACCTTGGTTCTGGTCCTGTATTGCTTTGCCTGCACTTGAATCGCCAGTTTAACTGATCTTAATTTTGTAGGGTTGATAAGGACAGGAGCGGTGTGATATCTGACAACGAGCTTCAGCAAGCACTGTCCAATGGTGAGTGCACCCGGCCATCTGGACCTGTGAGCTGCAGGCGTGACCACCCATAGTAAATAACCTCTTTCCTGGATTTCTTTTCCAAGTCATTAAGACTTAGTCCCGGGCTTGTGGCGGAGGGCTGCCAGGGTTGTTTTGTCGAGTGCTTTCCTGGGTGTCCTGTCAGTGTTTCTCTTAGTCCTTGCTGAGCTGGGCGGGGCAGCTGCATGGAGGTCACAGGGAAAACCTGAGAGTTGGAGGCTAGGGTGTGAGCTTCAGGAGCTCAGGGAGCCTGACTTTGTACAGCAGACAGTCCTCTGGTTGACTGAAGGCTGTTGAGTTTCTCTGGTAACTGCGCTTGGGACTTCCGGGGAGGGGCACCAGGGTCCCAATGACGCCGACGAGGAGGTAACTGGGAATGCCTGTGGCCCTGCCGCGGATCCCGGGGCGCAGGCTGCTCAGTGCATGAATGCTGGTGATCCAGACAGGGCAGAGGGGCCCAGCTCTTTGTGCCACTTCTGGGGACACACCTTGGAGTCACCCTTTTGCTGGTCTCAGCGTGATCACACCGTTGGCGTGGAGACCTTGCTTCAGTAAATGCCTGACTTGAAGTAGAGACCTTGCTCCAGTAACTACCTGACTGTGTTGCCCTTCTTTTGATTCGTCAGACACCACTGTCTTTTTCTGGTCCTTAGATTTGTGGTGTCTTCCAGAGGGGTGTCATTTAAACCCGAAGAAGGATTGATTTTAAGAGGTAATGACGATGCTGAAAGGCTCACCCTTACGAACGGGAGCTGGCTGGTGGTGTGGGAGGTGGACAGTGCCTCCCAGGCCTGCGCATGGACTGGAAGGGAGGCGTGCCCCCACTGTGGGTACTCCTCTGTTGCTGTTGGTGAAGGGTTGGTATTTAC
Organism: Aepyceros melampus; assembly: GCA_006408695.1. Lineage (NCBI taxonomy): Eukaryota > Metazoa > Chordata > Mammalia > Artiodactyla > Bovidae > Aepyceros > Aepyceros melampus. The sequence continues at coordinate 56,175 of SJXQ01011590.1, read as the reverse complement.
AGGATCATACAGGTAACACTGTCTCTAGAGGATGTAGACCTGCCTCCAGTTCAGCTGGTTGTTAAAGCAAATGGCTCTGTCGGAAGACAGCCTTGAACCTGGAGCCTGCTGGAGAGGGAGCGTGTTTAACCCAGCCACTGAGTGTGTATCAGGGCCTGCTCTGGTGAACCTGTGGAGTCACGTTTCTTGATTTGCCCTGAGGGGTTCCTCGGCTTCTGCTGGGGCTGGGTAAGAGCTTACTGGTAGTCACTGAGCCCAGACGGAGGTAGGGACTTCCGCCCCCGACCTGCTGCCGCTGCCTCTCTCCTCCCTGGAGGTGTGCTGGTTTTTGTGTGGAGCAACTTGCGATGATTGTTCTACCTGTTGTGTGTATCTTATAAACTGTGATTTTTTTTAACCAATCGCATTTTCCTCTTCAAATTAGCTGCTAAATTTTTTAAATTTCTAGCTCACCAGTGCCGCAAGCTGAGAATTTTAAGGGGTGAATTTCACTGATAGTCGGGGACCCCTCACTTTCTTAGGCTTTTGTCCTCCCATCCTGCATATCCAGAATCTGCTTGGTTTAGCTGTGAATATCTTTGTACATTCCATTAGGCTTTTTCTGCAGGGAGTCTGGTTATGAGTGGGTCCCGATCGCTCGTCCTTTCTCAGCCCCAGAGTAGAGGTAGATCGCAAACTGGAATCAGGATGTGTGCCTGCATAGCTAGGCGCTCCCCGACACCTGGTGCCATCCCAACTGCCTCCTCCCGTTGGCTCACTGAAGGCACAGGCTGGCTGTGGCTCCGCCCCTCCTGCCAGGATGCTGCCACTCCTCCAGGGCTGAGCGCTCCTGTCTCTGCACTCTCGGCCCCTCCCTTTCCTTGGGTGCTGCCTGTTTCCTCCTGTCTGGCTCCTGGGCCTCAGCATCCTGGAGGAAGTTCGAGCCAGTCTCCCGTTTCCGATTGTGTCCTGTTTCCCGGCCTCAGTTACTGAGGATGGACACCAGTCAGTTCTCTTCCTGCTCCTCCAATTCCCAGAGTTGTTAAGATTGGAGTTACTTTGACTTTCAGTTTTCTCCCGGAATGGACCTCTGTTTTCATATTGCTAGGTTGCTTTAGTCGGGTCTGACTCTTTGTGACCCCGTGGACTGCAGCCTGCCAGGCTCCTCTGTCCATGGGATTCTCCAGCAAGAATACTGGAAAAGGAGGCCGTTTCCTTCTCCAGGGGGTCTTCCCGACCCAGGGATTGAACCTGGGCCTCTTGGGTCCCTTGCATTGGCAGGCAGGTTCTTTACCATTAGTGCCACCTGGAAAGCTTGTGTTCATATTAGGACTAGGATATTAAGTTATTTCAGGAAATTAGTTTACTACTGGTGGAAAAACTGAAGGCACAGAATAGCATGGTTTCTCTCTTCTGTTAGCTGTGTGCCTCTGAGGCGCTGTTAAAATCAGTTGAAACTACCCCTGAAGAAGCCCTCGTGGGCCCTGCACACCGAGTCCTTTATGTCTTTTTTCCCTGGGGGAACTTTCCCATGGATGCTCTCAGGGAGCTGTGGTTAAGAGGTGCGAAGAAACACAGGACTGTCTTGCCGTCTGAAATAACACATCACAAACCATCTTCAGTTAGGTACTTTTTAAAAAAATTTTTTTACTTCTACGTTGTTTCTTTGAATTATTGTAATTGAATTATTGAATTATTGGAAGCCCCTTGGTGCTTCTGTAGCTTTGCAATAACATAACATTGGCATACTTTGAGAAGGCATTTTTCAAATTGGACTTTATTCATTTATGGCTGTGCTGCTGGGTCTCTGTTGCTTCAGAGGATTCTTTGTGGTTGCAGTGAGTGGGGTTGCTCTAGTTACGGTGCCCCAGCTTCTCACTGCGGCACCTCCTGTTGAGGAGCACAGGCTCTGGGGCGCAGTAGCCGTGAGGCACACGCTTAGTTGCTCTGTGCTTTGAGGGATCTTCCTGGGTCAGGGATTGAACCTGTGTCCTCTGCACTGGCAAGTGGATCCGAGCCCCCGGGAAGCTCTAGTTGGACTTTAAATAATAGGTCATATAATGCATTCTTTTTGAGGTGTTTTTATCAAATGGACTTGAGTCTCCTAGAGACCCGGCAGTCATAGCTCTTTGAGGCTGTAGGTGAAGATGACGGGTGGGGTACAGAATTCCTGACCCTGGAGAGGCACCAGGGTCCTGGCAGAGTCCACGCGAGCCCGCAGGGTGCACCCAGCCTGCCTGCGTGGCCCCTGCCTCCCCTAGAAGGGCCGGGTGGCGGCTCTGAGGTGGTGAAGAGGAAGGGGACGGCGGTGGTGCTGTGGAAGGCCCGGCTCGCCCGCTGATTCCTTGTGGCTGCTGGAGGCAGGACGACTCCACCCAAGAACCTCTCGCTGCAGTCCAAGTCTGTGCTGACAGGATGCAATTTCTAGAAAGAAAACTCTCTGGAGAACAAGAAGAATATATTATTACAGAGCAGAGTGGTGTTTTTCTGCTTTAAGAAAGGGTCCAATATAAATTTGTTAAAATCATCTGTACTCCTGAGGATTACAGGCAAAACACTTGCGCGCCCGGTGTGACCCCCCTGCCCCCCACCCGCCGCCATGGAGCTGTGGCCCTTTCGTGTTCAAATTATGGGTGAAAAGAGTTATGTGTCCTCAGTGTACATGGAGATACTGTGTGTGTATCTGTTTTCTTTGGTTCTTTCAGGTGAGACTGAGGCAAGACCTATAGGAACAGAGACCATGTATTTCTAAGTAGAAGTTTGACAGGAAATCTTTCTCAGGCTGGTGGCTGTGACATTCCTAGATGCGTTGGTTACGGGGGAAGTGGGTGGGAATGTCTGAAATTGGGGTTGGCCCTGAGAGCCGCGAGAGGGTCATTCGTGCCGAAGGGACGCTTCCTGCTCCGCGTGTCCTGGGCGCCCAGCAGGCTCTGTCAGGCCTGCTTCTCCGTGTCGCAGTGCGTTTTCTTACGGAAGGTGTAGGGCTTCAGGCTGATGCTCTGGTATGTTTAACAGCCCACGTTACTGAAGTGTTGAGTGCAGCCTCACTAGGGGCTGTCAAGCTTTGTTGTTCAGTCTGAGACCACAGGACCTGGCGCTCAACAGAGTCCGTTCACTGTTGGTGTTGTCAGTAACCCTTGGTTTCTGTGGAGAGTCGGCCCGGTTTGGGTGACAGCAAGGGCCAATTAAGGGACCAGGAGCCTGCCTCTGCCCCCCGAGCTGGCCAGCCAGCGGGTCTCCTGTCTCCGTGCCCAGCTCTGCCCAGGGTGCCTCTGCTATCCCCAGCTTCCCGTCCTCCAGCTCTGCCAGCTGCAGCTCCGATCCACCCACACGTCCCTCTGCCTCCACAGGAGCCTGGCCCTTACCTCGCAAAGTGCCTGTGTTTGCAGCATCATTTAACTGTTTTACTCAAGTCACTTCTGTTTAAAATTCATTTGCCGATGTGACCAGGATGCCCCCCTCACAATCAGGATGAGCAGTGGGCGCGGCACCCTCTTCCAGTCTTCGGAGTCACTGCGGCCACACCCAGGCCCCCTGAGGACTCTTGGTGTGGGCACAGCAGGCATCAGAGCTGAGGAAGGCAGGAAGAGTCCAGCAGCTGCATTTGGTCCCTCGGGCTCCTGGTCCAGGGTGGGTTGTGTCCTGTGGAGACACCGGCCAGTGCGTGAGCAGCTGGGACGTCAGAAACCTGTGCACAGACTGTGCCTCCTCTAGGCCCCTCTGTGCTGACTCCTTTGTGGCCTGGTTTTAGTGAGCTGACCTTCCCCAGAACCTTCATATCCACCTGCCCACCATCCCCCGGACCCCCAAGAAGCCCTCAGAGATGCCCACCCAGCGTGCAGGGGCCCCAGCTGCAGGCCTGGCTCAGGCAGAAGGGGCAGCTTCACGAGTGTCGGAGCCCCAAGGGGCTGGTGGGGTGACCTCGGGTCTCAGGACGGCTTCTGTGGCAAAGCCCCGTACGGACTGAGGTTGAGGAGAGGCAGGGGTGGGGAAGGTGAGGCTCCATGGGGTGTCAGGGGTGCCTGTGGGCCAGCTGGGCATGCTCGGAGCCCGGGGGTGCTGCCCTGCGTGGGGTTGGGAGGGGCCTGTGCCCCCAGAGCTGAAGCGGTGTGTACACAGGAGAGGAGGTGGAGTGTTACTATATAGGGATGGGGGGACACGGCACATAAAAAACAATCACCCTGGTTTTGGTCAGCATAGATCTCTGAAAACAGATCCTTGGACACAGAGGTACCCGGTGAACGTTCCATCATCCCAGCTTATGAAGGGTTCTAAATTACCAAATCTGTCAGAATGAGTAGTTCCCTTGATAACAGCTGTTTGGTGAGACCCCACTGCTGGTCTAAGATGAGTCAGGGAATGACGCGTCCTCTTCACAGTTTCAGAGGCGATGGTGTGTTGCCAGCCTATTACTTTGGGGAGCACGTGAGCCTGTCTTCACGCTGTGCTTTCCAGAGCGCCCCGACGGTTCGCTCATCACGCGTGCAGCGGCTGTGGACGCGAGGGCGACTCTGGTCCTGCAGCGGTGGTGTCCCCGCGGGTGGGGTTTTCTGATGCGCAGCTGTGACGCCCCCAGCGGGGCTCAGCGCCCTCTTCTCAGCTCACCTGGTGCTGTGGGCCTGGGAAGTTCAGTGAGTGATAAGATGGCCGTCTCTAGTTATGACTTGAGGAGGGTGAGCGGCCAGGTGCAGGTCTTCATGAGCAGCTGTGAACGTGTGGCTGGACCGGAGTGACTCTCGGTCAGCGTAGACAGGACCCTGGCTGACCATCGTCCAGGGGCAGCCTCCCCACTGAGATCGTGGCTCTCAGGTCTCAATGTCGACAGCTACTCACTTTCTCCAGCTTCTGGGTTACAGACTGGGGATTCGGAGATGCTGCTCTGTCTTAACTCCTGCTGTTTGTTTCAGGCACCTGGACTCCATTTAACCCAGTGACTGTCCGATCAATCATATGTGAGTATGGCAACCCTGCTGGGCCCGTGCTCCAGCTGACTCTCTCGGGTGCCCCGCCCGCCCCACCACCCCTGAACCTCTGCTCAGCGTTCACGGTGCGCCCCACCCTCATTTCCGCACATGCTTCTGTTCCCCACCCCCGGGTTGCGGGTTGCGCGGCTGTGACAGGAAGAAGCAGCTTGAGTTCTCACGTGGCGAGTCGCTCAGCTGGAGTGCTTCTGTGCACGCCAGGAGTGCTTCGGTTCCCTGAAGAGGCAGATGGCACCCTAGGCTTTGTTAATAGTGCCTCAGACTGAGGTTCCATACATGCATCTCTGTCCATCTTGCATGCAGTCGTATGTAAATGTAGTTACAAGTTCTTATTTGGACCTGGAATGAGGCTGATTTTTTTTTTAAATGAAAGGTGGGTCTTGCTTATAAAAACCCAAAAGCCAGTAGTCTTTTTCTCATTGGAATGGGCCTCCCTGACAAAGCTCTCTAAGGACCTCCTCCTCGGGGACGCGGATCCTGTGGGGGACGGACGGGCAGCTCCCGGAACCAGACCTGAGCCTGGAGGGCTGGGGTGGGCCCCTTGACCCCTTGGCACCCCGGTTCCTTCCCGAGAGCGGGTGTGCCCAGCTTTTGAGGAACACCCCTCAGTGTAAATTGTCCTTATTGTGGACCTGTCAGGGTGTTTGGCTTGCACGTCCCTCTCCACAGCCGCCTCACGCCCGCCTGGCTCGGACCTGCCGGCCGAGCTCCAGGCCAGTCCTGGAGGAGCCCAGCCTGCGGAGCTGCAGGTGTGCCTCTGCCCTGGTTCCTGCTGAGCCATGCCCTTTCACTTCAGCCATGTTTGACAGAGAGAACAAGGCCGGTGTGAATTTCAGTGAGTTCACTGGCGTCTGGAAGTACATCACGGACTGGCAGAACGTCTTCCGCACATACGACAGGGACAACTCGGGCATGATCGACAAGAACGAGCTCAAGCAAGCCCTCTCAGGTTTCGGTAAAACACTTGTCTTGACTGCGTAGCTATTTCATTTTGGAGCCAAGGGCCATATGGTATATCTTGTTGCTTTGTTCAGCTTAATGATTTGAAAGTAGCCCATGTGAAATTTTTGTTTACATCGCAGTTTTACATTTTTGATGTTTCTTTATCATACAGGCTTATATTTGACTTGGGGCTTTTATGCAGTTTTCCATCCAAAATGAGATAAGGGCTATGCAGTAGTTTTCTTTTGTGAAGTGGTGTCGCAG
>SJXQ01011590.1:14773-42337 GCA_006408695.1 Aepyceros melampus | reverse complement strand
ATCACCAGAACAGAGATGAGACTTCAGGGAGGGCCCCGGGAGAACGGTCTTGCTGTGGCAAAGGAGGCCCCGGGCACATCACCCGTTGTGGGGAAGCCTTGTTCTGGGGCCAGAGGCCCTGCCAGGACCCAAGGCTGTGGCCCACACACTGGGCACCCCCCCGTCGTCCACTATCCTACCCGACCCCCCATCTCCTGAGGAGACCGGCCTGCCCTGTGGGTGGTCAGGGACACCTGCGCTGGGGGTATGGGGTGTGGAGACAGGGACTCTTCTGAAGTTGGACTCCCGAGTGTCTGTTTACCAATACCTTGTGTTCCTTCTGTTGGTAAGTGTCAAGTCTAAATACCTGCTGTTTTTCTCAGAGGTTGACAGATATATTCAGACGCTACGATACAGACCAGGACGGCTGGATCCAAGTGTCATATGAACAGTATCTGTCCATGGTTTTCAGCATCGTATGACCCTGCCTTTCTGCACATACCAGCATGACTTCTGGAAAAAAAGACTGAAAATGCCAAATCTCTTACCTTTAATGAAACAAGCACCAATGCAGTTAGATACTGTTCTTTCTTTAGATTTTGTATAACTAATATTTGGGGACCCAACTGTATATATGTGATAAGCTGGTTAACGTTTCCCAGTTGTAACAATAGTTATATCTTTCCTCAGATACAGACATTTGATACAAGGCTGTTTAATTGTGCCATGAGGTAACATAAAATAATGTTTCAGGTATTCTGCTTGCAAAAAACTTATCATGTGCTTTTTCAGATAGCTCTAGTTCTGGAGTGGAAATACATTATTAGCCAATAGGAACTTTAAATAATATGGAACTTGCACAGAAGGCCACTCACGTGCCTTACTTTTTAAAGGGGGTTTACTGTATTCACTTGAATGTGCCGCGCAAGCAATAAAGCACAGCTATCCTTGTGCCTGTCCGTCTCAGCTGCGCTCCCCTGGAGCTCCAAGGGGTTCGGCAACCTGGGCTGTCCCCTGGCCCTGGTCATGGGAATCCCAAGATTCGTCCATCCTCTGACAGGAGTTGGTTTACATTTGATAAAACTTCTTTGGAAATAGAGATCCAAATTTGATTTGGAAAGGAGTGGTCTTTCTGTCACTCACTAATGATGCACCTCTGCCCTCTGATGGGCTTGATCAGAGTTTGTCAGGCGTGAGGGTGTGCAGGGAGTGCGCCAGCCCCGCCCTGTGTGCTTGGGGCCCAGCCGGCCCAGGCTCCCTGCGCTGTCCCCCGAGGTGCTGTCCCCCCTGCACCTCGGGCTCCTGTGCCCGCCCCCTTTAAACGCGCCTCCCTGAACCAGGACTCGGGGTGGGCCTCTGGGCAGGTATCAGCCACCCATAAATGGATCTGGGGTGCCAGAAACTGGGAGACCCTTTTGGGGACCTGTGCTGGTGGGAGATCGGAGCCTTGGAGCGCTGTGGATTTTATCTGCAGTGTGATTACGAGGAACGTCATTGAGCACAGTACCTGGGGTTGAGATAAAGAATCTACGGGGCTCCAGCTGGCCTTGTGAGCTCATGGATGAAGGTCCAAGAGGTTCTCTGAGGATTCCACGCCTTTTCCCTTCGTGGACCTCTGCACTTTGAAACACTTCTGAGGACACCAGCCCACAGTCACAAGTGTATTCCAGAGGTCAGTTCTCAATTCCTGACTCTCGAGGCCTGGGACATCTAGGTGTGCAGCTGGACTCATCTTGTACCTGGTACCCACTGCCTCAGCCAAAACTACCCCTAGTCTATCTCCCTGTCTCCCAGTAGGTGGAGGTGTAGATAGTGTGACCACTTCCCCTCTGGAGGTTCCCCAGTAGACAGAGATGTATACAGTGGGCCCACTTCCCCTGGAGGTTCCACACTAGACAGAGGTGTAGACAATGGGCCCACAACCCTGGAGGTTCCCCAGTAGACGGAGGTGTAGACAGTGGGCCCACTTCCCCTAGAGGCTCCCCAGTAAACAGGTGTAGACAGTGGGCCCTTCCCCCTGGAGTTTCCCCAATAGACGGAGGTGTAGACAGTGGGCCCACTTCCCCTGAAGGTTCCCCAGTAGATGGAGTGTAGACAGTGGGCCCCTCCTCCCTTGGAGTTTCCCCTGTAGATGGAGGTGGAGACAGTGGGCCCCTCCTCCCTTGGTGATTCCCCAGTCGATGGAGGTGGAGACAGTGGGCCCCTCTTCCCCTGGAGGTTCTAGAGTAGATGGAGGTGGAGACAGTGGGCCCACTTCCCCTGAGGGTCCCCAGGTGTGGATAGTTGGTCCCCAGTGGATGGAAGTGTGGAGAGCATGATCCCTCTCCCTTGGGAGGCACCACGCTCATTTACCCCGTGAGCTCTGGCCTGCACAGACCGCAAGCTCAGAGCCAGGGCAGGCATCCCGCATCTGACATGGGCCCCTCACCGTTCTCAAGTTGGCGCTCTGTCCTCCCCGCCCCCACCCCTGCAGTACCTTAGGCCCTGGATTCCCCCTGGACCCCAGGATCCGGGATCTCTGAAGCTGTTCTGGAGTGACAGCAATTCCCAGCTTCACTGAGGAATCTGCCCAGCGCACAGTTCAGTCGCTCAGTTGTGTCCGACTCTTTGTGACCCCATGAATCGCAGCACGCCAGGCCTCTCTGTCCATCACCATCTCCCAGAGTTCACTCAGACTCACGCCATCGAGTCAGTGATGCCATCCAGCCATCGCATCCTCTGTCGTCCCCTTCTCCTGCCCCCAATCCCTCCCAGCATCAGAGTCTTTTCCAGTGAGTCAACTCTTCGCATGAGGTGGCCAAAGTACTGGAGCTTCAGTTTTAGCATCATTCCTTCCAAAGAAATCCCAGGGTTGATCTCCTTCAGAATGGACTGGTTGGATCTCCCTGCAGTCCAAGGGATTCTCAAGAGTCTTCTCCAACACCACAGTTCAAAAGCATCAATTCTTCAGCGCTCAGCCTTCCTCACAGTCCAACTCTCACATCCATACATGACCACTGGAAAAACCATAGCCTTGACTAGACGGACCTTTGTTGGCAAAGTAATGTCTCTGCTTTTGAATATGCTATCTAGGTTGGTCATAACTTTTCTTCCAAGGAGTAAGTGTCTTTTAATTTCATGACTACAGTCACCATCTGCAGTGATTTTGGAGCCCCCCAAAATAAAGTCTGACCTGTTTCCACTGTTTCCCCATCTATTTCCCATAAAGTGATGAGACCAGATGCCATGATCTTTGTTTTCTGAACGTTGAGCTTTAAGCCAACTTTTTCACTCTCCTCTTTCACTTTCATCAAGAGACTTTTTAGTTCCTTTTCACTTTCTGCCATAAGCTGTATACCTTTAACTTATTCAGTGCTATATGTCCATTATATCTCAATAAAGGGGGGAAATTAAACTAAATTTTAAAATTAAAATTTGGGCTTCCTTCATAGCTCAGTTGATAAAGAATCCACTTGCTGTGCAGGAGACCCCGGTTCGATTCCTGGGTTGGGAAGATCCACTAGAGAAGAGGTAGGCGACCCACCCCAGTATTCTTGGGCTTCCCTTGTGGCTCAGCTTAATGTTAAAGAATCCACCTGCAATAAGAGACACCTGGATTAGATCCCTGGGTTGGGAAAATCCCCTGAAGAAGGGAAATGCTACCCACTCCAGTATTCTAGCCTGGAGAATGCCAGGGACTATATAGTCCATGGGGTTGCAAAGAGTGAACACAACTGAACGACACTCACTGCACTTCACAGGGTAGTCAAAACCATAGAAACAAAAAATAGAATGGTGGTTCTGTTCAGGGGCTGGGTGGGAAGAGGAAACAGGGAGTTGCTTTATGAGTATAGAGTTTCAGTTTTGCAAGTTTTGAGATTGGTTGCACAACAATATGAACATAACACTACTGAACTGTACACTTAATGAGACGGGACTGTGAGGAAGGCTGAGCGCCGAAGAACCGATGCTTTTGAACTGTGGTGTTGGAGAAGACTCTTGAGAGTCCCTTGGACTGCAGGGAGATCCAACCAGTCCATTCTAAAGGAGATCAGCCCTGGGATTTCTTCGGAAGGAATGATGCTAAAGCTGAAACTCCAGTACTTTGTCAGGCCCAGTGCACAGCCTGACTTTAATTTCTGGAGACCCCTGGGGCCTGTGCCCAGACAGAGCAGACATTGAGTCGCTTACCCTCAGTGCAGGTCAGCCGCAGGCAGGAACCTGTGCACGTGTGATTGGGGATGTCCCCTGATTCAGGGAAGTGAGAGAGAGGGAAGTTGCAGAATTGCAAAGAGGTCTGATGCGATACAGATATCCTCAGGTGGCCCAGCACACAGGTGGTGCAGGTGCACACGGGTGGTGGAGACACGGGTGGGTGGCAGGCGTACACACGGGCAGTCCAAGTGCACAGGTGGGTGGTCTGGAATGCACTCTGCACAGACCCTCAGTGGACTCTCGGGATTGTGCCAGTGCCCCTTCAGGTGGGGTGTGTGGGCTGGGAGTGTGGCCGCCGCGGGAGAGGCAGATGGGTTAAGGGCTGGGGGTCCCCAAGCCCTGCCCAGGCAGGCACACACACGGGAAGATGGGGACCCCTTCCTTGCAGGGCCACACCCGATGGTCTCAGCGCCAGTTGGCCACACGGGGGCGGTGCTGCGCCGCCTGGAGGGCCGCCTGACCCTGGGTCTCAGCCAGACTTGAACCGTGACCACAGGCGTGGAATTTCCAGAAGCAACGGACAAACCCGAGGATTGGGTCACCGGTCGTGAGGATGGAAACAGCTCTGGGGCTTTTCCTTTGTCAGGATACTCCACACTCAGGCCAGCCCGGAGCCCTTGAGAGTCGGTTCAGGGATGGGGCAGAGGAAGGGCTACTGGGAAGCCAGCCTAGCCTCGAGGGGCTCAGGGTGGGGCCGTGCAGGGGAAGAGGCCATCTGCTGCCTCGAGCCTGGTCACTCAGCCCTTGCCCCTGGCTACCTGCTCTCACTCTCCTCCTCCATGGGCATCATGAGCTGATGACCCAGCTCCCTATCTGACTCCCAGGGACATGATGGAGGTGCCCGAGACGCCACTGTTCTCATCCAGCTTCCAAGCCCACTTCTCCACGAAGAGGATGGTCTGGTACTACCCTGCTCACCGCTCATCACCACAGCCAGCTGGGGAGCCACCTGCGCAGTCCAGGCGAGCCTGGTCAAAGGGGGAGCAGGCGGGGCCCAGGGTGGGGGGTCGGGAGCTGCAGGCGGAGCTGCTGTGAGGAGCAGTGTGCGGCGTGGCCTTAAGGGCAAGTGTGAGGGTGACTGTGAGCGTGAAAGTGTGCCAGGGCGCACGTGAGGATGTCATCGGTGTCCAGGCTGCAGGCTCCAGGAAGCTAGCCTGTGTGAGAGGCTGAATGGACCTCTTAGGAAAATGGGTAAAGGCAGAGATTCTTACCAGTTGTACGATGGTGAAAATATACATAATGAAAAGTTTACCATTTTAACCAGTTTTAAGTGCACAGCTAAAAGCAGAGACATTACTTTGCCAACAAAGGTCCGTCTAGTCAAGGCTATGGTTTTTCAAGTGGTCATGTATGGATGTGAGAGTTGGACTGTGAAGAAAGCTGAGCACCAAAGAAATGATGCTTTTGAACTGTGGTGTTGGAGAAGACTCTTGAGAGTCCCTTGGACTGCAAGGAGATCCAACCAGTCCATCCTAAAGGAGATCAGCCCTCGGTGTTTTTTGGAAGGACTGATGCTAAAGCTGAAACTCCAGTACTCTGGCCACCTCATGCGAAAGTTGACTCATTGGAAAAGACCCTGATGCTGGGAGGGATTGGGGGCAGGAGGAGAAGGGGACGACCGAGGATGAGATGGCTGGATGGCATCACGGACTCAATGGATGTGATTTTGGGTGGACTCCAGGAGATGGTGATGGACAAGGAGGCCTGGCCTGCTACGGTTCATGGGGTTGCAAAGAGTCAGACATGACGGAGCGACTGGCCTGGACTGGACTGAACTGGACTGAACTGGACTGGACTGGAGTGTGCAGCTCACCAGAATGACGTGCACTCAGCATTGTGCATCCTCACACCACCCTCCGTGTGACCCCTCATCCTGTGAGGCTGGAGTGCCATCCCTGTGAACACTGAGTCCCCGCCCCTGCCCACCACCCCCCGTTCTCCAAAAACCCGACTCCTCTGGGCCCCTGTGTGAGCGAGTCCTGCAGGGTCTGTCCTTCTGAGACTCGTGCACATCGCTGAGCACTGCGTCCTTAAAGCTCCCCCGTGCTGGAGCCTGTCTTAGACTCTCCTTCCTTTTTAAGACTGAATAATCACCTGTTGTATGAATGGACCACCGTGCGTTCATCCCTCATCTGTTGATGGACACTCAGACTGCTTCTAGTTCTTGGCTGTCATGAACGTGCTGCTGTGAACCTGGGTGGACAGGTTCCTCCTCAGCACCATGCTTTCACTTCTTTCAGTTATATCTCCAGAGGTGGTGGATTATATGGCAGATCTATGCTTAATTTTTTGAGGGACTTTCATTCTGTTTTCCACTTGACTGCACTATTTTACATTCCCACCCATAGGGGCCAAGAGCTCCACTTTCTCCATATCTTGCAACATTTATGTTTTGACTAGTTTTTAGTGTTAGTTCTAGAAGATCTTGTAGGTCTTCACCAGTCAGTTCAGTTCAGTTGCTCAGTCGTGTCCGACTCTTTGCGATCCCATGAATCATAGCACACCAGGCCTCCCTGTCCATCACCAACTCCTGGAGTTCACCCAAACTCATGTCCATCGAGTCAGTGATGCCATCCAGCCATCTCATCCTCTGTCGTCCCCTTCTCCTCCTGCCCCCAGTCCCTCCCAGCATCAGGGTCTTTTCCAATGAGTCAACTCTTCGCATGAGGTGGCCAGAGTACTGGAGTTTCAGCTTTAGCATCAGTCCTTCCAAAGAATACTCAGGACTGACCTCCTTTAGAATGGACTGGTTGGATCTCCTTGAAGTCCAAGGGACTCTCAAGAGTCTTCTCCAACACCACAGTTCAAAAGTATCAATTCTTCGGCACTCAGCCTTCTTCACAGTCCAACTCACATCCGTACATGACCACTGGAAAAACCATAGCCTTGACTAGACAGACCTTAGTCGGCAAAGTAATGTCTCTGCTTTTGAATATGCTATCTAGGTTGGTCATAACTTTTCTTCCAAGGAGTAAGCGTCTTTTAATTTCATGGCTGCAATCACCATCTACAGTGATTTTGGAGCCCCCCAAAATAAAGTTTGACACTGTTTCCCCATCTATTTCCCATGAAGTGATGGGACCAGATGCCATGATCTTCGTTTTCTGAATGTTGGGCTTTAAGCCAACTTTTTCACTCTCCTCTTTCACTTTCATCAAGAGGCTCTTTAGTTCTTCACTTTCTGCCATAAGGGTGGTGTCATCTGCATATCTGAGGTGATTGATATTTCTCCCGGCAATCTTAATTCCAGCTTGTGCTTCTTCCAGCCCAGCATTTCTCATGATGTACTCTGCATAGAAGTTAAATAAGAAGGGTGACAATATACAGCCTTGACGTACTCCTTTTCTTATTTGGAACCAGTCTGTTGTTCCATGTCCAGTTCTAACTGTTGCTTCCTGACCTGCATACAGGTTTCTCAAGAGGCAGGTCAGGTGGTCTGGTATTCCCATCTCTTCCAGAATTTTCCACAGTATAGGTCTTCATAGAACTGTTCAATTTCAGCTTCTTTGGCATTAGTGGTTGGGGCATCTACTTCAATTACCGTGATGTCATTCATAAAGGAAATCAACCCTGAATATTCATTGGAAGGACTGATGCTAAAGCTCCAATACTTTGGCCACCTGATGCAAAGAGCCAACTCACTGGGAAAGACCCTGATGCTGGGAAAGATTGAAGGCAGAAGGAGAAGGGGGTGACAGAGGATGAGATGGTTGCATGGCATCACCGACTCAATGAACATGAATTTAAGCAAACTTCAGGAGATAATGAAGGACAGGGAAGCTTGGTGTGCTGCAGTTCATGGGGTCACAAAGACTTGAACACGACTAAGCATCTTCTTCAAAGATGGAGAAACTCTATACAGTTAGTAAAAACAAGACCGAGAGCTGACTGTGGCTTAGATCATTAACTCCTTATTGCGAAATTCAGACATAAATTGAAGAAGATAGGGAAAACCACTAGATCATTCCGGTATGACCTAAATCAAATCCCTTATGACTATACAGTAGAAGTGACAAATAAATTCAGGGGATTAGAGCTGATAGAGTGCCTGAAGAACTGTGGACGGAGGTTTGTGACATTGTATAGCAGGCAGTGATGAAGACCATCCCCAAGAAAAACACAAAAAAGCAAAATGGCTGTCTGGGGAGCCCTTACAAACAGCTATGAAAAGAGGAGAAACTAAAGGCAAAGGAGAAAAGGAAAGATATACCCATTTGAGTGCAGAGTTCCAAAGAATAGCAAGGAGATATAAGAAAGCCTTCCTTTTCCCCAAGAAAAACACAAAAAAGCAAAATGGCTGTCTGGGGAGCCCTTACAAACAGCTATGAAAAGAGGAGAAACTAAAGGCAAAGGAGAAAAGGAAAGATATACCCATTTGAGTGCAGAGTTCCAAAGAATAGCAAGGAGATATAAGAAAGCCTTCCTTAGTGAGCAATGCAAAGAAATAGAGGAAAACAATAAAATGGGAAAGACTAGAGATCTCTTCAAGAAAATTAGAGACACCAAGGGAACTTTTCATGCAAAGATGGGCACAATAAAGGACAGAAATTGTATGGACCTGACAGAAATTGTATGGACCTAACAGAAGCAGAAGATATTAAGAAGAGGTGGCAAGAATACACAGAATTGTACAAAAAGAATCTTCACGACCCAGATAATCATGATGGTGTGATCACTTACCTAGAGCCAGACATCCTGCAATGTGAAGTCAAGTGGGCCTTGGGAAGCATCACTATGAACAAAGCTAGTGGAGGTGATGGAATTCCAGTTGAGCTATTTCAAATCCTCAAAAAGGATGATGCTGTGAAAGTGCTGCACTCAATATGCCAGCAAATTTGGAAAATTCAGCAGTGGCCACAGCACTGGAAAAGGTCAGTTTTCATTCCAATCCCAAAGAAAGGCAATACCAAAGAATGCTCAAACTACCACATAATTGCACTCATCTCACACACTAGCAAAGTAATGCTCAAAATTCTCCAAGCCAGGCTTCAACAGTACATAAACTGTGAACTTCCAGATGTTCAAGCTGGGTTTAGAAAAGGCAGAGGAACCAGAGATCAAATTGCCAACATCCATTGGATCATCAAAAACAAGAGAGTTCCAGAAAAATATCTACTTCTGCTTCATTGACTATGCCAAAGCCTTTGACTGTGTGGATCACAGCAAACTGAAAAATTCTCTAAGAGATGGGATTACTAGACCACCTTACCTGCCTCCTGAGAAATCTGTATGCAGGTCAAGAAGCAACAGTTAGAACTGAACAAGGAACAACAGACTGATTCCAAATAGGGTAAGGAGTACATCAAGGTTGTATATTATCACCCTGCTTATTCAACTTACATGCAGAGTACATCATGGGAAATGCAGGGCTGGATGAAGCACAAGCTGGAACCTCAGATACGCAGATGACACCACCCTTATGACAGAAAGCGAAGAGGAGCTGAAGAGCCTCTTGATGAAAGTGAAAGAGGAGAGTGAAAAAGTTGGCTTAAAACTCAACATTCAGAAAACAAAGATCATGGCATCTGGTCCCATCACTTCATTGGAAATAGGTGGGGAAACAATGGAAACAATGAGACTTTGTTTTTGGGTGGCTCCAAAATCACTGCAGATGGTAACTGCAGCCATGAAATTAAAAGACGCTTACTCCCTGGAGAAAAGTTATGACCAACCTAGACAGCATTTTAAAAAGCAGAGGCATTACTTTGGCATTACTACAACAAAGGTCTGTCTAGTCAAGGCTATGGTTTTTCCCGTGGTCATGTATGGATGTGAGAGTTGGACTGTAAAGAAGGCTGAGTGCTGAAGAATTGATGCTTTTGAACTGTGGTGTTGGAGAAGACTCTTGAGAGTCCCTTGGACTTCAAGGAGATCCAACCAGTCCATCCTAAAGGAAATCAGTCCTGGGTGTTCATTGGAAGGACTGATGCTGACGCTGATACTCCAATACTTTGGCCACCTGATGGAAAGAACTGACTCATTGGGAAAGACCCTGATGCTGGGAGAGATTGAAGGCAGGAGGAGAAGGGGAGGACAGAGGATAAGATGGTTGCGTGGCATCACCGACTCAATGGACATGAGTTTGAGTAAGCTCGGGGAGTTGGTGATGGACAGGGAAGCCTGGTGTGCTGCAGTCCATGGGGTCGCAGAGAGTCGGACACGACTGAGCGACTGGACTGAACTGACCTGGAGCAACTGAACGATGTTTGACCGTAGCCGTCCTATTAGGTGTGAGGCAGTATCTTACTTGTGGTTTTTATTTCATTTCCTTAATGATCTGTGAAAAAGCCAACTTAAAGCTCAATATTTAAGAAGTCAGATCGTGGCATCCGCTCCCGTCACTTCATGACAAATGGAAGGGAAAGGTGGGAGCAGCGACAGGTTTCTTCTTCTTGGCCCTAAAATCGCTGTGGACGGTGACTGCGGGCATGAAATTAGAAGACGCTTGCTTCTTGACAGGAAAGCTGTGACAAACCTAGACAGTGTATTAAAAAGCAAAGACATCACCCTTGTCAAGCATCCCTGACTATAGTGTGAGCGTTTATTTCTGGGCTGTTTTGTTGGTCTATTATACTTACCTGTTTTATAGATGAGAAAGTGAAGGCTCAGAGAGGGCCCATAATTTAGCCAAGGTCATGTGCTAAGTGGTGCTTAGGCTGGGGTTTGGCGGAAGGGTCCCTGGCCCTGTCCTATCCATGCAGAGGTGGGCGCACAGGGGGCCTGTCAGCCCCGGCCACTCTGCCCACCAGGCCCCACTCCAGCCCGGCTGCACCGAGCCCTCACCTCGTTCCTATAGGTTCAGACTAGCTCCCAGCAATGAGGTCTCATTGAAATTGTCTTCCAACAATGCACAGAAACAGAGAGGTAAACATCTGCCCCCAGAACCCAGGAAGGGCAAATTCCAGGGAAAAGCTGACAGTCAGTGTCCCAAGAGCCCAGGGAGGCTCAGGGGGGCAGCGGCAGGGGGTGGCTGAGGGTTCCCTGAACAGGGAACCCCTCCGCCCTTGAGCAGGAGCCATCCCCTGAGACAGCACCCGCAGGTATGCACTGCCCAACAGGCCCACCACTCTGTCCACCCGAGCAGTGCCTTCCTGTGTGAGCAGTGCGGGACGGTTCGCTCGGCACCTGTAAGAGGGCAGAGGCAAGGACCTGAGGAACAGCTCAGAAGTCCTGACGTCCACAGTCTCGGAGACTGCCGAAGACATCGCATCCCTTAGAAAAGAACCACTTCTAGTCAAAGAAATGATACAGAATGGAAGCCGAACATCTGGAAGGGAAAAGCTAGAGAACAGAGCAAACTGTGGGGAACAGAAATTCAGAGCAGAAAAGAGCCTTTTCCAGAGCTAAGTGCGTTCAGGAGGAATGAAGGGAAGCGGGGTGCAGACAGGAGCAGGGAACTCTGGGGAGCCGCCCTCAGCCCAACAGCACAGTTTCTGAGAAGGTCGCCCATGTTCCTCGAACTGGGAAGCTCCTGCAGGATGCTCCGCAGCCCAGACGGAGGCGGGGCGGGTCCCCAGTGGACAGAGCCTGAAGGGGGGCCTGGCGGGGCAGGGGCGGGGGCTGAGGCAGCCTGACTCACGGAGCTGCGGAAGGCTCGCTTCTCAGACACCAAAGGATGTGGGGGACAAGGCAGGTTCAAAGAAAACCGAGTGAGTCATCATTCATGGGGAGCGGGTTGTGCAAGACAGGAAGTAGCCGTCACTCAGGGAGGCACACTCAGGGATGGCATACTCAGGGAGGCACACTCGGGGGCACACTCAGCGAGGCACTCAGGGAGCCACACTCAGGGAGCCACACTCAGATGGCACACTCAGGGAGGCACACTCAGGGATGGCACACTCAGCGAGGCACACTTAGCGAGGCACACTCAGCGAGGCACACTCAGGGAGCCACACTCAGGGAGCCACACTCAGGCAGGCACACTCAGCGAGGCACACTCAGGGAGGCACACTCAGGGAGCCACACTCAGCGAGGCACACTCAGGGATGGCACACTCAGGGAGCCACACTCAGGGAGGCACACTCAGGGATGGCATACTCAGGGAGGCACACTCGGGGGCACACTCAGCGAGGCACTCAGGGAGCCACACTCAGGGAGCCACACTCAGATGGCACACTCAGGGAGGCACACTCAGGGATGGCACACTCAGCGAGGCACACTTAGGGAGCCACACTCAGCGAGGCACACTCAGGGAGCCACACTCAGGGAGCCACACTCAGGCAGGCACACTCAGCGAGGCACACTCAGGGAGGCACACTCAGGGAGCCACACTCAGCGAGGCACACTCAGGGATGGCACACTCAGGGAGCCACACTCAGGGAGGCACACTCAGGGATGGCATACTCAGGGAGGCACACTCGGGGGCACACTCAGCGAGGCACTCAGGGAGCCACACTCAGGGAGCCACACTCAGATGGCACACTCAGGGAGGCACACTCAGGGATGGCACACTCAGCGAGGCACACTTAGCGAGGCACACTCAGCGAGGCACACTCAGGGAGCCACACTCAGGGATGGCCCTCAGGGAGGGACGGGGCACTGTGGCACTCCGCCCTCCCCCGCCTCCGCGGGGGGACAGAGAAAGCACAGCCCTGAACAAAGGCTGCTTGGGCAACACACTGTCCCCCGGGCCCGTGTGGCCTGGCTCCTGTGCTGGGCACCTGCAGAGTGACCGCACACCCCTGTCCACCCCTGAGGAGGCCTTGGCTGTCTGGGGGTGGGGTGGTTGGAGCAGGCCAGTGAACCCCTGGGGGAGGGCAGGCTCACTTAGCCATCACTTCACCCACCTCCCAGGATGGCAAGTCTGGGGCACGGACGCGGACACCCAGTGAGCAGCGAAGCCACCTGGAGGTGGTCTCTTTTCCAAGCCTCTTCCCTGCCAGGTGGTGGCTGCCCTCCCACCCTAGGAGGACAAATGATCCAGGCAAGAGGAGTTTGTCCCTGGCTGGTTGGACCTTTGTTGCCGGGGCAAGGAGGGCGGGGAGAGGGGGCAGACTCAGCAACCTGGAGCCTGTTTGCCGTTGGGGCTCCTGAGTACGGAGGGAGGGGAGGTTCTGAAGAGAGCCCCGACCGAGTCGCAGCCCAGAGGGGCACGGTGTGGGGCAGCGGGCACGGTGGTCACACGGCTCAGTCACTCAGTCGTGTCCGACTCTGCAACCCTGAGGACGGCAGCCCACCAAGCTCCTCTGTACAAGAGAGTCTCCAGGCAAGAACACTGGAGAGGGTTGCCATTTCCTTCTCCACATGAGGATGAATAAAACAGGCCCACAGACTGTCACGTGTCTCCACGATGTGTGGACTGTGTCCCGCTGACCTCCTGAGAACACTGCCCGGGAGGCCTGGAGTCACCCTTGTCATGCTGGGAATGGCACCCAGGGACTCACAAAGGGGGTTACCCTGAGTCCCTGGGACTTAAAAGCGGGCACCGCCCTGGGAGGGGGTGCCCTGTTTGTGTCCAGTCCCAGTGATGCCCCCAGGTCTGCAGAGCCCGTGGGCTCTGGGGCAGGCACAGCCGACGGGGCAGCTGGCGTGGCGGGGCGGGGACGTGGACACTGGCTTCTGCACTCGGCGCAGGGCGGCCCCGGGAAGAGGCAGCAGAAGCACTGAGGTATCTCACTCAGGCGGGCTCCCCAGGGGGCTGGTGGGTGCGTAGGAATGACGCCCAGGCAGCAAGCTCGAGGGGATGCCATGGGTGCAGCGCTCTGTAAACAAAGCTCCGTGTCCTTCGGGCACCCACCCAGGGATCTCCACCCTCCATCCTGCTCTGAGGGCCCCCTACAGGCCTGGCCTTCACAGAGGGGACCCTGCCATCCAAGACGTACCCTCCCAACATCTTGCACATGCTTACTCTTTCTTTTTAACAAAAAGGAAAAACAATGAAAGTAGTTCAAAATTACTCCGTGCTTCTGCAAAATAATCAGAAATTGTGGAACTTTTAACAAGGAAAAAGAAATGAAAGTTCACCTGTAATCTGAGTTATGCACCCAGAGTTTTTCTGTGCATAATGTACTTTACAAAAATTGGATCAAGATACAGCAGCTGATTTTAACTACTTAAAAAATACAGCCACATAGCTGCATGTTGCTCCATATCAAAAGGTAATATAAATCATAATAATAAAAGCTGACACTTTGAGTCCTTGTTCTGGAGTGGGGACTCTGCTTTTCCTCAGGTAGAAGTGAACAGACCTGGTGAGTTTGCCTATTAGACACTGGAGCAAAGAAACATCTGTGCGATTTCAGGCAAGAATAAGCCCTGTGAAAGGCAGAGGAGATGGACAGCAGGGTTTGATCTGGAGCGGATGTTCTCTCTGAGGAAAGAGGATCAGAGTGCCAGTCCTGCCAGTAGCTGCAGAAAAGATTTCCTGGAGCAGGAGCAAGTGCCAAGGTCCTGAGGCCTGTGATCTGTGAGGTCAGGATGGGACCGGGGCTCTGGGTGGGGGTGGGATCAGGGCTGGCTGCGCGCTTGCATGAAGACAGTGCGAGGTTCCCCGGGGACCGGGGAGGGTCTGGATTCCCGAGCAACACAAGGAGGCCCCTGGGCTGAGGTCTCCAGGGACCCTTCAGATTTTGTGGAGAGCCCAGGGTGTGAGGTGAGGCTCATGGATGTTTGGGAGGCTCTGGGCCAGATATGCAGCTCCAACCCAGTGAGGGAAAGCGGGCCTTCCAAAGTCCGGACATGTCCACCATGATGGAGAGAGAGTAGGAGGGTCAGGGTGGAAGAGAAGGAAGGAGCTGCGGAAAGATGGGAAGGGTCGGCTGGAGGCCTTAGCTCCTGTGAAGCAGAAAAGTCCGGATCAAGACTTCCTCCTGGAAGGTGCAAGGTTAAAAGTACTATATTAATATTTTAAACTGTAAGACCCTTTGGCTTTAGCAATAACCCCACCGAAGCAGGTAGAGCAGGATATGCTACGCTCACGTCACACATTCTGACCCGGATCCCGGCACCCAGCGGCTAGGGAAGTTCGGGCCCTGCACCCCCGCATCGCGGTTAGGTGCGCAGCGGCCTCAGCTGGCGAGGCGGAAGGGGGCCGCGACTGGAGGCGAGGAATAGAGCACGGGGCTCCCGCGGGGAGCATGCGGGCCCCGAGGGGCGCAGCGCAGCCTGGAGGCGACAGGGCTTTGAGTGTCCACGAGGACGCGAGAGACGCAGGGCACGAGCCCACCGTGGCTCACTCGAACTCGGGGACCACGAGGAGAGAGGGGCGCAGGGCAGGACGCCCCGGGCGGGGATGCCCGAGCCGACCCGGGGAGCAGGACCGCGCGGGGCGCGCGCGCGCCCCCTGCCGCCGCCGGGGCTCGGTCGTCTCGGGGCGGGGCGGCTCGCGTGCCGGGGTGGAGCTGTCCTTTCGCGGCCGCAGCCGCCGCCTGGTCCTTGAGATGCGAGCGCCGGCAGCTGTGCCAACACAGCTCCCGGTCCCGGCGGACGCCTCCCGCGGGCGCTCCCGAGCCTCCGCGCCCCGCCGGCCGGGTAAGTGCCCCGGGCGCGCTCCGCCGCTCCGGCTCCGCGGTGGAGACCCGCGCGCAGAGCCATCTCCCCAAGGGTCCCCCTCCACTCACCCCATCCTCAAGTCTCCAGGCCCGGGGGTCCAACCGGCAGCTCCTCACCTAAAAATAAAACAAGAACTTTCGAAGGGCGCCAGTGCACTTCCACTGCTCGTGAGTTTCCCGACCTGGATGCGTCAGATAGCCCCCTCCCCCGGCTGTGGGACAGTTGGGCCAATTGCCCTTAGCTCTTGGCCCAGTTTCCCCAGGAAATGTTTCGGGCAGATGCTAGGGGGTGGGGGGAGACTTGGAACCGAACCCCTGAGCCCTCCCCATGGCAGCTGGTGAGGGTGGGGGGCCCCAGAGCTGGGGGTGTGCAGCTCAGCCCCCTCCTTCCCGCAGGGAGCGCCAGCCTGGGTTCTCACACTGGAGAAGGCTGAAGGCATGTGTTCCAGGAATTCGCTGGGCTTCAGTTAGTGGCACCAAGAAAATTTTTCTGCCTAAAGTCTTATTTTGAGTGGTGGAAAATCCCCAGCTTGTGGGCAGTTTGTGAAAGGCACTGGGCTGCCCACAGGGCAGGTGACCAGTCAGAGATCAGAGGCCAGAGGCCTTGGGAGGTTAGCCCTGGGGTTCCTCTGTCTGTCTCCCGGTTGGTCTGAGGGGCTGGGCCAGAGGCTGCCCCCTTGGAAGCGTCCAGCGGATCTCCAGCTGTGGCCGCTCGGTGACTCACGGGGGGCCTGTGTGTGACCGGCCACAGGCTCTGACCCTCACGGGGCCAGGTGCAGACGGGAGGCATGAGAGCGCACCCTGGGCACTTGCTTTCTCGCTTCGGGTACTCAACAGTCGTGACTGGACCTCTCCCGGCCTGGTCAGCAGCCCAGCCCACCCGGGCCGTCTCCAGGGCCCTCTGGCGGAGGCAGGCTCCTGAGCCTGGCGGGTCTCCGCCCAGCGTCCGCCATCAGGGCCTCCAGCCTGACTTCTGCAGCCTCTTGGGCCCAAGCCCCGTCCCAGTGGTCTCAGGACCCACTTGTGGGCAGGTGAGCGGCCTTCTGCCCCCCGGGGGGGAGGGGGGCGGCCTGTGCCGGCTCCAGCCACCGGGGCCCAGCAGACCACGCCTGTGGTCTGCGTGCCGGTGAGGACTTCAGGGTGGTCCTGGGCAGAGCTTGGACTTGGACCTTGGGCATTGTCCACTTCTTGATTTGGCCCCAGAGTGGGGTGGCCGTGTGGACAGGGACACACACACTGGGCGGGACCTGTGGGCACCGCTCTGTGGTGTGGGAGGCTCTTTTGTTTTTTGCTTATGTGTATTTTGTGAAGTGGACAACTATTATTTTTACCATGAAAGGGTCTTAGGAAAGCCCAGATTCCTCCGAGCAGCAGAGTCGACTCAGAGCCCTGGGAGGCCGGCCCCACACTGCCCAGTGGTGTGTTTCTGGGGAGGATGGTTCAGGCCCGCCACGGCTGCATCTGTTTGAGGAGAGTGTGCCAGTGGTCAGGAAAATGGAGCCCGCACTGAGGATTCCGAGGGCACGACGAGGCTCTTCCAGGGAACAGTGGCATCCCGGGGTTCCTCTCCCGCCCTTGACGGGTGCTTGACGTGTGCTTGTTCGCTCTGGTGCTTTTTGCCGTACCTTGGTGTTTAGGGCCTTACCGTCCTGGGCCTCTGTGGGCTGGCTGTGGGCACGCTGGGGAGGGCTGCACCGGGGAGCCTGGATCGTCTCAAGTCCTGCTGCTGGAGGGGGTTTGTATGGAGGGAAGTGAGGGGTCAGCACCACCCCTCGATGTGTCCCGCCAGCTCATCTTCCCTGTCACCCCCACCCCGCGCCACCCCTGATCCAAGCCTTGGGCTCCTTTAGGGAAAGTGGTGCTGGGGAGGGGTCTCCTGGGGCTGGTGCAGGTCAGCCCCCCACCACTTTGGGTCCTGATGGGGCTCAGCGGGTCTGAGTGCCCGGCCCCTCTCGAGTGCGGAGTGCGGGGGAACGTCCCTGGCCAGTGTCCCCTGAGGCTGGGCCGGTTCTGGGTGCGGCTCAGTCCTCTCCTGCCGGCATTGAGAGGCCTTGCAATTCAGATGACGTGACCTCGCCCTCTGGGTTCCAGCCCCTGAGGCTCTGACCTGGCTTCCCAGGGAAGGGCAGGCCCGGTAGCTGTGGCTCCGGGTGAGCTGAGAAGGCTAGACCCTTCCCAAGCATCTGCCCACCCGTCCCTGCTCCGGCCTGCGGCCACCAGGCCTCACTAACCCTCCCCAACTCATCTCCAGAGCTCTCGTTTCTTCAGACTCGTCACCCAGCAGCTTCAAAGCCAGCTGTTGCCCCCCAAGCCCTGCAGCTGCCCCCCTGCCCAGAAGCCACCCAGCACTGCCAGGAACACCCCAGCCCAGCCGCCCTGCCCCTGCCGGGAAGACCCCACCAGCGCTGCCAGCGCTTGGTCCTTTTCTGCCACTCCCCGTTTTCCTGGCCGCTCCAGACATTTTATTTCTATTTATATAGAAATTTGTGTTCTTTGTTTTTAGTATAGTAACATTCAATTACATAAAATTGACCATTAAAGAATTTACAGTACGTGGTATTTATTGAGTATATTGCCAAAGCCGTGCAACTCTACCACCTCTAATTCCAAAACATTTCCTTCATCCCAAATGGAAACGCCATACCCTACAAGCAGTCACTCCCCCCTCTTTTTTCCTCCGGCCCCTGGCATTCATCTACTTTCTGACGTTTCCTCTCCACGGAATCGGGGTGTATCCTCGGGGCCTGCCTTCCGTCCTGAAGTGTCACGTCTCCAGGCTCCATCCGTGTTGCAGGGACGCCAGGGCTTCACCCCTTCTTCCGGCTGAGTGGCCGTCCACCGTGTACATGGACCGCATCTCATTTATCTGCTCATCAGCTCGTGGGCAACTGGGCTGTTTCTGCCTTTTGGCTCTGGTGGATGACGGTGCTCTGAGTGTGTGTGTGCCGGGTTTTGTCTGAGCGTGGGCTTTCAGTCCTCTTGGGAGAGGAGTGGAATTGCTGGGTCGTTATAGTGACTCTGCGTTGCACTTTTTGAGGAAATTCTCAAACACTTTCTACAGGGCCTGTGCGTTCTCCATCCTCACCAGCAAGGCACTTGGGACCCATTTTCCCTACATCCTCACCACCATTTGTCGTTTTCCTTTTTAAAAAAATTGTAGTTGTCATCGTGGGTGTGGAGTGGTATCTCACTGTGGGTTTTATTTGCATTTCCCTAGTGACTCACGATGTTGAGCATCTTTTTATGTACCTGTTGGCCATTTGTAAGCTTTTTGAGGGAGAAATATCTGTTCAGGTCCTTTGCTCAATTTTAATTAGGTTGTTTGTCTTTTTCTTGTTGAGTTTTAAGAGTTCTTTTTATAGCCTGGATACGAGACTTTATCAGATACGTGATTTGTATTTAATATTCTCTGTGTGAGTGTCCCTTCCCTTTCTTGATGGTGTCCTTTGAAGTCCACGTTTTAAATCTTGATGAAGTTCAACTTATCTCATTTTTCTTTTCTTACTTATGCTTTTGGTGACATATCTAAGAACCCATTGCCAAATTTAAGGCTGAAAGAAACACAGCATTATGTTCCCTCAAGAGTTTTACAGTTCTAGCTCGTACCCTCAGGTCTTTCACTGGTTGGCTTCTGTCGGTGGGAGGTGGGTCCCCCGCCCTTCAGTGTGTGTATGTCCAGCTGTCCAGAATCTTTTGGTGTGGGGGCCCATCTTCCCCATCGAAGGGCTCATTGTTGAAAATCCATAGACCACACATGTTTATTCTTATGCCACATCTCTCTTCCAAGCCTTTTAAACCCGTTTATTATGAAAGTTTTCAAACCTTCTACAAGAGTGGAGAGAGTTTCATAACAAGCCCGATTTATTCATCAAGCAGCATGAACCCCACTCTACTCCCCAGATTACGTAGAAACAATCGCTGACATGTCATTTTTTCACAGGTGTCAGTGTATATGTATCTCTAAAATGTGTAGACTTTAAAAATTAGCCTTTTATGGGTTTTTTTACTTAATTTTTTAAAATTGAGAGACTTTAGTTAATCGAAAGAAGTATCAGCAACAGTGAAAAGAGAGCTCAAAAGGGTACTCAGGACTGAAGGAGGTGCCCAGAGGGCTCGCTTGGGTGTGGGGGTTCAGGCTCCAGGAGAGTGGGGGTGGTCGCCCCGCTTCCCGGCCCCTGGCATGGGTGGGCAGGAGCACGCAGGTGGTGGGATGCGTGGGAGCCGGAAGCCCCTGGTGGTGGCCGGTGTCCCACAGCACTCACTGCGGAAGAGAGGGCCCGGCCCGTGGAGCAGGCAGGTGCCTGGCACGCGGGGTCCCCGGGGACCGTCCCCCGTGTCCTGTCGCTGCCGGGGCGCCGCCTCGTCCCCCTCCTGGCCTCTGTGTGGTAGCTGTCGTGTTCATCTGCGTAGGTCGTAAACCCCACAACACACTGTTGTTGTTTAAACAGTTAATATCTTTTAAAGACAGTTAAATGGTAGAAGGAGCCCCGCATTTCTGCCCGTGGAGCTACCACTCCCTGCGTGTTCTGCTCGCTTGTGGACCCACGCTTCCATCTGGTATCGTTTCCCTTCGGCCTGAAGACACTCTCACATTCCTTATAGCGCGGGTCAGCTGGCAACGAGCGCTTTCAGCTTCTTCATGTCTGAAGAAGTCTTTAGTTAGCCTTGATTTTTCGCAGTGATTTTCAGCGTCAGGAATTTTACTCTCGTGCCCTTTCCTTCAGTGCTTTAAGGGTGCGGCTCCTGTACCTCCGCGCCCGTGCTTCTCAGGAGGCGTCTGTGGTCACACATACCTGGGTTCCTCTGGCCCAACACTGTGGTCTCTGGCAGCTGCTAAGATTATCCTCTTTATTGCTGGTTATGAGCCAGTTGATTTTGATGTGCCTTGTACAGTTTTTTGCTCTTTCTTGTGCTTGGGATACATTGACTTCTTGAGTCTGTAGGTTTGTGGTTTTCCTTGTTTGGACAGATTTCTGCTATCGCTTACTTCTGTCACCTCCTTTGCCTTCCTGCTCTTTAGGGCCCCAGTTACACATATTAAGCTTCTCGAAATATCTAAATATTTAACTTTTATTTTGATGCCATTATAAATGGTATGTTTTTCTCAACGTCTGTATTCAGGTGTCCATTGCTAGTTGTGGAAACACACTTGACTTTTCCATATTGTCCTTTTTCTCTGTGACCCCGCTGAACTCAGCTATTATAAGAGATTTGGCATAGCCAAATTTTGCTCTTTTCCTTGTGTACCGTTGTGCTGTCTGTGAACATCAGGGGATGATGACAGAGGACGTCTTCGTCTCATTCGCGTCTCTGGGGATGTGTTCAGTCTGGGTGTGATCCGCGTCTCTGGGGGTGTGTTCAGTCTGGGTGTGATCCGCGTCTCTGGGGGTGTGTTCAGTCTGGGTGTGATGTCAGCTGCACACCTTTTTGTAGGTGCCTTTTATCAGGCTGGGCTTCCCTGTGGCTCAGATGGTGAAGAATCCATCTACAATGCAGGAGACCTGGGTGCAATTCCTGGGTTGGGAAGATCTCCTGGAGAAGGGAATGGCAACCCACTCCAGTCTTCTTGCCTGGAGAATTCCATGGACAGAGGAGCCTGGTGAGTTACACTTCATGGGGTCACAAAGAGCTGGACACACATGAGTGACTAACACTTTATCAGGTTAATTAAGTTCCTTCTATTTCTAGTTTAATAAGAGTTTTAAAAATTATTCTACATGGATTTGGCCTAATGCATTTTATATATGTTGAGGTGACCATATATTTTTTTTTTTGTTCATAAATAAAGTGAATTATACTCAATTTCTTGAATTCCTTGAGCAAACCTCACTTGTGAGATGTTGTGCTCTTTATATATTTCTGGTTCCCATTTGCTAACATTTAATTGAAGATTTTTGTGCCTGTGTTCATGAGGGATGATTTTTGTCTATAGTTTACTCAAAACATCTTTGGTTTTAGTATCAGGGAATGCTGAACTTAAATAAATTAGTTGTCAGTTTTAAATTTGGTTTTTAGTTTTTTGCAGATAATTGTATGGTTTCTTCCTTAAATTGGTAGAATTCACCAGTGACTCCACCTGGGCTTTTGCTTTTGTTTGCCATAGAAGTAGATACAGGCTAAGCAGGTTATTTTTCTTGAGTGAGTTTGTTAGTTTATGTCCTTCAGGAAACTGGTCCATTTCATCTAAACTGTTGAATCTGTGGGGAGAGTGTTTGTCTTAGTCCCCTTAGTGAAAGTGTTATTGCTCAGTCATGTCTGACTGTGCGACCCCATGGACTGTAGCCCGCCAGGCTCCTCTGTCCATGGGATTCTCCAGGCAAGAGTGGGCTGCCATTCCCTTCTCCAGGGCATCTTCCCAACCCAGGGATTGAATCAGGTTAAATGGGTTAAATTCTTTACCATCTGAGCCACCAGGGAAGCCCCTTAGTCTCCTTGGACTGCCATAACAAAACACACAGACTCGGTGGCTTAAACACCACCTGTGAATAGTGAAGATTTATTTCTCACAGTTCCAGCGGCTGTGAAGCCCAAGATCAAGGTGCCTGCTGACCTGACTTCTGGTGAGAAGGGGTTTCTTAGCTCGCACGCAGTGAAAAGTGTTGTGCTCTCTTTCCCTCGTCTTGTGAGGCCAACAGTTCTGGCAGGGCAAGGTTCCACCTGGAAGACCCCATTTAACCTTAATTACCTCCTTGAAGGCCAGTCTCTAGGACAGTCAGATGTGGGACCAGGGCTTTAACACATGAACTTGCAGGGCACACAGCTAAGTTCACGGCCATGTTTCTCTTCTGATGGTGTGGGATCCGTAGTGATGTTCCTTTGTTACCAAAAGAGTGAGGTGGGCTGCTTGCTGCAAAATCTGTTTCCAAAAGGTATGTGGGGTCTGGCTACTCGCTGCCCAAACGCCGGTAAACAGGCCAGGTTGGTGGAAACTATTTCAGATGCTGGCAGCTGGGATGGAGAGAGGATGGCAGACGCCTGTCCAAAGGCTGACTTCCACCCCACTACTGGCAACCAACAGGGCAAGAGCTTTTATAGACAGAGGTGGGGAGGGGGGTTCTACATGCAGAAACAGCACAGTCAGCTCTGACAGTCGTGTTCAAATTGGGCATCAGTGGGCTGACCAGCATCATCTTGGTGGTTTAGGTACAGTTAATTTTCAGCTCTGGGACAGTTTGTCACCATTTCTTTGAGGCCAATTCCTGGGTACAGTCTGGTCCCCGTGCAGTTTAAATTCTCCACCTTGTGTTTCAGTGCCTATAAGACAGCTCACAGGACACAGCTCAGAATACGATATATAGCCCTTGAGAAAGAGCCGAAGGTCCTTGACTGTGCCTAATGACTGCATTATTATTTAGTGTCTGTTTTTCTTTGTTTCTTCACTTCTCACTTCGATTAAACTTATTCTTTGACTAAAGTTTTCTGCAGACAAAAGACAGGCAGAGGAATTGGTAGGGGGCAAGGACCATAGGGTCCTGCTCTGTTTCACCTTCTTTTATTCATGATATTGGTAATTTGTCTCTTCTCTATTTTTTTGATCAGCCTGGCAAGAGGTTTATCAATTTTGTTGGTCTTTTCAAAGAACCAGCTCTTGGCTTCGTTTATTTTTCTCTGTTTTTCTGTTTTAAGTTTCACTGAGGGACTTTGGCAATCCAGTGGGTAGGACATTGCTTTCTGATGCAGGAAGTGCAGGTTTGATCTGTGGTTGGGAAGCTAAGATCCCACATGCCTCCAGGTCAAAAAAAACCCCAAAACAAACAAACAGAAGAAACATAAGTTTTATTGATATTTTCTCTTTATTATTTCCACCTTTCTGCTGATTTAGATCAGTTTTCTTGTAGTTACTTAAAGTGGACGCTTAGGTTACTTACCTGGAACCTTTAATTTTTTCCTACTATAAACATTTAATGTTACCAGTGTCCATCAAAGTACTGCTCAGCTGTACCCCATAAAGTCTGATGTGTTGTATTTTCTTTCAATTCAAAATACTTCTAAATTTCTTTGAGACTTTCTCTTTGACCTGTGGTTATTTGCTTACCAGATAGTTGCAATTTTTCCATATATGTTTCCAGCTTAACTCCATTATTGTTAGAGAACATACTTTGTATGATTTTTATTCTTTTAAGTCTGTTAAGGATTGCTTTACATTTCAGAATATGGTCTGTCTTGAATGTTCCAACTACAAAGAGTGTAGACTCTGCTGTTGTTGGGTGAAGTGGTCTATATATACTTCAATTAGTCTATGTCTGTTGTTTGGATATTCCACAACTTTTGTGATTTTCTGTTTATTTGCTTCATGCATTTTGAAGCTCTGAGTGGTGTATTGTCATTGAGAAAGACGGCCCGTTCATGCGCTGCGTCCCTTTCTGTGCTGGTGACTCTCCTTTGTCTAAAGTCGGCTCTGTCTGACACTCACTCAGCTACTCACACAGCTACTCCAGCTGGACTTTGGATTGGTGTATCCTTTTTGATCCATTTACTTTACCTACTTTTGCCAGTAGTCAAACTGTGTTTCTTATGCTTAGAGTGGATTCATGACATGTTTCCGGCATTTTCACATCACTTGCTGAACATGGAGGAAAGGGTGGAAATCGTGAGTTTGAATCTGCTTCCTCTTCCAGGTTGGACACTTGAGGCCTGGCAGGGCCGCCGGCCTCCTCTCCGCGTCTGCTGGCCCGGAGCCTGACGCTGAGGGGTCGCTGGTTCACAGGGCGTCCGTGAGGCTCAGCCCCACTGCGTGGGAAACCGAGGTTCTGACGTGTGTCCTGAGGTGATAGGAGGCTGCCCAACCTCGGGCCAGGGCCACAGGGCTGCTCCCTTGGCCGGTGCTTGTGTCCACCTGCAGGTGGCGGCCACCCAGCATGGCCAGCGGGCTCAGTGCAGCTCCGAGTTAGTGGCCAAAGCGGATGCCCAGTGTGGTGGTGTCTAGGGAGATTCTACGTAGAAAAGAGGAAGCCTGTGTGCCCAGAGTGCAGGCCCTGGGGGAGGCAGGCTGCTGGGAGGGCCAGTGGGCCACAGGCAGCAGGAGAGGGCACCTGCCCGGAGCCCCGACCCAGCACTCGGCCCTCTGTGCCTGCGGCCTGCTGTCCTGCTGGAGCAGCAACTCCTGTCTTCAGTTGCTTCAGGGGGTCTACCTGCTGGGAGCTTTCCCGGCACAGGGCTGTCCTCTCAGGAGCGTGGTGACAGGCTGGGTCCTCAGGGCACCCCGGGGGCCCCGGGGCTGCCCGTGGAGAAGGGGTGTGGCAGGAGCCAGCTCCCACGCTCGGGCCGGGGCCTGGGGGCCGTGGCTCACACGCGGGGCGCCATGCTCTCATGTGCCTCGCTGTGGCGGGGCACGCCCCGGCCACCGCCTCGGGTTTTGGGGCGATGTGTGGACACCGGCTCCGTTCACGTGACCGACTTGATGCTCCCTCTCTTTTAGGGCCCGAGACGATGATCCCACCGGGGGAGTGCCTGTACGCCGGGAGGAAACGCAGGAAGCCCGTTCAGAAACAGTAAAGTATCATGTCTTTGCTGACAGCTACCGATGGACGGGAGGCCGTGTGTTTTCACTGGAAAAACTGAATTTTAGGAAGAAAGCGAGTGAGGCAAGGGTTCTGTCCGGCCTTCCTGAGGGCCAGGCGCCCTCAGGACACTGGGGTCTCGGCTGTGGGGCGCGGGGCAGGGCCCTGGGCCGCCTTCCAAACCCTGACTGCAGCCGAGGTCCGGCCGAGGGGTAGCCCCTGCCCAGATGAGACTGTTTCCGGCTGGATACTCCCCAGTGCCCCTGGGCTTCACCCTAAGTGAAAGGAGACCGGGGCTTGTCCTCCAATCTCCAGGAGGTGGAGTTGAGGGGTGCCCCCGGCGCGACCCCACCAGTCCGTCTGTGGCTGCCCAGTGCAGCTCAGGGCCACCAGCAGGCACCCTGCAGTCATGTGTGTGTGGGCGTCCGGGTTTCTGTGACCCAGGCCACCCTCCGGCCCCTGGAGGCTGTAGGACCCATGAGAGGTTGACAGGAATGGGGGCTCCTCCAGCCCCAAGGATGGGCTGCAGGACTGGCAAGGCTGGACTTTGGACAGCGGCTGTCACCTGAGTCAGCCGTGTGGCTTCTGTGCCCTTGGGGCAGGGCTGGGGGCAAGTGTGCAGCCTCGTCTGCGGGGGGCAGGGGGACAGCAGAGCTGTGTACCCAGGGAGAGGCGGAGCAACGTCCTCAGCTCCTCTGCTCTGGTGAGAACACTTGTCTCCTTGGATAGGGAAAGAAAGGACCTGGAGACACAGCTGTGTGCCCTGGGACCCAGGGGCAGGGTGTGTCCACCAGGATCCAGGGGCCACGTCCACACCTGGGAGCGGAGAGCAGTAACGCACAAACCAGCCAAACAGTGCTGATCGGGGCAGCTCCCTGCCTCTGTGCACAAGGGGCCGGCCGTGTTTGCACACCTGGCAGTGTGCCTGTGACATTGCTCCTCGAGAGGTCCTTGTCCAGCAGTTCAGGACGCACTGCAGTGTGTAGGCCCCAGCCCTCAGCCAGCGCCTGCTCAGGCCGTCTCACGGGTGTCTGCTGTGACTTCGGGCCTCGTGTTGCACTCTCACCCGTCTTTGCAGAGGCAGCGGCTCTGGCCGCGTGCTGGCCTTTCCCTGTGGGCCAAGCAGGCTCGAGCGTTCACGGTGGGAGTGGTGGACGCCTTGGCTTTGACTCAGAGCCCGCTCTGCAGCCCCTGCCTGGCCACGTCTGTGTCACCCTCATGGACTCGGGGGCGTGGGTCAGTGACGCAGATAGAGGGGTGTGCCCTGCTGTGCTGTGAGCAGTGAGTTTCCTGCTGAGCTGGGGAGCTGGTGCCTCAGCCAGGATCAGTAGCCAGCCCCAAGCTACCAGCTTGCAAGCAGATGAATCAAGGCCAGACCCACAGGCACGTGTGTTCCTACAAGTGGCGCTGCTCAGGCCAGGAGTGTGGCGTTTGTGATTTCACAGGTGTCACCACACTGGCCGGCACTAGGGCCGAGTCCTGCGGGGTGCATGGTGCTCCTCTGGCTTTGGGGAATGTGGCTGCTTTTCTCAGACTCGAGCCTGGCGGACGCGCTGTCTCCTTTCCTGTGACTATCTGTGTTGACAGCTTTTGCTCACTTTTCTATCGGATTGTTTGTTTTTGTGCTTCGTGATTTGTGAGAGCTTTTTGTACACTGGGGATACCGATTCTTGAACGTGTTTCACATACTCTCTGTCAGTTTTTATTTTACTTGTGGTATTCTTTGCCATGAAAACAGCACTTAATTTTCATGTAGTTGAGTTTATTAATCTTTCCCTTTGTGGCTAATTTTATGTCACATTTAGAAAGGTCTGCCCTGCGTCAAGTTTATGAGAATTTTCTGAGGAGATCTTGAATATACATTTAGAAGTTCTGAGTCCTTGGAGTCTTTCCTGGTGGAAGGTGTGTGTTCTGAATCTGTTTCCTCTACCCTGTGGCTGCTGGTTGTTCCCAGGATTTCTGTTGGAGGAGCAGTGTTTTCCTCACCGATTTGTCGCGATGTCGGGTGTTTAGGTCTGTGGTTTCAGGGACAGTGAAGGGCACCTGAGCACTCTCGCTCAGCTGTGCCTGTGGACATGGCCCTGCTGGCCTGTCTGGGCACCAGTGTCTGTGGGTTGCAAAGCTGGGGAGGCTGCTGGGATGTGTACTAGGTGCCTGGGCCAAATCCCTTGGGCTCTCCTGGGAGTGTGAGCCCCACGTGCCAGCTGCAGTGCTGCCCCTCACCAAGGCTGTGGGCTGTGGGTGGGCAAAGAAAGTCTGGAGCCTGCGGTCAATGGACTGCAAGGTGGAACCTGCTAGAAGCCTGGGTAAGAACATGCTCCCCTGAGGCCCAGGGTGGGCCCATGCCGAAGCAAGCAAGGTGGGCTGCAGGGTCCCTGCCCCCTGCCCCCCGCGGCAAGGGG
>SJXQ01011590.1:2327-14257 GCA_006408695.1 Aepyceros melampus | reverse complement strand
TTGTCCCCCCTGTGGGAGGTGACCGTGTCCCTGCCCCCGCTGTAGGGGGTGACCGGTCCCCACACCCCCCTGTGTGGAGTGACCGTGTCCCCAAGCCCACCTGGGGGGTGACTGTGGTGGTGATGGTCCTGTGCTCTGGGGGCTTGTATGAGCTGAGCTGTGTGAGCGACGGGGCTCCCCCTTGTCTCCACTTCTGTCTTCGTGTGACTGGCTGTGACCAGAGCACCCTGGGCTGAGAGCACCCACTGCACATGGTCTGATCCATGTGGGGACACAGGGCGGCTTGGGAAGGCCCTCCTGAAACTGAGGTTAGTGGCTCTGAGGCTCCTTGTGCCTGCCACTCCTCCTGTGGCCTCACCTTGCCTGCACCCCCGTCCTGCAGGCTGCTCTGCACTTCCTGGGACTTACCACGAAGGGGACCTTCTCCAAGTGGGGGCTTCAATCCCCTCTGGTGATAACATATCTTCCTCCTCGACTTGTGTGCCATCGTGTGGATGAACCACGTGTGGTTACTCATCTCAGGTGACAGTTGAGGGGGTCCCAGGTTGGGGTGTCACCAGCAAAGCTGCTGTGAACGCTTATGTTTGAGTCTTCAGGTGTGTGCCTTCATTTCTCTTGGGTGGGATTGTGGGTCCGTGTGTAGTCGAGAAGGGCTCGGCTTTCTGAGAATCTACCAGACAGACGGTTTTCTGAGCAGCTTTGCTGTCCATGCTGCTGGAGGTGGGGCACGGGGCTCCTCTGCCTTCTCAGGGCGCCTGGGTGTCCGTCCTGGTCTCAGCTCCCCGAAGGCCATGGTGGAGGCTCACCGTGGCTTTACATTGCATTTCTCCAGTGAGGAACGGTGCTTGTGGCCTTTCCTGTGCTTATCTGCTGTCCACAGAGCTTCTCTGGTAAAGAGTTCATCTGTCTTCTTATTGGGCTGTTTGTCTTCTTGTTGAATTGTGAAACTTCTTTACTATTCTGGATATAGGCTCTTGTGACTATTTTCAGCCAATCAATTTATGGCTCCCCTTTTAATTTTCTTAATGGTGACTTTCAAAAGTCATTTTAAATTCTTTGAGAAAGATCAATTTATCTTTTTTTTCTCTTTCACAGTATTTTTAGTGTGTGCCCTGAGAGTCCCGGACTCCTTCCAGGGTCTCCAAGATTTTCTAATGTATTTTCTTGTAAAGTTTTATGATACATTTTAGACTTGGGCCTGCAGTCTGTTCTGATCTACTTTCTGGTACAGTGTGAGGTGAGGGCTGATGCTCACTTGTTTTCTTGGCTGTCCGGTTGATTGGCGCCATTTTAGACTTGGGCCTGCAGTCTGTTCTGATCTACTGTCTGGTAGGGTGTGAGGTGAGGCTGATGCTCACTTGTTTCCCGGCTGTCCGGCTGATTGGCGCCATTTGTTGGGAAGAGCTCCTCTTCCTGTTTGTTCTGGTGTGAGGTGAGGCGGATGCTCACGTGTTCCCTGGCGTCGGGCTGACTGGCGCCCTCTGTTGGAAGGAGCGCCTTTTCCTGTCTGTTCCGGTCTAATCTCTGGTAGGGTGTGAGGTGAGGCTGATGCTCACTGGCGCCCGGCTGACTGGCGCCCTCTGTTGGAAGGAGCGCCTTTCCTGTCTGTTCTGGTCTACTTTCCTGCCCGGTGTGAGGTGAGGCTGATGCTCACTTGTTTCCCGGCTGTCCGGCTGACTGGCGCCCTCTGTTGGGAAGAGCTCCTTTTCCTGTCTGTTCTGCTCTACTGTCCGGTATGGTGTGAGGTGAGGCGGATGCTCACGTGTTCCCTGGCGTCGGGCTGACTGGCGCCCTCTGTTGGGAAGAGCTCCTTTTCCTGTTGAGTTCGTCAGTTTCTTTGTCAAGTGAAAGGACCAAAAGCACGTGGCTGCTTCTGGACCCTCTCTTCTGCTCCATTGATCTTTTCCCATCTTTGTCTGAAACCAGAATGGGACACTTGACTCCGAGAGGGTTATGGTCAGTCAGGTAAGTCCTCCAACTCTGCCCTCTGACTGACGATCCCCCGCACGTCCACGTAAAGTCTAGACGGCTTGTCGTTTCTGCAAAGAGTCCTGTTGAGATTTCCGTCGAGGCTCCATCGGGCCCACAGGTCAGTGTCGGGGTAACGCCATCTTAACGGTACCCAGCATTCCTGGCTGTATTTCCTGGCTTGTGTCTCTTTGCTCAGCGCTGTTTAGGTGTTGGGTGTCTCCTGTTGGACTTGTCCCGGGCGCTTTACGTTTCTGGGTCCCTCACCTCTTCCCGCGTCTCCACCCTGCAGTGTTGGGGCTTCCCACCGTGGCTCTGGGCCCAGATCCGAGGTCGGCTCAGAGGGCCGCTTCCCACCTGGTGGGGGCGAGGGTCTCTCCCTGGCCCCTGGAACTGAAGCCTGGGGAGGCATGTTGGGCTGGGTTTGAGGGGCAGCCAGGTGCTTGGTTTGAGAAAGCTGGAAAGAACAGGGCCTTCCCAACACCCGTATCTTCAGTCAGGACTGTCCCCCCCGTGCCCTGCGGGGTGGGGGTGGGGACAGTCACTGCTCAGTCCATCCCAGGTGTGGCTGGGGGCCTGCTCCCCACAGGTCTGTCCCAGTGAGGTCTCTGCCCTCCTCTGGCCCCTGTACCTGGCCTCAGCACTGCTCTGCTTTCTGGGGAGGCCTTGAGTTCTCTCACTTCTGGGCGGGGCTCCCCTCTGGGTGGCAAGATGAGGCTGCTCCGTCTCTCCACACCTCCTGGCTCTGCACTTTGTTACCAGATGACCAATGTTGGTGTAAGCACCTCATTAAGGAAGAAATAAGAAAAGAAGCTGAAGAAAGTAACAAGATGACCAGAGAATGGGAGAAAATTTGTGTATCTGTTAAGGATCTAGTATCCCAAATATATAAAGATTTCCTACAACTCAAGAGCAAACAACCCAATTTAAAAATGGGCAAAAGGCTCGGGTAGACATTCCTCCAAAGAAATACAGAGATGGCCAACAAGCACGCAAGAAGATGCCCGACACTGTTGGCCATTCATTCATTCAGCTAGTTCAGTCACTCAGGCGTGTCCAACTCTTTGTGACCCCATGGACTGCAGCATGCCAGGCCTCCCTGTCCATTACCAACTCCTGGAGCTTGTTCAAACTCATGTCAATTGAGTCAGTGATGCCATCCAACCATCTCATCCTCTGTCGCCCCCTTCTCCTCCTGCTTCAATCTTTCCCAGCATCAGAGTGTTTTCAAATGAGTCAGCTCTTCACATCAGGTAGTCAAAGGATTGGAGCTTCAGCATCAGTCCTTCCAGTGAATATTCAGGACTGATCTCCTTTGGGATGGACTGGTTTGTTCTCCTTGCAGTCCAAGGGACTCCTAAGTCTTCTCCAACACCACAGTTCAAGGGCATTCATTCTTTGGTGCTCAGCTTTCTTCACAGTCCAACTCTTGCATCCATACATGACCACTGGAAAAACCATAGCCTTGACCAGACGGACCTTTGTTGGCAAAGTAATGTCTCTGCTTTTTTATATGCAGTGATTTTGGACCCCAAAAAATAAAGTCAGCCACTGTTTCTATTGTTCCCCCATCTATTTGCCATGAAGTGATGGGACTAGATGCCATGATCTTAGTTTTCTGACTGTTGAGCTTTAAGCCAGCTTTTTCACTCTCCTCTTTCACTTTCATCAAGAGGCTCTTCAGTTCCTCTTCACTTTCTGCCATAAGGGTGGTGTCATCTGCATATCTGAGGTTATTGATATTTCTCCCAGCAATCTTGATTCCAGCTTGTGCTTCATCCAGCCCAGCATTTCAGATGATGTACTCTGCATATACATTAAATAAGCAGGGTGACAATATACAGTCTTGACATATTCCTTTCCCAATTTGGAACCAATCTGTTTTTACATGTCTGGGTCTAACTGTTGCTTCTTGACCTACATACAAGTTTCTTAGGAGGCAGGTAAGATGGTCTGATATTCCCATCTCTCCATGAATTTCCCACAGTTTGTTGTGATCCACACAATCAAAGGCTTTAGCATAGTCCATGAGGCAGAGTAGATGTTTTTCTGGAACTCTCTTGCCTTTTGTATGATCCAGCAGATGTTGGCGATTTGATCTCTGGTTCCTCTGCCTTTTCTAAATCCAGCTTGAACACCTGGAAGTTCTCGGTTCATGTACTGCTGAAGCCTGGCTTAGAGAATTTTGAGCATGACCTTGCTAGCATGTGGAATCAGCGCATTGTGTAGGTAGTTTGAACATTCTTTAGCTTTGCCCTTCTTTGGGACTGGAATGAAACTGACATTTTCCAGTTTCCAAACTTGCTGGCATTTTGAGTGCAGCACTTTGACAGCATCATCTTTTAGGATTTGAAATAGCTCAGGTGGAATTCCGTCACCTCCATTAGCTTTGCTCATGGCAATGCTTCCCAAGGCCCACTTGACTTCACACTCCAGGATGTCTGGCTCTAGGTGAGTGATCACACCGTTACACCATCACACAGATGGGAATGTTATTTTAAAAAGGACAATAGCAAGTGCTGCTGAGGCTGTGAAGTATGGCTGGTGTGGAAGACAGTCTGGAAACTCCTCAAAAAGTTAAACATAGAATCACAGGACCATGGAACATAACTCAGCCCTGAGAAGTAGTGAAACTCCACACAGGCTGCCTGATGGAAGAAGCTTGACTATGTGATGGTCAGTGAAGGATGCCAGGTGTGAGAAGTCTGACTCCATTTACAGAAATGTCTGAATGAGCAAATCCAGAAAGATAGACACAGATTGTGGCCGCTGGGGCCTGAGAGATGAGAGAAGCTGCTTGGTAGGAGTATTACTTGGGGGTGAAGAAATGTTTTGGAGCTTGATGGAGGTTGACAGCTCTGTGAGTGTCCTAAATGCCAGCACACTTTCACTTTAAAGCAGCTTTCTGGTACATGAATTACAGCTCTGTCAAGAGAAAGAAGTAGCCGAGGTGAAGCTTCTACTCTGGTGTGGTTTTGTGTGGTCTTGGCCCCCACGGCCCCATGGGGTGGGGGGTGCCCCGGGGTTTCTGACCAAAAGGAATGCGTGGGACAGGTTTCCACATTCTTACAAGTGAATGCACGGTAGAAAAACAGGAGCTTTTGGACCCAGGAGCCAGAGCCCCTGAAGACAGTCCTCGACCTGGGGAGCACAGGCCTGGGGGAAGCGGCCCTTGCCTGACTGGCCTGGCCTCACTTTCTAGGAAGGAGGTTAAGGAGACGTTTCTGCATGGAGAGGGCAAGGTGGGGGTGGGTGAGAGGGCCTGTGAGGGCAGCTGCAGTGGGCAGGACATCCAGGTAGAGCCGTTCCCTCGGAGGGAGGGAGGTGGCGGGGCCCTGGCCTCCCCTCCTGAGTGGAGGGGCAGGGAGGGGGCACCACGGTGCCCAGGCCGCCTTGCTCCCCTTGGCCTTATTGGCACCTTCTTTCCCTGCTGAGCAGGGGGACACGGGCCCAGAGGGGCCACGCAGGCCTAGAGGGCAGGGCCCAGTGGAGCTCCCGAGAGAGCTGAGCAGTGTGCCCAGGGCTGGTGCCCGCTGCCACCCTGGCAGGTGTGAGCACAGAGAGGCCACACGGCCCTCCTGCCGGCCCTTCCCCATCTCTGGGCCTCCCTTCAGAGATGCGACCAGTGGCCAGCATGGTTGGTGTTGCCAGTGTGGCTTCTGTGCCCGGCATGGCCTCTGTGGCTGGTGTGGCCTCTGTGCCCGGCGTGGCCTCTGTGCCTGGCGTGGCCTCTGTGGCTGGTGTAGCTGATGTGCCCGGCGTGGCCTCTGTGCCTGGTGTGGCCTCTGTGCCCGGCATGGCCTCTGTGCCCGGTGGAGCCTCTGTGGCTGGCGTGGCCTCTGTGCCCAGCGGAGTCTCTGTGCCTGGCGTGGCCTCTGTGCCCAGCGTGGCCTCTGTGCCCGGCGGAGTCTCTGTGCCCGGCGTGGCCTCTGTGCCCAGCGTGGCCTCTGTGCCCGGTGGAGCCTCTGTGCCCGGTGGGGCCTCTGTGCCCGGCGGGGCCTCTGTGGCTGGTGTGGCCTCTGTGGCGGGTGTAGCTGATGTGCCCGGCGTGGCCTCTGTGCCCAGCGGGGCCTCTGTGCCCGGCGGGGCCTCTGTGCCCAGCAGAGCCTCTGTGCCCGGCGGGGCCTTTGTGGCTGGCGTGGCCTCTGTGGCTGGTGTGGCCTCTGTTGCTGGTGTAGCTGATGTGCCCAGCGGAGCCTCTGTGCCCGGTGTCTCTGTGCCCGGCGTGGCCTCTGTGCCCAGCGTGGCCTCTGTGCCCGGTGGAGCCTCTGTGCCCGGTGGGGCCTCTGTGCCCGGCGGGGCCTCTGTGGCTGGTGTGGCCTCTGTGGCGGGTGTAGCTGATGTGCCCGGCGTGGCCTCTGTGCCCAGCGGGGCCTCTGTGCCCGGCGGGGCCTCTGTGCCCAGCAGAGCCTCTGTGCCCGGCGGGGCCTTTGTGGCTGGCGTGGCCTCTGTGGCTGGTGTGGCCTCTGTTGCTGGTGTAGCTGATGTGCCCAGCGGAGCCTCTGTGCCCGGTGGGGCCTCTGTGGCTGGTGTAGCTGATGTGCCCGGCGTGGCCTCTGTGCCCGGTGGGGCCTCTGTGGCTGGTGTAGCTGATGTGCCCGGCGTGGTTGCAGTCTAGCTTGTGCGTCTCCGGGAACCAGTGCCTTTCCATCCCGTGAGGCACGTGTTTGCCAGCAGCTGCCTTTTGAAGCCGAGTGCTCCTCCCGAGGTCACTGCATGGGACGCTTTCCGCCTGGGAGTCCCACCCTGATTGTGGTTTTCCCCTCACAGGAGGCCTACTGTGGGCGCTGAGAAGTCGAACCCTTCCAAGCGGCACCGGGACCGCCTCAATGCTGAGCTGGACCACCTGGCCGCCTGCTGCCGCTGCCGCCCGACATCGTCTCCAAGCTTGACAAGCTTTCCGTCTTGCGTCTCAGCGTCAGCTATCTCAGGGTGAAGAGCTTCTTCCAAGGTAGGACCCTCACCTCTCCCCGGGCCTCACCTGGGCCCGCCTGGCTTCCCGGGGATGGGCCTGTTTCACTTCTTGTCTGGAGCCCTTCGGAGGCAGAGAGCAGCTCTGGTGGGAGGGCTGGGGCTGGCCTTCCGTCTGGCTCGCCTGCCCGGCCCTGGGGGTGCCGCGCTGGCTGAGGCAGCCCTCCTCGGCGCAGGGCAGCTGGTGTGCCCAGCGGGCCCTGGCAGTGTGCCGGGCACTCGCTTGTGTCCAGTGCCCCTGGCCAAGCCTTACTCCTCACGTGGCCTGGCTGAGCTCTTGGGGAAGAAATGTGGTTGTCCCCGGCCTGCTTCAGCAGCCCAGACCGTGGCCATCAGCCCTCAGCCAAGTCTGAGCTTCTTACAAAACTGTGCGTTTATTCTGTGTCTTCAGGCAGAGGTGAGACGAATGTTTACAGGGGGGCACGTGTGGACATCAGTGGGTGGTGGACAGGACAGCAGCTGACTGCCCACTCACGCTCTGCTCAAGGCTCTGGGAGTCAACACGTGCACAGCCTCCTGTGACTGAAACCCTCCTCGTGCTTTGGAAAGGAGGGCTGGCTGCTGAGGCTGCAGCCTGGAACCATGGGACCCGGGCCTGTGCGGTGCTGGCTCCGCCGCGGGGCTGCGGATGTGCGTGTGTCCGACGTGCCTGAGGTGTGGCAGCCACTGTGCCTTGCTGGCTTTCTTGACCTGGGCGGGCATATTTCCTGAGGATTCAGGTTGCTTTCAACCCCGACGCCCCCCCAGGGACTCACTCGCCGTGCCCTCCAGCTGGGCCAGCACCAACTAGCCTGGCACAGGGCCCGCCTGGCCCGCCCTTTGTCTCCAGGAGCGGGAACCCCAGTCCTCCTGCCGCGGCTGGCCCTGGGAGCCCCCTCTGTGTGAGGGCCCTGACGGATCTGGTCCCAGCCCCGGGTTCCCGCGGCCCCTCCCCTGTGTCCAGCTCTGCTCTGAAGCTGGACCCCTACTGGGGAACTCTGTGTGGTGCTGACCCCGGTAAGCCGAGCTGTCCCTCGTGGAAAGGCACCTCTGTCCCCGGGGGAGGCTGAGTGCTCAGAGCTGTGTCTGCTGACCCAGGCTTGGTTTTGGGGACAGGGAGGTCCTTGCTCCTTGTGATGCCCACCTGTGTCCACCACCACCACCCGCCCTGGCACATGGGCTCATGGACATCACAGGGTGGGACATAGGCAGAGTTTTGACAGCTTGGCCTGGGATTCGCCCAGCACCAGCCCAGGCCCATCCCCCAGTGAATCACCCAGAACGCCTGCCTCCCCATGGCTGGAGGCACCAGCTTCGGAAGCATTTTTGGAAAAGTAGGCTTGGAGGGCAGCAGAGAATGGTGGGTGCCATGGGGATAGGAATCTGGGGGGTCACCAGGAGAATTGTGCAGGCTTGAGGGCTTCCAGGAGGAGACGAGGGGAGCAGTGTGGTCTGCAGGCCGCATGGAGGCAGCCCCGTCATGGAGTGGTCTAAGGGACCCTCGCTACGGCAGTCCTGCTCTGAGAAGGCCCCACGCTCCCCAGCTGTGGTCTGGGCCCTCTCCCAGCAGCTGCCGCCCTGCCCTGCTGGCCCCCACTCCCTGTGGTCAGCCCCGAAGCCCCCTCGGGTTCCTAGGTCCACACCTCTTGCAACCACCAGGAGTTCTGCCTTCTCTTGCGTGTCTCACTGGCCCACTTGCAGAACTGGGCCTGAATTCTGTCTGGGTCCCTCCCATACCCACAGTCTCCTGTTCCTCCTTAAAGCACCTGTATTTCCCTGGATCTCGGGTTATGGGTGCCCAGGACTGTGATGGGCCCAGGAAAATGGGGTAATTCGAGCATTATGCGGTTCTTTGTGTGAAGCGGGTGGCCACTTTCCCAGCTTCTCTATTCCAAGCGGAATCTGAAAGCGACAGCTCTGCAGGGGCTTCACGTGACGTGTGTGCGGCTAAGTCACTTCACTTGTGTCCAGCTCTTTGTGACCCTTTAGACTGTTAGTCCACAAAGCTCCTCTGTCCGTGGGATTCTCCAGGCAAGAATACTGGAGTGGGTTGCCGTGCTCTCCTCCAGGGGATCTTCCAACCCAAGGATCGACCCACATCTCCTGTGGCTCCTGTGTTGCAGGCAGATTCCTTACCGCTGAGCCCCTGGGGAAGCTTTCCAGTGACACTACTTCTAAGTTAAACATCAGTACCTCCAGCTGCTGGGACCTGCGACGTGGGGCCCAGGGCACGTGGTTCCTGATCACCATGGACTCCATGGTTCCTGGATGCTGAGTCCTTGGGGGCTTCGGGAGACCAGGGGCTGTGGCCAGCTTTCTGCTTTGGGGTCAGGCCTTCAGGCATCTCTCGGCCCCTCCTGAGTGCTTCCCGGGGAGGGCTCCATCCCCAGGGCCCTGGTGGGGGCACTGCGGACCCAGCCAAGCCCCCGCTGCGGCTGACGGCTGACGCACAGACTCGCTAAAGCTTTTCTCTCCCATCCAAGTACTAACCACGCCCAACCCTGCTCCGCTTCTGAGGTCAGAAGAGATTGGCCGCGTTCAGGGTGGTATGGCTGTAGACAAGCCTTTATCCCTGAGAGGCGGTTACAGAAGTTCTGTTTTACTATCTGGGTTTCCAAGTCTTACTGAAAATGCATCAGGGCTTTAGGTAGGAAAAATACAAATGTGTGAAACAGCAAAAGCAGTCATTCAGCATTGGTGTGGCCTTGGTGTGGAGTCCAGGGCCCTCATCTTGGAGCCACAGGCCCTGCTGGTGCTGCCAGTTCTCCAGCCCCATCTGTGCTCACAAAGGAGAGAGTTCCGTGAAGGGATGATAGGCCCTCTCCAAAGGCCTGGGGATGCTGGGGGCTCAAGGGCCCATCTTCAGAAACTCTCAGACCTTGATTCCCAGTGCCTGGTCTCCATCCCCACTATGAGGTATTCATTGTGGGGCCTCCATCCCCACCGTGGGGCCTCCATCCCCACTGCGGGTCTCCAACCCCAACCGTGGGGCCTCCATCCCCCACCAAGGGGCCTCCAGCCCCCACCGAGGGGCCTCCAGCCCCACCACGGGGCCTCCATCCTTCACTACAGGGCCTCCATCCCCCACTGCGGGGTCTCCATCCCCATTGTGGGGTCTCCATCCCCACTGTGGGATCTCTATCTCCATTGTGGTGTCTTCATTCCCTTTCTGGGTCTCTACCCCCCTTCCAGGGACCCCATCCCTGTCCCCAGGGTTCCCCATGCCCAGGGCTTCCTCAGTGACCCATGTGGACAGCTGGGCCAGGCTTGGGCTGCCCAGGAGGGGTTTTCTGTTCACTTTCCTCCCACAGAGGCTTCCATCTGCCTTTGGATACTGATAAGGGCTGGTCACTCCCTCTCTGGTCACTTCCTCGGTGCAGCTGTGATCAGCCTGGCCAGGGGTGGTGGCCTTGGAAAGACTTCGATTCTGTTGTCTCCAGGAGTTCAGGCATCGGCCAGGTGTCTGCCTGAATGCACGATCCCTCCAAACCAGGAGCTGAGTGCCCCTCCCACACTGAGCCTGATCCCTTTTGCCCTGAGGCAGGAGGATGCCCCATCAAGTCTGTGGAGCCCGCACTGTGCCAGCGGGCGGCCCTGCTGGTCACAGCTGGGAGAGATAATAAGCTTGACTTCCGTATCACCCTTTTCTCCCAAGGATTCCCAAGTTTGTGATCTCCCTCAAGCTGTACATTTTAGGAGAAATTCTAAACATTTTCTTGAATTCATTCCCTCTGCATAGTTAGAAAAAAGTTGAGCTGAAAAATTGGATCTTAATCTCTGCTTCTTGACT
Source organism: Aepyceros melampus (assembly GCA_006408695.1). Taxonomy (NCBI): domain Eukaryota; kingdom Metazoa; phylum Chordata; class Mammalia; order Artiodactyla; family Bovidae; genus Aepyceros; species Aepyceros melampus. Next base: position 3,549 of record SJXQ01011590.1, on the reverse strand, counting down.
CAGAAATAGATAATTTCATTAAAGCCTCCATAAAAAGTCACCTTTGGGAAGGACATGAGCTGGAAGCTTCCAGCCTCCGAGAGTAACAATGGCCTGCAGACTCACTCGTAGCGCCGTGTTTGTGCCAAGTCTCCTGAATGTTTAAAAGGCGGTGAGCTTATTTAATTACTTAACTTGGTTCTGCGTAGACTGAAGGCTGGGCTTCTTAGTTATAAACCAAAGAGAGGGATTTTCCATGCTTGCAAGTTTCACTGTTTGCAAGAAGGGAAACTGGGGGCTGATCACTGAAAAGGGAGGAAAGGTGGGTGGAGAATGTGAAGGACCCTGAGGCGGGCGGGAGCCAAGTTCTCTATAGGACGTGTGACCCAGGACATGTGGTCCCAGCCGCCCAGGCGCCCCCTTCTCAGGCCCAGCATTCAACACTGAGGCATTGACCCGGGCAGGAGACTCGCTGGACCTGGGCTTCAAGGGCCTAGAATGCGGACCAGCATGCAGATGACTGAGGACCCCAGGCACCCTAGCCTGGCCGGTGGCAAGACCAAGGATCCCCGTCACCCTAGCCTGGCCGGTGGCAAGACCAAGGACCCCCGTCACCCTAGCCTGGCCGGTGGCAAGACCAAGAAACCCCGGTCACCCTAGCCTGGCAGGTGGCATGACGTAGGACCGCCTCGTCACCCTAACCTGGCCAATGGGAAGACCAAGGATCCCCCATCACCCTAGCCTGGCTGGGGGGTGCAGGCAGGACAGTGGGTGGGATGAACAGAGGAAGGGGACACTCAACAGACAGAACCAGGAGGGGAAAGCACAGGTCCGGCCTCCAGGGGTGATCCAGGGATTATCCAGGGGTGATCCAGGGGTGATCCAGGGATCCCAGAGCTGTGAGGACCCATCTCCCGCTCACTGTCCGCCCGGCCCGGGCCTGGGGTCGGCCCACCGTCACGCTCTGTGCCGAGTGGACCCTGGCCCTGGGCTCGCCTGAGCTGGGCTTGTCTGCTTCACCTGCTCTGGGTGGCAGGTCCCCAGGCCCTGCGTCCTGAGCTGTGTCCAGGACACGCAGGACGCTCTGCTCCTCTGCAGGTCGGAGATGAAATTCTCCTCAAGACTTAGGGACCTGTGACCCAGGAGTGCAGTGGATGCTGCTGAGCTAAGCTGTGAGGTTCTCAGCTTTCACTGAGAGTCATCCTCCCCCGATGAGCTCTGCTGGGAATGAGTGTCTGTGACC
>SJXQ01011589.1:404882-427805 GCA_006408695.1 Aepyceros melampus | reverse complement strand
TGAGCAGTTATACAGGATAGGCAAGAGCACGTGTTAGTGGAAATTACCCTAAAACTTAGTGTTTTAAACCTACAGCCTTTTTCTTGTTGTTCAGTCACTCAGTCATGTCTCTTTGTGACCCCATGGACTGCACCATGCCAGACTTCCCTGTCCTTCACCATCTCGCGGAGTTTGCTCTAACTCATGTCCACTGAGTTGGTGATGCCATCCAATCATCTCATCCTGGCGACCACTTCTTTTCATGCCTTCAATCTTTCCCAGCATCAGAGTCTTTTCAAGTGAGGTGGATCTTCCCATCAGGTGGCCAAATATTGGAGCTTCAGCTTCAGCATCAGGCCTTCCAATGAATATTCAGGGTTGATTTCCTTCAAGATTGACTGGTTTGATCTCCTTGCTATCCAAGGGACTCTCATGAGTCTTCTCCAGCACCACGGTTAAACAAAGCATCAGTTCTTCAGTGCTCAGCCTTCTTTATGGTCCTACTTTCACATCCGTACATGACGACTGGAGATACTATAGCGTTGACCAGACGGATCTTTGTCAGCAAAGTGATGTCTCTGTTTTCTAATACGGCATCTCTCTTTGTTACAGCCTTTTTGCATCACCATTTCTAATGGTTCAGTGTCGTTTGGTTCTCTGATACTGAGTCTCACCAGACTGGGGCTGTGGTCCCTTCAAGGCCTGAATGGAAAAGGACGTGCTTCCAAGCATACACATGAGGTGGGGGCTGGATTCAGTTCTCAGGGCCAGTTGGCAGAAGGCTGTCCTTCACCCTTGTGATGTTGGGCCTCTCCGTTTATTGTTTATTGGGATGTGGGCCTCTCCATTTCTTGTTTATTAGTCACTCAGTCATGTCAGACTCTTTGTAACCCCATGGACTGTACCCTGCAAGGCCCCTATATCCTTGGAGTTCTTCTGGCAAGAATACTGGAGTGGGTTGCTATTTCCTTCTCCAGGAGATCTTCCCAACCCAGGGATCAGACTCAAGTCTCCTGCATTAGCTGGCGGATTCTTCACAGCTGGCCACCAGGGAAGCCCAGTCCTTTCCATGTGTGTCTATGTACATGCTAAGTCGCGTCAGCTGTGTCCGACACTTTGCGACCCTATACCAGGCTCCCTCTGTCCACGGGATTCTCCAGGCAAGAATACTGGAGTGGTTGCCATACCTTCCTCCACGGGATCTTTCTGATTCAGGGATTGAACTGACATCTCAGGTCTGTAGCAATGGCAAGCAGGTTCTTTACCCCCAGTGCCACCAGGGAAGCTCGGGCCTCTCCACAGGGCTGCGCAAAACATGGCAGCTTGTTTCATCAGAGCAAGTGAGCGACTGGAGGTGGGGGGTGTCACCATCCTTTTACCCTGATCTTGAGACATCCCACTGCTTCTGTTGATCTATTTCTCAGTATTTTGTCTGAAATTCTGACAGGTCTGAGGTCCTACTTGCAAGTTAACAAGTTACCTTATCACAGTTATTTATGTGAGTCTTTATGCGTGTGCACGTATACCTGGGTAGCTTCTATTTATACCAGTATACAAGTGTATATGTATGCATACAAACATACCTGCTAGGCAACTGTACACACACCATTCCGTCGTGAGACCTCTGGATCAAGGATCAGACTGTTTCATTGCCGAGTAAACGTAGCCCTGGTTCCCCCTTGGGGGGAGGGGAGAGGCATGTGTACCTGTGTGTGCAGTGCGGTTTATGTGTAAATTCCAGGTTATGAAACTCAGAGCTTAAATAGATGGCTGACACATCTACTCCTGCTCTCCTCCTCAGTAAGAAAGATCCTGTATTTTCTTCTGGAATAGAAACAAAGTCTCTTTTGGAGGAAAGAAGCCTAGAATGTGAGTACATGGCCCTGATCGGCAGGGGACAACCTCTAGTCCCTACAGGGCAGTAGCCAACCTCTCCCTCCTAAGGCATGTCAACCATTTGTGCTTGTTGCAAGCTAAGTTGCTTCAGTCGTGTCTAACTCTTTGCAACCTTATGGACCTTAGCCCACCAGGCTTCTTTGTTCATGGGATTCGCCAGGCAAGAATATGGAGTGGGCTGCCATGCTCTCTTCCAGAGGATCTTCTTGGCCCAGAGATGGAACCAGCATCTCTTAGGTCTCCTGCATTGACAGGGAGGGTTCTTTACCACTAGCACCACCTGAAAAGTCCTGTTAACCCTTCAAACAGCCTCTAAGCAAAGTTGACCACAATCTTTGCTCAAAACACTTAAACTTTAAGCAAATCTGAAAAATGTCATGTCCATTTTATAAACTGAAAATAATAGGATTAAAGGCCAGAAATGTGTCCCCAGTAGTAAAGATAAGCAGGGTGCATACAGTCCCTCTGTCTGGATGTTACACATTCACTCTATAGAATTTCATTAAATACATATAAACTGTTAAAGATTTTTTGACATCCCCCAATAGTTTGAGTTGGACAAAGGGAAAGTACAAAACTCAGTTTTTGGAATAGATTTCCACAAAAACGTGAAGTGACTTTTCACCCATCCCTTTCCTGGGTCCTGAGTCATCTTGGCCTGTTTTTTCTTGACTCCTCACACTTGGGTTTTACCATGTCTCAGCACTTGACTGCTCTTCCTCTGGTTTCTTTTGTCTTTTCTGTCCTCTTGGGCACACCTCACGCTCTCCCTATTGAATCACAGCAAAATGTCTCTGGCTTTGACAGCTGTCTCTGTCCCCCATTATGCTATGATCCCACAGGACTCTGGAATCTTCCTGATGCAAACCACTTCCCAGGATTTCCATCCCTCCCTCCCTGGAGAGTGTCAGACAATGTCTTATTAAGCACTTGGCTTTTGCTCCATTCCCTGAGTTGCTGAAACCATTTCCACACTAATGACCATTTTAGTCTACCTATTAGCCTGGTTAAATACTCATGGATTTTAGAGACATTTGGGCTTCCCCAGTGGCTCAGATGGTGAGGAATCTGCCTGCAATGCAGGAGACCTGCGTTCAATCCCTGGGTTTGGAAGATGCCCTGGAGAAGGGAATGGTAACCCATTCCAATGTTCTTGACTGGAGAATCCCCTGGACAGAGGAGCCTGGCAAGTACAGTTCGTGGGTTGCAGAGTTGGACACAACTGAGTGACTAACACACATATAGACATTTATGCGACAAATGTTTTTGTAGTATTATTCAAATGTCAAAAACTTCAAAATAATTAAAATGTTCCCAGTGGGATTCTGATTAAGTCACTGGTGTTAGACCCATACAGTTTGTTAGGGAGTTATCAAAAGTAACATTGTAGCAAAATAATTAGTGAAATGAGAAAATGTTTTAAAAAAGGTGTTTACAAATATTAAGAGGATAAAACAAGATTATTAATACTATTTACCTATGGTCGTTTTAAGGCAGGTGCACAAATTCTTGATCTTTTTCTATCAAGATATATAGCTGAACATGGAGTGCAATTAGTGACTCGTCTGTAATCATTAGGACATGGCAGCGGTGGCTATACATGACCAGCTGCTAAAACTGGGATCTCTCTTCCAGATCCAAGGGCCAGCAACAAGGCATCACAGCAAACAGTTCCTCAGGACAGTGCGGTCACCGTCTTTCAGGGCACGCAGCCATGTCAAAGGGGTCCATGTCCACGTAGGGCATCTGGCCCAGAGTCAAAAGCCAGCTCCCACCCCATCCCTCTGAAGGCCCACAGGTCACTGGCACAGGAGAACTCATTATTAACCAGACTTTCAAGAACTGTCCACCAAACCCGCCTGTTTTCATTGTCCCCCAGGCAATGACGTAGTCCATGGGGAACTGTTCCCCATGGGGAACAGCATTGTCTGCGATCTTGACTTGAAGTGTGTCCTTGGTGATACAGATACAGTTCCTAACAGCCACATCTTGGTGGATGCTTCCCTGCTGGACTGACAGCTCATTCCTCTGGCAATCTGAACAGTCATGTGAACCAAGTCTTATTGAGAAACTGTCTGTGGATTATGGGCCTCTACTAATTGGCACTGCCGTAAAAACAATGTAAGATTCCCCCAGTTCATGTAAGCCAATTTCCCAAGGGCTTTTCTCCTTCTATACACACCCTGGTGATAGGAAGATTTCTGCAATGAAGACTCATAGCTTACAACTCTCAGTGAGCATCATGGTCACCTGAATTTCAGAAGCTTGATCTTTATCTGTTTTTACAAATACTTGCTTTTCTTTATTTGGATCTTTTTCTTTTTTGCCTTTACCACAGACTTTATTGTTTGAATATTTGCAACTCTTATTCTATACACTTGTAATTTCTTCCAAAACTCTATGCTGCATATTGCTAGGTCACTTCACTCTCCATTCTATTCTACATTCCCATCAAGCAGTGTTTCCTCAAATCACAATCTGCCTGATTGTGTGTTGTTGTTGTTCAGTTGCTAAGTTGTGTCTGTCTCTTTGTGATGCCATGGTCTGTAGGCCACCAGGCTCCTCTGTCCATGAGATTTCCCAGGCAAGAATCCTGCAGTGGGTTGCCATTCCTTCTCCATATTTGCATCTTTTTCATCTGCTAAAATCCCATGGAAAATATGCTCAAAAGTACCTTATTGAAGTTCATCTTTTGGAATTATCCTCTCCCTGGATATTGCAGTAGCCTTCACCTTAGCATTGGCCTCCAAAAGAGTGACACCTCAGGTCTTTCTTTTGTCAAACCCTGCTTGAGTGAAAACAAAAACAAATAACCAAACTCTGTCGCTATGTCAGATACGATATCATCAATATAGTTCAGAAGTGACAATGCAAAACAATGTTTTAAACAAAAGCATGTTTATTATGCAATCTGAGACAAAGTGCAATCAGGAGGGAGCCTGATTATCCTTTCAAAGAAAACGCACTCGGGAGTGAGTCTGGAATCAGAAGCAGCTTTGGTATTTGTTGGACTGTGATCCTCAGCCACTTTTGCCTAAACACACAGAATGGATGGGTCCTGTGCCCTGTGTGCTGGGCTGCAGGCCCATCTTCTTAACACAGGGTAGATGAACTGGGCCAACCAGCCCTGTGCTCAGAGGGCAAAGCTGAGCCGCTCTCCTGTCCTCATGGGGCTAGCGGGAGGGACTGACTGAAGACGAAGTGCCATGGGTTACACTTCAGAGGGGTGTGATGCGGAGAAGGGTGCCGGTTTTATTGATTGCAGCCCCATCCACTTCTTCTTCCTTCTTCCTGGCTTCCTCCAATTCTGGATTTAACACCAATTAACCTCAACTTCGGCCCCTTACCTAAATTTCTCAAGAATTTCATCTGGCTATCAATAGGAGGAGGAAAAAAAAAATAACCCTTTTTGCTGTGCTCAAAGACTCTGCATAACCATCCTACTTTTCAAAAACAGAGTATAGCACCAGAACAGTACATCTTATTCCCTTTCATTTCCTTTTATAATAGTTGAAAATAACATGAGGTGCTTTGGCCGAAAGTCAAGCTTGTTCTAGACCCTTGACTACCCTTTAAAGACACAATTACACAAAGTCTCTGCAGAGCTCCACCTTCTCACCCCATGGCACAAACCCCAGTTCCTAGCTAGAGACCTAGGCCAGGATGTATTTCTTGGTCAGCCTGCTCAAGGTGGATGCTTATGTAACTCTTACCTTCTTGTAAGCAAAAGCAGGAAATCTGGAAATGAGCTTTCTAAAATAAAGAAAGACACGTTCAGGAGATGTTTAAAATGGCAATAATTGCATACTAATGATTTTTCTAGATCATTGGAGGTGCTGGAGAAGACTCATGAGAGTCCTTTGGAGAACAAGGATTTTGGCCAACCGATGGGAAGAACTGACTCATTGGAAAAGCCCCTGATGCTGGGAAAGATTGAGGGCAGGAGGAGAAGGGAGTGACAGAGGATGAGATGCTTGGATGGCATCACCGACTCAGTGGACATGAGTTAGAGCAGACTCTGGGACATAGTGAAGGACAGGGAAGCCTGGCATGCTGCTGTGCATGGAGTAACAGAGTCAGACACACCTGAGTGATGGAATAAAAGCAACAAATGAGGATTAAAGTCACGTACATTGGATGCTCAGTGTATGGGACCATTGAATAAATTCACTCTGTTACTGTTGAATCACTGTGATTACTGTAAATGTAGAAACTGGCTGGAATTCCCCTTTCAAAAAAAAATCTTTTTTTTAGGACTCGATGTTGGGCCCGTGATTAAGCATCCACATGCTAATGCGGGGGAGACAGATTCCATCCTTGGTCCAGGGATATCCCACAGGCCATGGGGCACCTAAGCCGGTGTGCCATAACTGCTGAAGCCCACACGCTCTGCAGCCCATGCTCCAAAACAAGAGAATCCACATCAATGAGAAGGCTGTGCATTGTATCTAGAGAAAGCCTGAGCATAGCAATAAGGTCCAGTGCAGCCAAAAATAAATAAATAAGTGGAAAAAAAAATGATTAGTTCCTGTCAAAAAAAAAACTTAGCATTGTTCAAGGTAATGCTTGCTTACAAGCATTTGGTTTGTTGGGAGTAATAATTAAATTAAAATAAATTTTATCATATTGAAAAGACCTAGGGCTTTTGGTCACAGAGTGTGTGGCTCTAAAGCACATGTTCCAGCTTTCTTCCATGTTTAGCCTAGGTTTTGTGAGTGCATTGCTGTTTACCCCATGAAATCATGTTTACAACACTTGGCTTTGTAACTGCACTTGTGTTATCACTTTTTTTGGTTACCACCCGTTTCATGTTAGCTGCATTGTTAGTCAGCATATAATGAAATTAACTGTGAATCATTTAGCGACATGTGAAGTGGTAACTAGTCCATTTTGTGGTCTTTTGAGACACTGTTTTTATAATTTGCCTCATTGGCTAATTAGTTGATATTTAAAGTTCTTTGACGATTTCTCTGTAGTTTCATGATTGATTTCTTTCCGAGTATTTGTAAAAGAACACTTCTGTGTATTTTGTCCTGTTGGAGTTATCTGACGGTGTGTCTGCTTTCATCATTGGTTTTGATTCCCTGGCTCATCCTGTTGTCTGCTTAGTGGTTGCCAATCCAGGCCCCAGCTTCCCACCACTGCCCCGCCTCACTCCCGAGGCTGTAGTTTACCCATCCATCTCCCCTTCCCCTTCCTCCCACTTGCTCTGGTCATAGCAGTGCTGTGGTCCACAGCAGGTGTCCCCTTAGTCGGGTTTGTGCTTTGTCTTCATGTCTATCAAATGGTGTTTTTCCCCCATAGCAGTATAAGTTTGAATTAGCATATCACTATGCAGTTACAAGCATAATGTAGAGGGTTCCTAAACCACATATCATGTGTAACTCACAAATGAGATTATCCTTACATAAGGAAATTATCTTCTTCAGTGTAGAATTAATGGACTTTTGACACAATATCCTTTCTGTGTTGGTGCTTGTATTTAAGACTATAAATCTCATCAGCTTTGGCACAGTTAATGTCTCTACTAGACTCTTCGAAAAGCATCTTCTATGGTTAATAAAATGGAAAGACTGCACCTACTATTATGCTAGCTTTCATTCTTACATGTTTTTACAGGGAACCTGCTTGAATAAATTTATTTTGAGAAGTTTTAAATCGAATTCTAGGTAAGCATTTTATGTTAATGTCCAATAGGTGGTTAGATTTGTTCAGTGTTCAAATAGGTATGATGGTAACTTCCTCATCAGTTAAATTACTATTTTAAAGTATAACATGTTTTTTTATGAAGAGAAACTAACTTATAGAGAAGTTTGGCTAATAATAGACAACTGTTAAGGGCCTTTATTGTACAGAATGCTGTGCTTTAATAAATCATGATATTGTCATAGAATCGTATCTTCCTGAGTAATAATTTATAGTGTTTCTCTAGTAAATCTTGAATAGCTTATTTAATTTCTGTGGTCAAAAAAAATGTTCTGTTTCCAGTTACGTGTTCATCTTCATCTCACTTATATGTTTGCCATCATTTTTGCTATACTGTATTTGTCTATTCTGATTCTTGAATTTTTAGCTTCAAAGTCGCAATAAATCTGGTTTCTCTTCATTTCTTTGCATGCATCTATCAGCCTAGTGATTTAAGGAAGCATTGTCGAAAGGCAAACTATTTAGTAATTTAGCATCCTTTGTTTATCTGTGAAGTATTAGAGAGTCCTTATCATTTTCCATGAATGAACACTGTGTGGTTATGTACTGGTGAGTAATTGACGTTTTAGAGGAAGTAATGAAACTCACCCACCACTAAAATATGCTGATGGTTCTGTTGGAAATAGGTCATTTGTTGGGACAATTGTAACAGTTTGCCTATCTCCCATTTGTTTGCCTTCAAATCATCTCATGCTTATTTATAATAGACATAGTATTATTTATTCTTTTAAAATTTTTCTTTACTTTTTTTTTGACTATGCTGCACAGCTTATGGGATCTTAGTTCCCCAACCAAGGATCAGACCGGTGTCCTGGCAGTGAAAGGGCCAAGTCCTAACGTCTGGACCACCATGGAATTTCCGCTTAGAGTGTTTCTTAAAACAAATGACTGAATCAGAGCCATAGAAGTTAGATTTGGGGGAAGCCAGTTTAATGACAGTGGGTAGCAGTGTGCAGGAGACTCTGTGCGCCAGGCACCCTGTCGAGTGCTTTCCGAGTCTGTCATCTAATCCCGCAGATGCCCAGGTGAGGTCCAGGCTGCTGTTATCCCCATTCAGCAGACAGGGACACTGAGGCTTAGAGAGGCCGAGCACTGTGCCCAGGCTGCCACACCCAGCAGTGTGGTTCAGACTGATCTGATCAGAGCCTGGACACTTACTGTGGTGCTGTCCAGCCCGCTTTGCTCCAGAGGCTCTCGTGTCCATCATGGCATCCCTGATGGAGGGAGCATCAGGAGGGAGCTCTCTGCCTCTCCCCTTTGGTCACTTGGTTGAGCCCCTGTTATTGGAGTCCAGTGCCCCAAGGGCTGGCCTTCCTTGTCCCTCTCCCACTCCCAGCCTGCTGTTCAAGCACTCCTGGGGCCTTCCTGCAGAACTCGGGCAGCCGTGCTCCAGTTCAGGCAGTTCAGTGCCCGGGAGCCCTTCTGCTGGGCACAGCAGAGCAGCGCCATCACCCTGGGGTTGGTGACCTGGGTGTGCCGCTCGCCCGCTCTGTGTCCTGCTTTGCCCTCATGTTAAGTGAGGACATGGCACTGCCCATCCTAGTCACGTGGGCACCAGTGGGGAGGCTCCCATCCTGGGGGAGGGCAGCCAGGCTGGGGACCCAGAGGCCTTCCTTACAGGAGGCCGCGGAAAGGGGCTGGCCGTGGTCCCTGACTCTGAGGCAGGTGTTTGCCTCCACTGAGTCCATAGTCAACCCAGGTGTGTTACTTCCCTGCTCTGTTCCTTGTTGTTTTCTGATTTTATAAATGCTTATTTTAACTTGAATTTGAGATTGATCCCTGTTCAGTTCCATGTGGATAATGTCTAGTCTTTGTCGCCTTATGTTGTCTGAGGTTTCTTGGTAGAGATCAGGGGAGGGTGCCCAGTTTATCCAGCTGTTGTTAAACAGTTCAGCTGTATTTTGCACTAAGTCACTTTGTTGTCACCAAGCTCCTGTGGGGCTGCATGGGATCAGTATTGTTTATAGAATCCTTAAAAAAGGACTGGTTAGTTGGTTAAAACAACACACCCATTGTTTATAAAAATACTTGCCATGCATGTTTCCTCAAACTTCCCCTGCTTAACCACACTCCCAAATGTATAAGTGAGACCTGTCTGGACCCCGAAGGGGTTCATCTGCTCCCCACACTGTTGCCACCACTGTCTTTCCTATCTTCAGACCCAGGACTAGCGGAAAAGCTGGGAGTCCAGGCGAGATCATCTTTTCTTTTCTTTAATTAGTTTATTTTTCTAATTGAAGGATAATTGCTTTACAGAATTTTGTTCTTTTCTGTCAAACCTCAACATGAACCATCCACAGGTACGCATACATCCCTTCCCTTTCGAACCTCCCTCCCATCTCCCTCCCCATCCCACCCCTCTAGGTTGATACAAGATTATTTCTTAGTAAAGACCTAGGAGAGCTTTATGTAAACCACAGTGAGCAAGTGACACTCAAACTGGGTGTAACCACTTCAGTGTGTAGCTTCCAGTCTGTATGTTACTGAGAAATACAAGCCAGACACATGGTGTTCGCATGGAGGGGTTAGGTACCTTTTCTGTGTTTCACTTGTTGTCATGGGTTCAGTAACCTGCATCATCACTACAAATGATCTTGGGTGGTGGTACAAGCTGTTTCCTTTTCTTCTTCAAATAGAAAGTCTGGACGGCTTTGCTGAGAGGTTTCTTACTCTTGCTGGTGGTGCTTCTGAGCAGCATCTGGCGATGAGCACAGTCCTTTCCTCAGGGCAGTTCATGCCATGCAGGGTTCATGGTGCTGGCGTGGCTCTGCTGTCCCACCTGGCAGGGCCATCTGGTCGCTGGATTCCAGGGAGTGCAGAGCCCAGCTACAGGGAGGCTCCCGTCCAGGGTCTCTGTACTCATTGGGGTGCTCTCGCTGCTCCACAGCCCCGCTTCTCTTGAACAAACAGTCCTTTAAGATGGCATTAAGCTAGAACAAGGCATTTTTTTTTTGTACTTTACTAATAGCATAGCTAATATATTTTCAAATAAGTTTCTGGTTATAATGTAAAGCCTGTGTGATTGCCTTTTTCGACACAGTCTATTGTTAGCACTTACACTTACCTCACTTACTTCACTCCCTCAGCTGCCAGCTTTACAGAAAGAGGTAGAAGATGACAAGACCACCATCAAATGTGAAACCTCGACCTGCGCCTTGCTGCGGTTCCTTCAGCTGGACCGGCTGGCCACCGGGTCACTGTGCACAGCCAGCAACAAAGACATCAGGGACGCCCGCAAGTGAGGGGCCTGCTCGCCTCATCATCAGTTTCAGGAGCCCTGCGCCTCTTGTCTTGAAAGAGTTGCAAGGATGATGGTAAAGGAATCCCAGTGGATTCAGTGCCTGTGTTGAGTGGTGAACTTCAGGTGCTGGGGTAGAAGAGCTCAGTGACCTCAATGATTTTAGAAAACACCTGTCTCTACGTGTTGACTCCTGTGGGAGATTTCTTCCTGCTCTTGCTAGAGGTCTACCCGGCCTGGGGCACATTCCTGATGGTTACGGCTCCATGCCTCTCGGATTTGCTCTGAAGGTCCCTCCCTTTTCCTCAGGGGTCTCCTCTCAGGAGACTGTCTGTCCCCTCCTGTGCCTGACACTGTCCTCATTCAGACCCCCACCCGCTGAGCTCCTGTCGTGAGCCAGGCAGCACTCGATGGAGGGCACATTGGTCACCTTACCAGCAGCCCTGCACAGTGACCCTCACTCTCCTGCCACAGCTGAGGACGGTCACCCTGCAGGAGACAGGGGGGAACTGCCCAGAACTGGGGAGCTCGCCTTCTCTGGGAGCATTGTCACCTGCCGAGCAGTAACCCTGAGGGAGGGTTGGAGCACCCTCTGCACTAGCTCGTCTGGAGTGAAGCCCTCCTTGGGGGAGAGCTCCAGTCAGAGAAGCTCAGCTTCCCGGGGCCGTTGTTTGTGGCCAGAAGCCTGCATTGCTTGTGTGGAGTGTGGTTGGTGAAGGAGACTCCACTGTCTGCTGCAAGGTTGAGGTGCAGGTGTTGCTGGGTGGCTGGTTCTATCAGTAGGTCTTGTGGAGGGGTGTGTGTTTGCACAAGGGTGCCAGTTAAAGGTCGTTTTCTCTCCCCGAAGCTCGACAGGTGCTCAGGATGGCCCCGGGGGCAACTCCAGCAACAGCAACAGCAGCCAGGACTTGCTGCAGAAAGCCCCAAAGAAGGGCATCAAGTCCTCCATCAGTCGTTTGTTTGGCAAGAAGGAAAAGGGCGGGCCTGGATATACCAGCAAGGAGGCGTTAGGACCAGGTGGGTGCTTCACCGTTCAGAGGGAGGAGGGTCTGCATGTATGTCCCTTCTGTGTCTCCCCCGCTGTCCCCACGAGGCTCCTGTCACTCACGCTGGGTGTCCTCCTGGGAGGAGTGGAGGAGGCGTCTGTCTTCTTTAGGGTCCGAGGTGATCGGATCAGTTGATGAGTGGATGGGTGGATGGATGGATGAATTAAGAGTGGATGGATGGATTAGTGAGTGGATGGATGGATGAACAGATAGCTGGCTGGATGGGTGGATGAACAGAGCATGGGATGAATAAAGCAGATGTTTATACTCCAATGAGAAACATATTCTATGCAATGGATTGAGTAGGAGCTGGGCAATGATTGTTTCCTCCAGAACAGAGACAAGTGTTTGGAAATGGCCTAAGTGCTCATCAGTGAGGAGTGAGGTACAATCTGTGGAACCCCACAAGGAATAGCACCCCCTCCTTCCTGCCACTTTCCCCATCCCCAGGAGCTCATCAGGGGTTCTGCCCATGCCCCTCACCCCAGCCCACAGCCACGCAGGTCCTCCTGGGGTCTCCTCATCACAGTGTTATCATCAGGCCCTCATCTCGCTTGGCTTCATCTCTTTAAGGACAGGGTATGTTCCTGCCTCTTCAGCCATATATTTGTTGAGTGTCTTCTTTTTGCTGGGTGTGGGATTTACAGAGTAAGTAAAACAGATGTGGTCTGGAGCACAGTTAAGTGAGAAGAGAGAAAAAGGAGCAGATTATTAAATGCTGTCCCTATTCTTAATAAAAACAACACTGAGATAGATGGTGCATTGATTATATGCCAGATGCTGTGTGTGCCCCTTACCAAGCAGGTGCTGCCAGCTCCCGATTTACAGAGGAGGAGACAGTGATGGTCACGCGGTTAGGGAGTGGTGAGGGCAGATTCACATCCACGCAGTCGGACCATGCACTTTGCCGAGCCCCAGCCACCTCTCTGGTGGATGCAACAGGAATGAGATGGTTCTGTGGCATCACTGATTCGATGGACATGAGTTTGAGCAAACTCCAGGAGATAGTGAATTAAAGGAAAGCCTGGAGTACTGCAGTCCACGGAGTGTCCAAGAGTCGGACACAACTGAGGGACTGAACTAAACCCTGAGTGTGTGCTAAACTGCTTCCGCCGTGTCTGACTCTTTGTGACCCCAAGGACTGTAGCCCACTAGCTCTGTTCATGGGATTCTCCAGGCAAGAATACTGGAGTGGGTTGCCATGCCCTTCTCCAGGGCATCTTCTCAACCCAGGGATCCAACCCACATCTCTCATTATCTCTTGCAGTGGCAGGCAGGATCTTTACCGCTAGCGCCACCTGGAAAGCCCCAGTGAACGCTGACAACTAGGAAATGCAGAAAAGAAAGGCTGCTCCTAAGTTACACTGGAAGAGCAGCAAGCACAGGTTGTAAAGAGGAAAACACACAATGAGCGACAACAGGCCGACAGAAACAAGTCGGGATGTGTTCACCCACACAAAGAAAATATCTGTGCCATTCGGAAGAGGAGCCCGTCAGCCCTTGGAGGGACAGTTGGAACCGGAATGAATACCGAGGCCATGGTCAGCAGTGCCCAGCCACATGGCTCGAGTAGCGTGGTGTCACTCACCAGCTTCCTGCATCCCCAGAGCTGCTGGGGGTGACATCTGAGTGCTGAGGCTGGACAACGTCCCCGAGTGAGCTAAGGCATCCCTGCTCTCCTTCCAGTGCTGCTGCGGGGCCCTCTGTGGGCAGCCACCTTCATCCCCTACTCTGCCACCTGCTGGGGCCCAGCTGTCCCCCTGGGATCCTTTCAGCCCTTGAGCTTGGGTGTTTCCAGCCCTCTGCCACACCGGACTGGGATGCAACTCCGGACTTGGGCTTGAGATATCAAGAAGACCATGAATCTGGAAGGACACAGCACTGGGGCCCTCGACTGACCACGTGAGAAGAGCAGGAGAGCAAAGCCGCCTCAGGGAGGAAGCAGAGCTGGGGAACGTGCCCACACCCACCGCTGCCTCCAGCACAAGTGCCTCTTTTTTGCCTCTCCTTGGCCTGAAATGGACTGCAGCTGCTGCTGCTCCACAGGTGATTCCTAAAGATGCACATCCTGCAAGAGCTATGGTCCTGCTGCTCTGGGGCTGCCTAAGTGTGCTCAGGAGCAGCAGACAAGTGGGGCTGCCACGCCTGATGCTGGGGGAGGGCCTGATGCTGGGGCAGTGCGTGATGCTGGACTAGGGCCTGATGTTGGGGGAGCGCCTGATGCTGGACTAGGGTCTGATGCTGGGGGAGGTCTGATGCTGGACTAGGGCCTGACACTGGAGGAGGGCCTGATGGCGAACTAGGGTCTGATGGTTGGGGAAGGTCTGGTTATGGACTAAGGCCCTTTGCTGGGGGAGGGTCTGATGCTCGGGGAGGGCCCTGATGCTGGGGGTAGGTCTGATGCCGGACTAGGGCGTGATGCTGGAGGAGGGCCTGATGCTGGGGAGGGCCTGATGCTGGAGGAGGGCCCTGATGCTGGAGGAGGGCCCTGATGCTGGAGGAGGGCCTGATGCTGGAGGAGGGCCCTGATGCTGGGGTGGGAATGTCTGATGCTGGAGGAGGGCCTGATGCTGGAGGAGGGCCTGATGCTGGGGTGGGAATGTCTGATGCTGGAGGAGGGCCTGATGCTGGAGGAGGGCCTGATGCTGGAGGAGGGCCTGATGCTGGAGGAGGGCCTGATGCTGGGGTGGGAATGTCTGATGCTGGAGGAGGGCCTGATGCTGGAGGAGGGCCTGATGCTGGAGGATGGCCTGATGCTGGGGGAGGGTCTGATGCTGGAGGAGGGCCCTGATGCTGGGGTGGGAACATCTGATGCTGGACTAGGGTCTGATGCTGGGGGAGGGCCTGATGTTCGACAAGGGCCTGACGCTGGGGGTTAAACGTCTGATGCTGGCGGGAAGGTCTGATGATGGTGGGCAGCCTGCTCCCAGATGTACACAGTTGTGATTAGAAATATGAGAAATCTTTTTTTCATACTTTCCTGACCACCTTGCTAGGTTCTTTTTTTCTCAAGCATAATTGCAATATCGGTTTGATTTCTGCCATACATCAACATGAATTAGCCATGGGTGTACGTGTGTCCCCTCCCTCTTGAATCTCCCTCCCACCTCCCCCTGCTACATTCTTGTTTCTATAGATATATGACGGAGAAGGCAATGGCACCCCACTCCAGTACTCTTGCCTGGAAAATCCCATGGGCGGAGGAGCCTGCTAGGCTGCAGTCCATGGGGTCGCTAAGAGTCGGACACGACTGAGCGACTTCACTTTTACTTCTCACTTTCATGCATTGGAGAAGGAAATGGCAACCCACTCCAGTGTTCTTGCCTGGAGAATCCCAGGGACGGGGGAGCCTGGTGGGCTACCGTCTATGGGGTCGCACAGAGTCGGACACGACTGAAGCGACTTAGCAGCAGCAGCAGCAGCAACGATATATGAATAATAAAGACTGTTGACTAAAATAATATAAAAGCTCCCACACACAAGCATGCACACGCACACTCCCTAGTACATCATTCGGGTCCACGTCAGGGTTGCCCTCAGCCACCCCACCCTGGGATCCACGGTGAACCTTGACACCTGCACTTTGTTCCCACCCTTGGCCCGCTGCCCACGCCTCAGCAGCAGAGGGGCCCTGTCCTCTCCGGAGCCAAGGACATGAATACCAGGTCGGCCGTCCTTTGGGGACCCCTATACTTCCGCCTTCTAGCCTTTCCATTGTATCCATTGGTTTCTCTTAACAGAATGTCCGTGTGATGACATGGGCTCCCATTAGCAGCTCTGGTCTGTTCTGATTGAGAATACACCTTACCCTCGGCACTCTTTATTGGCAGTGGGAAATTTTGCTTCAGTGCTTCAGTGAAAGAAAGCAATAAATAATACTGTGATAAAAATTGTTCAAAAGTAGACTGTACATACTTTGTCACATGTTCAGGAAGTTCATAAAAGATT
The DNA here is from genome assembly GCA_006408695.1 of Aepyceros melampus. Classification (NCBI taxonomy): domain Eukaryota; kingdom Metazoa; phylum Chordata; class Mammalia; order Artiodactyla; family Bovidae; genus Aepyceros; species Aepyceros melampus. The sequence goes on along the minus strand of SJXQ01011589.1, from coordinate 411,992 downwards.
AATAGAAAAACAGAATGGTAACAATGGATTGTACAAGTACATTAAAGACAGATCGCACATGTAAAGAGACATGCCGTCTCTGTCTACCGAGATAGCAGCTGCATAATAAGGCACCATGATCTGAACGCATCTCTGGCTGGCTTTTTTAAATATGCTGCTGAAAAAGTAAAAGTTACATTTGCTACTTATACTATCCAAAATGGCTATGTCATCAAAATCTAAAAATGTGTGCCTAGGTCCATTCTTTAAACATGTTTACAAACAGATGTAAAAAGATGATTTACATCAGAAAAATAAGGCCTTTGTCAGAGCTGCGCTATGCTGTCTGTATGTCGGGGATGTGGCGCCTTCACTGTCCAACTCAATGGCTCCGCAGCGGGTGCAGGGCATCTCGACTGGTCCTCGAAGAGTCTCACCGGAGAGGAGGGATCCGGGTCCAGAGGCTAGGTCACAGCAGAGATTTTCATAGTCTTCTACTCATCCTTTCAGCCCAAATTTCATTATAAGCTCACATTGAACACCGAGTACTTTTAAATCGTTTATGCTGCAGACAAAAAGCATTTCTTCCTAGAAAAAAAGTACAGTTTAGGTCAGTCGTTAAAATACAATTGGTTGAAATTAAGTTCACTCACTTCAGAGTGATTGTTGGAGAGCTTGGTTACATTCTGGAAGGATAATACACACCGTGTCATGATGATTTTACAATCGCAGTAAAACCGCTTCTCTCATAGTTTAACATTTAAAAATTAAACAAGAATAATTACAATAAATCCATCATTTACAAAAGCCCTATATTTGTTCACAGGATTTATACAGACAAGTATTACAGTACACTCATTTGAAAGACTAAAATCAGGTATCAGAATATGAACTGATCTGAAAGGATATTCATAGCCTGGATATACAAGAAAAAGTAAGTATATAAATGAAGTCATAAGTTTACATAAATATAAGAAACATTAAATTTTAAAATATTTTCTCTATGGTATTCATGAATTTTTCACTAATTAAAAACTCTGTAATAAAATATCTTAGGGTCCATATAACAAGTATTAACAGATTAAAGATTGCATTAAGTTCAAAATGTAGTCTTTATCGTATTCTGGACTCTGTATAATCACCTGCAGAAGTAGTGCAGACAAGTCAGTCCTGGGGCGGCAGCTGGTGCCCGAGCCCCTCCCCTCCAGACACCCACACACACACACCACATTCTGGGCTTCAGCTGCTTTGAGAATTCAGAGAAACGTGAAGGACCAAGCAAATCAAGGAGAGAACTCTGTGGTTGACTTTATTCTGACATATAGCTAAAAGCTGCTGGTAAAAAAACTTAAAACCCAATCCAGCTTTCTAGCTGAGATGTCAACAGGACAGAGCAGACAGCCTCCTGCTCTCAGAGTGGCTCAAGCAGGGCAGGGCTCCCGGGCTGGACCCACCAGAGGACCACCAAGAGCAGCACCTTCAAGGGAGGGTGGCCCCTCAGCGGCGGCTGACCCCCAGATGCTGGTGCACTTCTGTGTTACACACTGGCCTCCAGATGGAGAGGCCCAGGGCAGGGCAGCGTATGAACCCTAATGCTCTGGGCCCGGTTCCCTCCGAGAATGTGCACGCAGGGCATGGCCAGCAGCACTGCTGCTGTGGGAGGGACACCTGTGTGCACGGACGCGAGGGAGACTCAAGCCATGCTCTGACCACTCAGGCGGCAGCCGGGCGCCAAGGTCATGTCTCTGCTGCTGAGGGCTCTCCCGGGCGCGACCTTCGGAGACCTGCTGACCCTCCACTCCTAGTGAGTGGCCTCCATGCCCCCGTGGGATCAGACCGGCCTGTACTCACCCCGAAGCTCAGCAGGAGTAAGTCCTGACTGTAGCAAAATCCAGCCTCTGCGTTCCGGCCATGCTGCCTGGTCCCACGAGCGTGGGAGGAAGCGTGCAAACACAGACTGTGGTCAGTCGTGCAACGTCACACAGGGCACAAGGACACACACACACCTGCAGTGCCCACTCCTACTGAGAGTCTGGGGAAACTTCTAGAGGGTGGATGAGCTGGAGAGAGCAAGCCTGGGGGCTGCCACGTGGGGGTCCCTGCCACCTGGGGCGAGGCGGGGGGCAGGGCAGTCACACTAGAGCATCAACAGCACATTCAATGACAGACATGGGGACAGCTACTCCACAGCTACTCAGCTATTCACAGAGCTCCAGACTCACATATTCAACACAGTCTATTGTTACCCGGTTTTCCACTTACCTCATTCCCTCAGCTGCCAGCTTTATGGGAAGAGGTATGAGATGACAAGACCACCATCAAATGTGAAACCTTGACCCCCACCTCTCTGTAGTCCCTTCAGCTGGACCGGCTGCAGACGGGGTGCTGTGCATGGCCAGCCATGAGGACATGAGGGATGCCCCCAAGTAAGGAGCCTGTGTGCCTTGTCATCAGTTTCAGGAGCCCTGTGTCTTGAAAGTGATGGAAGGATAATTTTAAAGGACTCCCAGTGGATTCGGTGCCTGTGTTTAGGGATATGTGTGTGTGTGTGTTTTCTGGTAGGCAGGTTTCTCTGGATCTGGTGTTAAGGTGGACATCTAACTCGTGTGTGTGTGTGTGTGTTCGTGTGTGCGCGTGCACAAATGGGTTGTTCTTTGCTCTGTTGCTACGCGTGGCAAATTCTAGGATGTTCTGGTGGCTTCATAGAGAACGATTCAAAGTATGAGGATTTTCTGACCACAGTGGGTAATCTCAGCTCTGTCAGTCAACCAGAGACATTGACGACAGGAAAAATGCCTTACCTATAAAATGTGAAAAAATATTTTAGTATTCCAGAAAAAAATATCACTTAAATATAGTTACCATTTATGGCATTATAGTTGTGAGAATCAGTTTGTTTCTCAAAACGATTTTCTTTCTATTAAGCCCCAATTTGTCTCCAAGATATTCTTTGAATTGCTAAATTTACTCAGCCAATGCATCCACTTTCAGAGAATTTTTGAGGGTTGGTGAATCTCAGATTTTCACGTTCTGTGGAAACTCCCAGGGAGAACACTGCGGGCTCACCAGGTGCTGGACGTGCTCCATGAGGAGTGGAGGGCGAGGCCACCGGGACCATCCGCGTCCCTGTTGGTCATTGCAGTGCCCCGGGCGTGCGGGGACTCCCCTCGGGCATCATGTACCTCCTGCTCTAAATGCTGTCTTTCCTCTTCCCCTTGGTGGACACTGTCATGCGCCAGCTCGCATGGGAAGCCGAGTCAGCAGGTTTGCTGAGCTGTGTGTGTCCTGAAGCCTCCCCGTGGGACTCGTCCCCAGCTCCAGGCTCTGAGCTGAGCAGCGCTGCAGGAGTGGGGCACGGTGTTGGTGAAGGGGAGCCCAGCAAACCCTCGTAGGAGGTGCCGGGCTGTGTGGACGGTCAGTCTCAGAAAACAAGGCCACAGCTGTTGTCTGGGTGGTGCCACATGTGTAGCATGTGTAGCATTTGATGGGAAGAAGCTCACCCAGCCATCGTGTTAGGAAAGACAGCTTGACTGTGGTGCTCATGTCCTGCTTTAAAGTGCCCATTGTCATCCACAGATGGTGTGGCTTTCTCTTGGGCGTGTCTGTTCCCCATAGAATTCACTGTATTCTGAATGTCTTTCTCCTGTGATTCTAATTTTAAGGCGAGGAAGCATGCCACGTCAGTTGACTTCGCTAAGCAAGTGTTTTAACGAATTGCACCTGGGGACTCAAATTTGATCCTCAAGGGGGCAGAGGCAGTCCTAGCTAAGTAGCCCCACAGGGCGGGCCGAGCAGGGTTGTCGCAGTAGAGCAGGCAGCCCCCCAGGCTCGTCTCTGAAGCTGTCTCTGTAAAGAGAGGTTTCAGCTGAGAGTGAGCCTTTGACAGCAGAGTGATGCGATATCTTATAGCCGAGGAAGGAAATAAAGCCCAGCAGAGGCCAGGCGAGTCTTCCATTTGCTTCTGGATGGTGGTTGTGGTTGGGATGCAAACTCCAGGCACGTGGTGCATGCTTGTTCCCCTGGGATACGGGAGTTTAAAAGGTTTGCCTTTTTTAAAACTCTCCTTGAGCTGTTAAGGGCTTCCCTGGTAGCTCAGACAGTAAAGCATCTGCCTGCAATGTGGGAAATCTGGGTTTGATCCCTGGGAGATCCAAGATCCCCTGAAGAAGGAAATGGTAACCCACTCTAGTACTCTTGCCTGGACAATTCCATGGACGGAGGACCCCATACAGTCCATGGGGTCGCAAAAAGTTGGACACGACTGACAGAATTCACTTTCACTTTCACTTTTTGAGCTATTAAGATACATGTTGGGTTTTCTGGTATAATTATTTCTAGAAAATAAAATAGTTACTATTCTAGGAAACCTAAGGTTGACTTAAAGGAACAGTTACTTGAAATTGGACGTGAAGCATTTTGAGCTTTAACCATGCATAGACTTCACAGTCTTAAGTAAAGTCTGATGCTATTTGAGTGTATTGAAAAGCCAGTGTGTATCTTTAGGGAATTCCCTAGCAGTCCAGTAGCTAGAACTCTGCACTTCCACTGCAGGAGGCCTGGGGTTTGATTCCTGGTTAGAGAACGAGGGTCCTGCAAGCCACACAGTGGCCTAGTCAAAAAAGAATAACCAGTGTCTTAGTTTAGCACAAGCTAGTTAGCTGAACAGCAGTGTAGGATAGAAACAGCCCCCATCCAGCCCTCTCCTTGCTTGCTGTGTTAGAGTGTTCTGTGTTGAAAGTCTGTGTTGCTCTTTGTGTGTCTGTTGTGAAATGGTGTGCATCCCTGAAGCTCTCTCAGGGACAGATTCCTCTGCTCAGATCCCGCTGTGGTTTCCTCTTCTACGTATCTGTCCTCACTGTTTAGAAAGGGAAGAGTGGATGTTCTTCCTTGACTACCCTCCTCCCTTGGATGTGCAGACTTCTGAATCCTTTAAGGTTGGCAATAACTCTTTCATCGGGAAGGAGGTGATTCTATAAGGAATTGCGGGGACTCATTCAGCATGACTCAGGTGTTCTTTGTAATATGTCTGAACTCTCATTAAGTAGATGGTTTAGAAGATTAAAGGAAAACGGTGAGATACATACTATTTCACTTTTCAAATTTATAAAGAGAATAAATACTTAGGTTAACTTGTATGCCAGTGTGTAGTAGTGATTCTTGAGTTTTGAATGTTTCCTTACTTGTAGGCATGAGTTGCTGGAGGAAGCCGGGAGACAAGGCGTGCCTTCGCACAGTGGGACGGGCCTACTGTTGTGGTCTGGCTGGAGGTGTGTAGGCGCCCACCCCCACCTGCACCCGCACCCCGATCCTGGGCTGGGTGTGTCAGTCCCTCCACAGCCACCCATAACCTCCTGCCTCCTGTCTCCCGTCCCCAGCCTTGGGTCGGGATCCCGGCCTGGTAGGTGGCTGCTTGCCGAGCCAACGTGAAGAGCGGCGCCATCATGTCCACCCTGTCGCCCTGTTGGACACGGAGATCCAGCGTGAGACCGGCATCAGCAACCCGCTGCACCGGCTGAAGCTGCGGCTGGCTGGCGATCCGGGAGAGCATGTCCCTGACTGGCCGCTCCGCCCCGTCCAGAAGGGTACGCCTCCCTCCTTCCCGCCCGGTTTGTGTCGCTTCCGGGGTTCTCTATACAGACATCCACTGTTCCAGCTAAAGTTCTAGCATTCAAACCATGACAGCTTTTCATTTGCGGCAGTAATGTTGTTAAAAGATAGATGATTGAATACTTCAGACAGATTATTTTTGTAACTGCTGGGCTGCAGTGGCATTGTTAATAGAGAAATGGGAGTTTGTGAAAACATAAAAAAATGTCAACAAAGTGAGAGAGAACAGGCTTAGCCCCCAGGTGGCACTGTTTTCCCTTGTTTGCTTGTCCAGCCTGTCCTCGTGGGCAGTTTCCTTTTCGGGAGCTGTAGACTCTGGGCTCTCAGGGTTTTAAGAGTCCACACATCTGCCAGGTCACACCAAGTTGTATCGTGCTCATCCAAGTTTCCTCCACGTGGGAAGACCTTGAAAGTCCTGTAAGAGGGTCCTCCCAGTTGGAAAAATTAAAATGCATCTGGCGGAAATGTGGATTGTTGCCAGGAGATCAGGGCCGGCCAGCTCCTCATTTCTCGAGTGCAGACTCAGGACACACGCTTAGTGTGTCCACTCTGGAGAGGAGCCCTGGTGAGGAGACGTGACCTCCCAGATGTACCTGCCCTGAGGAGCAGGTGGAGCCTGACTCAGGCTCATGGTTATTTTACACAAAAAGCGAGAAGGCTTTCTCGCCCGTTTGTCTTCCTTGTTTCTAAGTGTGAGCGTGAGGGTGGTCAGCTCACCCCACACTGAGGCTCTTGTTCTCAGCGTATCTGCTCTGCTCTCCGTGCCCCAGAGGGTTCATTAGAGCCACCTTTTTAGAAATGAAGGTGCTGAGGGTTCCCCGGAGGTTTTATTAAAGTATCTCAGTAAAGGGAGTGTTTTATGAGTTGAGCTTAATGGGTGGTGAACTCAAGCAGCATCCCCCCCCCACCCCACCCCACCCTGTGATTATGGGGTTGGGGGCGGGGCATCGGCAGAACCCTTAATAAGCTCCTGGGGATGGGGAAGGTGGCAGGAAGGAGGGGGAGGGCTGTTCCTTGTGGGGTGTCCTCAGATTGTACCTCACCCCTCACTGATGAGCACTGAGGCCGTTTCCAAACACTTGCCATGTTACGGAAAAAACAATCATTGCCCAGCTCCTACTCAATTTCATAGAATATGTTTCTAGAATTGGAGTGTAAACATCTGCGTTATTCATTCCATCCTCTGTTCATTCACCCATCCATCCATCCAGCCAGCCAGCCATCTGTTCCTCCATCCGTCCACTCACTAATTCATCCATCCACCCACCCATCCACTCACTTATTCATCCATCCATTCATCCACCCATCCATCCATCCACCTGTCCATCCAGTCAGCCAGTCATCTGTCCATCCATCTATCTACTTACTAATCCATTTATCCACCCATCCATCCATCCTCCATCTATCAATCCATCCATCTATCCAACCACCCATCCATCCATCCACCCATCCACTCATTTATCCAACCATCCATCCATCTATCTATACAAACTTCCTTCCTCCCTCCCCCGACCCCCCCCCCCC
>SJXQ01011589.1:381374-404697 GCA_006408695.1 Aepyceros melampus | reverse complement strand
GTTCCTTCCATCCCTCATTCCTCAGTAGAACTTTACATTTTTGTGCAGATTGTTGTTTTATTCCTTTTAAGTTTAATCACAGAGTATTTCTACTCCCCCCCCCCAACCCCGCCACCTTGCTCTTTGGGATTGCATCCTTTCTCCACTGCAGTTCCCAACAGTTACACTGATCCCTTTGCCAACAGTGACCCTGGAGAGCTGTCAGCATCTGACCCCCTGACAGAGCTGCTCCATTATCTCCATTTTTCAGCTGGTCCTTTCAGGTTTTTCAGGTAGGCCATCATATCATCCTTAATCACTGGCTATTTTATTTCCCTCTTTCAGCAACCACAATTATTATTGAATTTTCTTGTCTAATAGCACATTCTAGAACTTTCAGAGCATAGATAATCAATAGAGGTGATCACAGCATCCTTGACTTGTCCCTGACTTTAATGAGACCACTTGTAACACATCACTATTCAGTGTGATGTTGGTCCTTGGCTTGAAATAGATGTTTCTATAGATGTTTTTAAAGAGTTTTTAGTGGGAAGATGTTCAATTCCATCCAGTGAAGTGGGCAACAGAGGATGAGATGCTCAGGTGGCATCACAGACTCAATGGACATGAGTTTGAGCAAATTCCAGGAGATAGTGAAGGACAGGGAAGCCTGGGGTGCTGCAGTTCATGGGGTTGCAAAGAGTAAGACATGACTTAGCAACAGAACCACAATAACAACAGTGGGAAGAGGTTGAGGTCTATGGAATCTCTTCTTCAGCATCAAGTCAAGAAGACCACACATGGAGTAGATTGTAGGAGGCCATGATTCTCCTGCCCTGGCCTGTAACTGCCCCCTTTGCCACACTACTTTGCAACATTTCCCATTAAGAGGCACAGCGTATTTCTGCAGCTTCTGGGCTGGCCTTGTGACTTGGCTTGGCCAACAGAAAGAGGCAAAGTGACAAGCCTCACAGGGCCTTGAGAGCATTGCTCTCTGACCACTTCCCTGTGAATAAGCCCAGGCCAGCCTGCTGGAGGACAAGCTCCCATCATCACCCCTGCTTGTCCATCATGAACCATGCCTACCCTTGAGCAGCCAAGCTCAGCTGACTCACCAGCTGACTGTAGATGCTGGAGTGTCCCCACTGGAGATCGACCACACATCTGGCCCCAATCAGCTCCCCGACCCACAGCCTGGTGAGAGATAATGGGTGACTGTTTGCAGCCACTAAGTTCTGAGTGGTTCACTGTGCAACAGTAGACAATCACACAATGGCTGTTCTCTTTTGGCCTGTTGAACATGAACTGATGTTTACTGCTGTGTCCTGGAAATCATAGAATGAGCATGTACATGTGATTGGGCCCAATTTTTTGACATGCTGCCGAGTTGCCAAAAAGTCAGCAAATGTGACCAGGCACTTTTGATCAGAATTGGCTGAAACTTTATAAAATCGAAGGCTCATCTTGTCTTATTGCTTCAAAAAATGATGCTACTGGGATTTCCCTGATGCTCCAGTGGCTAAGACCCCATGCTCCCAATGCAGAGGGCCTGGGTTTGACCCCTGCTCAGGGAATTAGATCCCACGTGCCACAACTAAAGATCCCACATGCTGTGACTAAAAGACCCAGCACGATGCAGCTAAGACCCAGCATGACCAAATAAATAAATATTTAAAAGCTGATGCTGGAGTCAACTTGTGGGAGAGGATGGGGTGTGGTCCCTGGGTTGCCCAGGATGCTGGGTTCTAGGTGTGCGATGCTTAGAGGAGAATGAGTGTGATCTCCAGAGTGAGGACACGGTGGCCGACACCCAGAGGTTTTAGGCCCCGCAGACACAGCCAGCTGAGGCCACTTTCTGACTGGGGAGGTGGGAGGGGGGCTAGCGACATTTGGTACCATCCCGTAGTTGGTCACAAAGTCTAAGCCGAAAGAAGCTCCCAGAATACTGCTGTCCCTGGGGTTTGGCGCTGGTGGTTTTAGATTATGTCCTCAAGTTTGGGGGTATTCTTCTGCTCAGAAGGGAACCCAATCTCCCTCCCCTTAAGTATGGACCGAGCTTAGTGACCGCTTGAATAGCATAAGGTGGGAATGACAGCATGTAACTCCTGAAAAGAGGGCCACCAGAGGCATTTCAGACTCTTCCTCACTCTCTCTTGGACGTCCTGCCCTGGGTGAAGCCAGCCGCCATGTCGAGAGGACGCTCAAGCAGCCTGAGGAGAGGTCCCTGTGGTGAGGAGCTGAGGCTCCACCAGCAGCCCTGTGAGTGCGCCGTCTTGCAGGCTGATCTTCCAGCCCCAGGACAACCTTCAGATACCTGCAGCCCCACATGACATCTTGATGATGACCTCATGAGGGACTCCTAAGCCAGAATGGCACAGCTAAGCCATTTCTGAATTTCTGGCCCCGCCCAAAGAACCTGAAGTAATAAATACACAGTATTTTAAGCCACTCGGTTCTGAGGTTGTTTGTTACACAGAGCAAGCTAATTAATATACTTCTTATGGTGGCTCTGGGTGGCGAGTTCATCCATGTCAACTTGTTCTCTTTCATGGACTCAAGGTTCTGGCACAGTTTTCTCTGCTCTAAGATCCCACTAGCAGACCTCTTAGTTTACTGGATACCCTGCTTAAAATGTATGCCAACTCTTTGCTTGATAAAGAATGAGTTTGGGTTTCTGAGACTGGTGATGTTCCTGAGAAGCAGGTCTCTGACCAAGGCTCTTCTATGGACCTCTGCAGGAGAAGACCCCAGAAGCTGCCTGACAGCTGTCCTAACCACCCTGCTGTTGGTCTCTCACCCTTGTGTAGGGTTTAGTGGCAAGCTCAACACAGGATACCCCGTGTAGACAGAAGTCATGTTATGGATAAATCCATGGTGGGATTATGTGGTTGGTGAAAATGCCGAGGTAGCTTGAAGCAGGGGTGGGTTCCAGCACTGCCCTCTCCTGATGTCTTAAAACCATCTCGTGGGAGCTTCACACACGTGCCAGAGACAGGCACACACGATGCATTTTTGGTAATGAAGAACTTGCACGTGGCCAGCACCCAGGAGCCCCCTTCCTGACCCCCAAGGAGAAACCACTACCCTATTCTTGTCTGCTCACGCTTCACTCACCTGGTCCACTCTGTCCCCCTGGACACCAAACTTGCCTCCAAACCCCCAGACAGAGTCAACCTGCAAGCAGTGCTTGGAGAGCTTTGACTGATACTCGTGGCCGACAGCTGACTGGAACAGGGGCAAAAGCGAGGCATCAGATACCCACCAGCATTACCACACTGGACGCCGTCCCCCCAACCCCGGACCCTGAGGCAGCCTGCACTTCTGCTCAGTGTGGGTGATGCAAACAAAATTGCTCAACGTGGAAGCCGGCCCAGAGGGAGGTAACTCCAGGGGGCATCACAACACCAGGGCCCCCCAGTCAGGTGTTTCTGAACTTTCTCCACACCAGGCTCCCCGGAAGTCTCCCAAGAATCCCAGCCATAGGGGGCCTTCTGAGGTGCCTGGGCTTGAAGAAACAGGAGGCCAGCCCCCAACCAGAACCACAGAGCCAGCAGCCTGCCCACAACTCCTAAGCCCACTTCCAGGAAGACTGCTGGCAGTGATCACCCTCTTCAGGTGGGACACTGTCAAAGCACGTGACCCAGGAATCAGGGCACAAACTGGAACACAGATGGCATGCTTCAGGCACACCGCACGTTCAGTGTCAACACCTGCCGCACATCCAGCCCGCCCAGGTGTGCAGTGGGCCTGCCCCCGCCTCCTCACCCCTCTCCGGGAAGTGAGTCTGGTGGCCTCTCAAGGCCACACGCTGACCGAGCAGTCCACCCTGAGCTTTCCGCTGTGTGGACCATGGCCCACATCCAGCGCCGAGTTTCTTTGTAAATAACGCTTTCTGGAACATACAGATGTTTCTGAACATCTGTTCATTGACAGAAAATCTGTGCCTAACTTTGTGTCAAGACAATACTGCTAGTTCAGGAGCCGCTCGAGGCCCTGTGGTGGCCAGGAAGCTAAAAATATTTACCCCCTGAGCTCTGAGCAGCCCGTGCTGCTCTAGTCGCCCAGGCCCGACCCTTAGAGGAAGGCACCAGGCTCCCTCGGCAGAATGGGAGTGGCCATGGACCTCTTTGTGGACACTGAGGACTCAGGACCGATGACTGACGCACGACCCAATGCCAGGCGAGGAGGCGGCTCATCCAAAGCCTAGTTCCTACTCAGGGAGTCACCCCCACCTTGGCTCCCTCCTACAATAAAGCGAGGGGCCTGCCGGCGCGCTACCAACTCCTCTCCCACCTGTTTATCTGGAACTTCAGCGGCAGCTTAGGGTCCAGTCCCCACCGGGTCACCACCACCTCTGACAGCTCTGCAGGCAGCTCAGGGCGCGCGATCTTCCACAGCCGGGGAACAAAGCAGGTTTTACTTTCCCGTCTGGAGCTGTTACTTTCTCTTCCTCCCAGGCTGGATCCGATGCCCACAGTTAACAGCCGATCCAGAGCACCGTGGCCTCCAAAAACCTGTGGCAGAGACCACCCATGTGCAGCTTCAGGGGTCTCACCCAGAAAACATCAACAAGGGAACACGGAGGCAGCAGCATGTCCAAAGGATCCTCCAGCGTGACTCTTCATCACTAAGAAGTCAGAGAGAACTGTTCCAAAAATATGGCCAGAGTGAAAGCTTAGCGATTCTCCCAACTTTCTGATCAAAACAGCTTTCTCCCCTAGATTGGCCTTGGTCCCACACTGACGAGACTCTGTTTGTTATTAGACAGTCAGCACCAGGCAGAGCACTGCAGGAAGCAGGGATGACACTCTGGTCATCGGGGGCGCCCCTCTCTCAAGCAGGTGCTGGCCTACGAGTGTGACAAGCTCTGTCATTCAAGGCTGAGGCCGATCTGGGCACAAGGGGGACGGGGTAGAATTACAGAGGATCCCGACCCAGCTGATACCTCAAAAGAGTAAAGGCAGACATCTCAAGTTACCCAGCCTGGGAAACGCGTACCCACTTCCCTGCAGACGCAGCACACCTGCTCCGGTTTACTGTCCTCTCTGCAAGGCAGACACAGCCCCCAGCTGACTCAGCCCGGGAAGCCCAATAGTAGCCATATGGGAAGCTTAAAAGGACCCAGGAAATGAAAATGTCTCCATAAAATCAAGATCCATGACCACTGAACAAACTCTGTGTTAGACAACATATGTAAGAAACAGTATGGAAAAGAAAAGACTTCTGAAGTAAAAAATGGGAAGGGAGAAAAAGAAAGCAATTATATTAATAGAATTGTCTGGTCAGAATACAAGCAGTCTACAAAATGAAAATAAAATAGAAGGTAATGCACGGTTGGATGACATCATTGACTCAATGGGCATGAGTCTGAGGAAACTCTAGGAGATACTGAAGGACAGAGAAGCCTGGTGTGCTGCAGTACATGGGGTCACAAAGAGTTGCCCACGGCTGAGCAACTGAACAACAGCAACAACATACATGCTTTTGTCAAGTGAGGAGGAGAGATAATAACTGCTGTGTGTGTGTGTGTGTGTTGTGTGTGTGTGTGTGTGTTGTGTGTGTGTGTGTGTATGTGTGTGTGTTAGTTGCTCAGTCGTGTCCAACTCTCTGTGACCCCATGGACTGTAGCCCACTAAGATTCTCTGTCCATGAGATTTCCTAGGCAAGAATACTAGAGTGGGTAGCATATACTTGTATGAGTCATACATGTATGTGTATTGTCTATTGGGTAAATCCTTAGAAGAGAAATTGTTGTGTCAGTGGGTTAGAGAATTTTATACTTTTGCTCAGATAATGACAAAGCCCTCAAAAAAAAAAAAGGCTGGACCATTTTAACTCGCACTAAGACTAAACATGATTCGAAAACTAAGATCATGGCATCCGGTCCTATCACTTCACGGCAAATAGATGGGGAAACAGTGAAAGATTTTATTTGTTTGGACTCCAAAATCCCTGCAGATGATGACTGCAGCCATGAAAATTAAAAGACGTTTACTCTTTGGAAGGAAAGTTATGACCAAACTAGACAGCATATTAAAAAGCAGAGACATTACTTTGTCCACAAAGATCCATCTAGTTAAGGCTATGGTTTTTCCAATAGTCATGTATGGATGTGAGAGTTGCACTATAAAGAAAGCTGAGCACTGAAGAATTATGCTTTTAAACTGTGGTGTTGGAGAAGACTCTCGAGAGTCCCTTGGACTGCAAGGAGATCCAACTAGTCCATCCTAAAGGAGATCAGTCCTGAGCGTTCATTGGAAGGACTGATGCTGAAGCTGAAACTCCAATACTTCGGCCACCTGATGCAAAGAGCTGACTCATTTGAAAAGACCCTGATGCTGGGAAAGATTGAGGGCAGGAGGAGAAGGGATGACAGAGGATGAGATGGTTGGATGGCATCACTGACTCAATGGACATGAGTTTGAGTAAACTCTGGGAGTTGGTGATGGACAGAGAAGCCTGGCGTGCTGCAGTTCCTGGGGTCGCAAAGAGCTGGACACGAGTGAGCAACTGAACTGAACTGAAGAGTAAACAAGTTTCCTTGTTTCCCTATACCCTCACCACATTGAATTTAAATTCTTTGCTAGTCTAAGAAGTAAAAATGGGCACCACAGTATTGTGGATTTAATTTCCATTCATATAATAGGAAAGGTTCTTGTGCCTTTCCTTTTCATGTACAATGTGGGCTTGTCAAGGTGTCTGGCTATGAAGAACTTGTTGGTTTAGTCAGTAGTTCATGTCCAACTCTTTGTGACCCCATGGACTGTAGTCCACCAGGCTCCTCTGTCCATGGGATTTCCCAGTCATGAATACTGGAATGGGTTGCCATTTCCTCCTCCAGGGGATCGTCCCGACCCAGGGATCAAACCCAGGTCCCCTGCCCTGCAGGCCAATTCTTTACCATCTGAGCCACCAGGGAAGCTCAATTCCATCCATAACTCCCCCTTAGTTTGCCTTCAGTGGTGTTGTCCAAACCAAGGAAGATATTTGGTAGCTTCCGCATCTCTCATTCCTTCCTTTTTCACCACAGTCCATATGGGACTCACAGCATGCTTAAGAAGACATATAGATATTGCACATACAGGGCCAAAAAGTCAGAGGCTGCATCTATAAATCTGTCAAATTAAAGTATGGATCTTGGGTCTAAAAAAAATTAAGTGCTATTGTGTCCACATACTGGAGGGGGAAGATTAGACTTTCACATATCCTGTCAAAAGCCTGTGGGTCTCCAATGGAAAACCCCAGGTATTATAAAAAGATTATTTTTTCTATGCTTCTACCACTTCTAAATTGATCCAAAAAAGCAGGTATGATGGGTATTGTAATTTTTTTCACTGATCTATATCCTTGCACAAACAATTATTTTCAACTCGTCCCTTTAACTAAAGCAAAAGTTCTTGGGCTTTTCCCTCCTGTGCATCTCCACTCTGCCACAAGGAATTAATATCAGCTGTCTTTTTAAAATGTTGATCGATTTTTCCTTTGTGAACAAGTCTGTTCATATTATTACCTTTCCCAAGAAAGAAATAGACAATTGGTTGCTTTGTATGATACATATGCTTATATTGCCCCTGAAAGAATTTTCCAGTGACTAAACATACTTTTCCATTACTTTAGAATCTTGACTGGCTATTGGTTTTCTCACCAGAATAAAAGGGAAGCTAGGAAATAAGTTTGGTAATATTGACAAGTCATTCCTACTTATTATAAGACTTCTAGAAGCCGATCTCGAAGTTTTGGTAAGATATTCCATGAGTCCAGAAAACTTATCTGCTTTTAAAACTTCTAGGCTTCTCCAATACAGCTCTGCTTGAAGTGGCAAACTAAGCTGTAGTCAAAATTCTTTGTTCTCTAAATCCTCTGAGGGACCAAATATATCTTCATACTTCTTAAAATACTGAGCCATGTTTCTCTGAGTCTTGGCCTCTTCATTTTGCTTAATATTGTTCCTGGGTTTTAGAAGGACAAGGTAATCATCATCAAAAAAAAAAAAAAAAAAAATCAAAGGGCTTTTTCAAAGAGTTTATCCAGTAGTGAGACAAAAAGCTTTTCCTGTAAAATAGAGAATAAGACCAGGATGTCCTCTTTTACTACTTCTATTCAATATCTTATTGGCAATTCTATGCACTTTATTTTGGCTATTATTACACCAGCTCCACCTCAGATCATCAGGCATTAGATCCTGGAGGTTGGGGACCCTGCTCCAGGGGGTGTTCCCTCTGTTGCTGGGGGTGGACTATGTAGGCGGTGTCATAGGCCTGGTTGCTAGGGCCTACCTTGTGTGGAGGCTGCCAGCTGTTCATTAGTGGCACCTGGTCACAAGGAAGCTGGCTGCAGAACCCCACGGGACCTGGAGCGAGTGCTGGCTCACTGGTGGGCATGGCCAAGGTCCAGAAAACTCCAGGGCTGTTGCCCACCCACTGGTGGGTGAAGCCAGGTCCTGGGGTTAGTGCCAGATGGCTGGCAGGCAGAGCCATGCCCTGGAGTCTGGCCACAGGGCCCAGGTATTCCGAGTTGATCACTGGTGCAGGGTGGGGGTAGGGGGGTAGTTCCTGACACAGTTGGGGATTGAATCTGGCATGTCCTGAAGCTTGTATTGGCCTACTAATAGGCAGGGTTGGGGCCCAGTTGGTCCTAGGACAGGGTGTCACCTGCTGTGTACAGGTTGCATCCACAGTCTGCAGGACTGTGGTTTTCTTGCATTCTGCCCCCTGGTGGGTGAGGCTGTCCAGAGGCTAGCGAAGGTTCCCTGGAGGGCAGGGCCCTTACCTGCCCACTGGCGGGGGAGGCTGGGTCTTGGCCCACTGGTGGGCAGTGCCATGTCTAGAGGCATGCCTAGAGGTGGCAGTGGCCTCAGAACGTGTTTACTCAGCTGTCTGATGATGGGTGGGGCTGTTAGTTGTTTGAGCTGAAGCATCCCAGCACTGTGGACAGTGATTGCAATCATGAAATTAAAAGACACTTGCTTTTTGGAAGAAAAGCTGTGACAAACCTAGACAGTGTGTTAAAAAGCAGAGACATTACTTTCTGACAAAGGTCTGTATAGTCAAAGCTATAATTTTTCCAGTAGTCATGAACAGATGTGAGTTGGACCAAAAAGGCTGAGAATTGATGCTTTTGAACTGTGGTGCTAGAGAAGATTCTTGAGAGTCCCTTGGACAGCAAGAAGATCAAACCAGTCAATCCTAAAGGAAATCAATCCTGAATATTCATTGGAAAACTGATGCTGGAGCTGAAGCTCCAATACTTTGGCCACCTGATGCAAACACCTGACTTATTGGAAAAGACCCTGATGCTAGGAAAGATTGAGTGCAGAAGGAGAAGGGGGCAACAAAGTGAAATGGTTGGATGGCATCACTGACTCAATGGACATGAGTTTGAACAAATTCTGGGAGATAGTGAAGGACAGGGAAGCCTGGCATGCTCCAGTCCATTTGCATGCTGCAAAACGTTAGACATGACTTAGCGACTGAACAACAATAACAACAACATACCAGCACTGGTGCCTACAGGCTGTTGGGTGGGGCTGATGAACCCCACCCAACTCATTAGCTACTGGGGCTAATGAACTAGAGGGAAGATCCCACAATAGTGCCTGTCAGCACCCATGTCCACCAGTAGAAGCTTCCAAGTATGGCTGTTATTGTTCAGTCGCTAAGTTGTGTCCAACTCTTTGTGACCCCATAGACTAGCCTGCCAGGCTCCTCTGTCAGTCCCCTTTATGGAGCACAGTCTTGTCGTGGCAAAGGGGCTTGCATAATTCAATGAAGCTACGAGCTATGCTGTGCAGTGCCACCCAAGATGGGAGGGTCATGGTGAAGAGTTCTGACAAAACATGGTTCACTGGAAAAGGAAATGGCAATCCACTCCAGTATTCTTGCCATGAGAATCCCATGGACAGTGTGAAAGGTAGAGCTGTTACCAGTGTCTGTACCCACAGCCCGAGCCGCACCCACCCATTGCCTCTATGGGACACTCTTTCAGACCAGCAAGCAGCTCTAACCCAGGTTTCCATCAAGTGACCGCTTTGGCCCTAGGTCCCAGTGCACGTGTGTGCTCTGTAAGACTGAAGTCTCTTTGCTCCAGTCCTGTGGGACACGCAAAATTAGGACCCTGCTTGCCTTCAAAGCCAAATGCTCTGGGGGTTCATCTTGCTGATGCAGGATCCCTGGGCTGGAAAGCCCAACTGGGGGCTGAGAACTCTCCTGTGGAAAAACCCTGCAATATAATTCTCTACTTTGGGGTTGTCCACCCAGGAGTATGGTACTTGATGATATTGTGAGTCTGCCCACTCCAACCATCTCAGTGTGGTTCCTGCTTTCTGTCTGTAGTTGTAGAAGATCTATGCTGGTGGGTTCCTGTCTTTTTTATAGTGCTTGTTCTGCAAATAGTTGTAATTTGGGCTGCCCATGAGAGGACTCAAGCTCAGGGTCTTTCTGCTCTGCCATCTTGCCCAGTCTGTATTGTGATCTTGTTTTCAGAATAAAGATGTGCAAGGGGGCCTCTCCTGTTGTCTCCTCCCCTTCTCTGGCTCCTCCTCCCTTTGCCCTTCCCAGTTCTTAGTGGGAGGTTTCCTTGCTTGACCACTCTTAGTGTGGAAGATGTACCGCAGCACCCTCAGTCCAGGGAGGGCAGATCACTTCCTCTTACTTTCAAAAAGACTTTGTAGGCATTTCAGCCCTCCTTCCATCACACCTACCTCTGCAGTATTCCAGTCATGGCAGGATGATGTTATGAAAGTAGTACTCCTCAGTTTATCTTTTCCATCTCAAAACTTTGTGTGCTCAAGACTGCCATGGCTAGACCCAAACTAGAATTGGCTGAGTATTTAGGGACATTCAGGGTATGGTGCTCCAGTGGAGTTTGGTAGGGGTCCTACCTCAGTGGCCTTGGTGCAATAGCCCTTTCCTCTTCCCTTTCAGAGGTCCTGCCCTACTGCCCCTCTGTTCCCAGAAGTCACGTGTTTCTTGCTTTTGCTGTTCCTTTAGTGGAGGACACTCTGCCTTCATCTTCAGAGGAAGATAGAAATGAATTCTTGTCAATCAAGTGTCAGGTCACTTATCGCTTTCTCAGAGGACTTCCTTAGTGCCCACCTAAAGCATTAGCCTTGTCAGTGTTCATCATGTTTATTTAAGGTAAGCTTGATGAGAGCATGAAGTTGCCTTGTTTTATATCCAATCCAAAGAGCACCTGACCCATGATAGGCACTTAATTAAGTGTTTCACTAGTGGTTGTTTAACTTTTCACTCTTCTCTCCATTGGAGTTCTCACCTTAGAAGAGTTTGTTGGGAATATCAAACAGTACAAGAAAGGACATTAGGTACAAAATACTCATGTGTTTATGAATTCATGACCAAATTAAATATGCAATTTTATATAAAAAGAGGCATGTGTTTGTTTTCCTCCCCCATCCTCCCATTCTCCTCTACAGTAGTTCTGAGTGACACGGGTGCAGGAGTGTGTGTTCTTGCTGTGTGACCCACTCCTTCCTTCTCCCTTTTATGCCTCAGGCTCAAGCTTGCCCTGAATGAATGTGTCTCCTGCTCTGACTCAAGATTTCTGGGCACCAGGTTCCTGAAGGACTGGAATTCAGCCCCTCCTCCATCCCTCTCCTCCCTGTCCTTCCCTGACTGGGCTGGCCCCAGTCCCCCATAGCTTCCCCAGGTGAGATCTCTCTAAGTCCCCCCTGGGCTTGCTGGGCTCCCTGGAGGCATGGACTGGTTCTGACAGAGCTAGTGGGAAGGGGTGGTGAGACCCTGCTTGCTGGGATCCTTCTGTGGCCTCTCACTTGTGAGCCTCCTGCCACTTCTCAGCCACCTTCCCTTTCTGTCCCTGCTGGCCTTTCTGCATCCTCATCAGTGGGCCAGGTGACTCAGGCCTGCAACCTCATGGAGACCTAACTCCCCTGCCATTGGATTTCAGGTCCTGGCTCTCCCATCCCGCTAGAGTCTTGGGAGGCCCCCATGGCCCCTCCTACACCCTTCCCAGAGTGAAGGTGCTGGTGCAGAGCAGCACACCCCACCTCGGAGGCTCCCCTTCACCTCAGCCTCACCCTGAGCTCAGAAGTGAGCTGACCAGCCAGTAGAGGGCAGCACATGTCTGGTTTCCAAGCCTGCCATCTGGAGGACTTGGAGGGGAGCCAGCCGTGGCCTTGAAGTCTAGGGCTTGGACCCCATGAGACACAGCCACTCAAGATGCACTTGACCTGCCACCTCCTGCTGTCTCTCTTGACAAGGACTTGACCTCAAATCTCTAGGTCTTGGCACCACAAAATTGATGCAGAGGTCCATTTTTGCGGGGTTTGCTCTATGCCAGATTCTTGGGGGTGAGCCCCCCACACTGGGCCCTGGGACCAAAACCCAGCTCCTCTCCCTAAAGCATCTTTCTTAGATGAGATGAGTCCTGAGTGCTGAGGACAGGAGCTCAGTCTCTCTGGCTCCACCTTCATCAGAGGGACCCTGTGTTCTGAATCTACCAAGGGTGTGTGGAGTGAGATACAAATCAGAATTAGAAAAGGGGGAGAGGGTCAGTTGTGGCCCAGCTTTCCCCCATGGGGCTGCAAGATACTGTCTTAATTCCTCCACCATCCTCCAGTCTCCTCCCTCCTCTTCTCTGGACTGACCTTGGTTTTGCTCCTGTTCAATTCCCCCATTCTTCCCTGTTATCACCAACCAGCACTGAGTAAGGTCATGGGCTTCATTACGATCCTTCTTTACAAGGACTCCTATTCTCCATGTCAGTGCCCTTTTCCTGACCTTTGACCCCTACTGCATCCCACCCCTTCAACACGGTCATAGCCTATGGAGTTATCTGCTGAAGTTGAGAACAGTCTGATTCTCGTGACGGGTCCAACACCACGGTGACTCCCGAGGCCCCCCTCCCCACCCCTGCAGCCTCATCCCCAGCATGCTGGAGGCATGCACCATGCCCTTCAGAGTCAGTCAGTGGGGCCAGGACGTCCTCGGTCACAGCCGGTGACACTGCTTTCCTGAAAAGCATCAGAGTCAATTCTACCACCTCGACCATTGCCTCATCCACATGGTGACCCCTGCTTGGCTTTATAAAAATGAGAGCCATCCAGGGTCTTTTTCTGCTTTTCTTCCTTTGAGGGGATAGAGGCCACAATGTTTTTGTCGGTGGTGATTTTGTTCATTATTGTCTGCATTTTTTTGCAAAATTTACCCTCTCCCCATAAGAAGCTGTGCTGGCCAGCAGCAGGGGGAGGAGCCCAAAGGAGCATGGGATTGCTGTACCCTGGTCCCATCACCCTCTACTTTCTCTCCCCCTGTTCCAGTGTTTCCTTGGGTTCCATCTCCAAACCTGAGTGGTAAAGGATGGGGGGAAAGAGAAGTTTCTCACTGCACCAAGAAGCACTGCTTCCAGGGCTGCAGCTCTGAAAAACCTCTGCCACCTTCTCAGGCCTGGTTGCCCACAGCCCCGGAAGCAATGCGGGAGAAGGCAAGCCTTCCACTTGCGGCTTCTGGCAGCTGCACTACAGGGGTGGAAGCCTGGAGTTGGGCTCTGAAGGCTTAATTTCTACCCTGACTTTTCCAGTGAGGACTGAGTAGGCTCCACGTGGAAAGGCCCACAAAGCCTCTGTAACCCTTCAAGTCCATAGATGGAGACGTGGGGCCAACAGAAGTAGGACCCTGTCTGCCCACTGCTGCTCCCTAGGAGGGGGCTGCCTGCGCAGACCAGGACACACAGCTTCCCAGCAGGAGAGCTTCCCCTTTGATGCTATGGTTCTCCGACCCACAGACAAGATGCCATGGTCCTCAGCTCTCTCTCTGATGCCCGCCTCCCAGGAGTTGTCTCCCGGCCGGCCGTGGAATCAGAACCTCTGCACAGGGCCACTGCTCTGGTCCACGAGGCCAGGCTCCCTCCTCTCTGTGCTGAGCTATGTGGGCTGGTGAGAGCAGCTCCACCCAAAGGGTCCTGGTTATGCGAGTCCTCTGTCCCTGGGAGGTGGAGGGGGCGATGCGGAGGAGCAGAGGGGCAAAGACAAGTGGGGACAACAGCAGCAGGGTCAGAAGAGGGTGGCAGCATCTCAGACCACAGCCGAGGAGGAGGATGGGGATGCCGAGGAGGCGGCCGACGAGGACGCCGAGGACGGACTATTCCAGAACAGCCAGCGCCGCTTGGGCTGCCGCTTCAGGTGCAGATAGTCCTCCTTCTCGCGCTCCTTCCGGGCCCGCTGGTAGTGGTCTTCCTCCTTCAGGTACCAGACGGGTGGCCACCGGTGTTTCTCGAAATACTGCTGGTTTTCTGGGGCAGAACAGCAGTAGGGCTGGGTGAGGAAGATGCAGGAGGAGGGGCAGAGGGACTACCACCCTGCCCCGCTGCCGTGGAACACGCCTCTGGTCCTCCTAGGCCCACATGCCAACCCCTGGGGACCGGAAGTGGAAGCCTGGCCTTCACTGAGCCCCCAAAGAGAGTCAGTTGCCCAGGGAGTGGAGCCGACGGTCCACACTGGGGAATGGCATTTCCACTTGCATTTTTCTTCAAAGGCAGAGGGAAGATCCTATCAAGGCTCGGAGAGTAAAGCAGGCTGCGACAAGGGATGAGGGAGAAACTGCAAGAAGAGCTGCAGGCAAGAAGATGCTCGGCCTGGCTGGGGTGACAGCAGGTGCAGCTGGCAGAGCTGAGGTTCTGAGAGGGGAGGTGCGGGGGGTGGGGGTATGCAGGAGGTCAGATGGGAGGGAAGGCTAGGCTGAGGGGGTTGGACTTATTCTAGAAGGTGTGGGAGCTCCACGGAAGTTTGGGACCAGGGAAGTGAGGAGTTGGAGCTGTGCTTTAGAAAGAAAATGCTAGAAGGGTGAGGAGGAGAGAGCAGGAGTGGGAGAACTGGTAGAGTACTTGTGGGGAGGAGGGTCGCAGCACAGCAGACGGTGCCCAGTGGAGATCGGGGGGAGGCCAGCCACACCCCTCCCTGGGTCCCAGGAGTCCTGGATCCCGGGACTCCTGTCAGGCCCCAGGACAGGAGACATCAGTGAAGCAGAGACCAAGCTGCAGGGACCCCAGAGGATGCCCAGATCTGTGTGGTCCAAGCTGTGACTTGTGCCCATTCCTAGGTTATGAACTTAATGGCATGAGGCATGAATAGTATTAAAAACAACTGATAAATGTTTCAATATGTGTACTAGGTCACAAGATAAAATGTAATTCTTGATAACCTAGAGGGGTGGGATGTGGGGATGGGAGGGAGGCTCAAGAGGGAGGGGATATATGTATAATTACTGCTGATTTGCATTGTTGTTTGGCAGAAACCAACCAACATTGTAAAAATTAACAAACAAAAATGTATTTTTTATTGTGGAGTTTGGTCCACAAACATCTAAAATAATACCACCTTAGTCTGACTGTACCTGTGGAAAGCAGAAGCTCAGAGGGGCAGAATGAATTGCCCAAGGTCTCCAGTGGGCCGGGGGGGCTGCCCTCCACACCAGCGCTTTTTCCAGGACCCCCTCCACTGGGCTGGGTGCATGTTTGCAGGCTACTCCCCACCCACAGGGGTCTTTGGCAGCCTCTGGGCGCCCTGGGGTCAGGTCAGAGGCTTGGACCCAAGGAGAGGGAGGCGACAAATGCCGCTGGGGATGCTCACCTGGGGACATGGCCTTCATGTCTCGGGGGAACTTGCGACACACATTGTTGTAGTTGGTGCAGATGTGGTGAAGACACCAGTCAGCCAACTGGTACGCACAGTGGAACTGGAAACAGACAGGAGCATGTCTGTGCTGGGACCCCTGGGCCAAGGTCTGCACACAGATGTCTACTTTTGCCTTCAGAGCCAGAGCTTTGGTGCAGGTGGGCAAAGGCCCTGAGTTACAAAGAACCCATCTCGAGAGGCAAGGCCACACAAAACCATGACGGAATGACATGGATTTGCTCCTTGGCACCATCCCCACCTCACCCGTGGGCTGCCCCCAGCAGCCCCAGAAACCCATAGTCCTATGAGGTAGCCTCTTACCGGGTCTGCCCTCCTCAGATCTGACCCCTCGTCCTCCATGCTGGGCCAGAGCAGCCTGCACTAAGGTGCTGGCAAGCGGGCTGAGAGAGCTGACCTCCCAGGCATGTCTGGCATATTTTAACTTCATAAACTAATCCTTAGAATTTTTTGGCACCCTGAGGGCTGGTAGGGGAGATTTTGCTTGCCTGTTTTGGGTGGCTTAGACAGTAAAGAATCTGCCCGCAATACAGGACACCTGAGTTCAATCCCTGGGTCAGCAGGATCCCCTTGAGGAGGAAATGGCAACCCACTTCAGTATTCTTGCCTGGAGAATCCCATAGACAGAGGAGCCTGGCAGGCTAAAGTGCATGGGGTCACTGAGAGCCAGACATGACTGAGCAGCTAACACTATCACTTGGGAAAATGCGGTAGGAAGTTCATCTTAGATGGAGAGTCCCCAGTGTGCATTAAATGACCTCAGCAGGCAGCAACCACGTCTATACAGGACTCTGGGGTTCCCTCCCCCGCCCGACGGTTGCCTGAAGTCTCTGTCCCTTCCTGCCACAGCCAGCCTCTCCTCTTGGCATGTTGAGGTGAATCCTCTGGCTGGAGGATAAGATGGGTCTGCCCACTGGGGGAACCAAGTCTCTCAATGGGTTTCCTTCCTACCCACCACCTCCCAAAACCCTCCCCATTTGCTGCCAACAGGCAGAGCCCAGAGCTGAGAATGTTGGAGAGATTCCTTCCGTGTCATCCTACCTGAGCCAGTTCCAGGAACACAAGGACGTCCCCATCGATGTCCACCATCATCTGAGTTGCTTCCATCAGCCCAGTCACTGTGTACTGCTCTGTGACACACACACAGCCAGGAATGGGCTGAAGAACCACAGGAGTGGACAGGCTCTTGTTTATCCCCTCCCCTACCCCAGCAGGGGCCCACAGCAAGGCAAAGTCCCAACAGACCAGGAAAGGCCACAGGAGATTTCAGTCTGCTCCCACCAGTGAGGAAACCAGGATTAGAGCCAAGACTTTCCCACTGGAGTGGAGGTGGGAAGTGAAGGAGGAGACTGGAATAACCTATAAAGTTTTTTAAGCTACATATGTTGCAGCAAGGAGTTATATAGGTGGGGTGAAAGCCCCCACCCCTGAGAATCAGCCATTGACACTGATGGGAGAGGGTATTAAATAAATCTCAAATTTGCTGAGAACTATGGATTAGAACTAAGGATTAAATCAAGTTGTTCATATTAACAAGTTTTGTAACAAATTGTGTACTAACCTTGCATTTCATGTTAAGACCTTTCTAGGGAAGAAGTAAACACTTTTAGTTCTGAATTTTAACTGTATCAGTATAAACTGATAAAGTATTTTATCTTTAAAAGTAATATGTCTCAGCTGAGTCCATGGAAAAAGACCTAGAAACAACAGCCACCCCAACAGCAAAAGCATGCTAATGCAAGTATTGTGGCCTTGAAATCCCATTTCCAACTACAGGAAGCCAGGACTTCTTAGAGAAATGGCTGATTCCAGGTATGGGGCAGGAATGCACATGATGAACCGGGCACACCTTGTCGTTCCAGAGCATCAGAAAGGCCTCTACAGACTCCACAGCCAACTTGGAGAGGCTTCTACAGGTTAAAGGAGCAGTAGAGTATCTGAGTTTCCATAAAGCTAATTGCGATTATTTAAAACCGACAGCTGGAATCAAGATTGCCGGGAGAAACATCAATAACTTCAGATATGCAGATGGCACCAGCCTTATGGCAGAAAGCGAAGAAGAACTAAAGAACCTCTTGATGAAAGTGAAAGAGGAGAGTGAACAAGTTGGCTTAAAACTCAACATTCAGAAAACTAAGATGGTGGCATCTGGTCCCATCACTTCATGGCAAACAGATGGGGAAACAATGGAAATACTGAGAGACTTTATTTTGGGGGGCTCCAAAATCACTGCAGATGGTGACTGATGCTGTGAAATTAAAAGATGCTTGTTCCTTGGAAGAAAAGCTATGACCAACCTAGACTGCATATTAAAAAGCAGAGACATTACTTTACCAACAAAGGTCCATCTAGTCAAAGCTATGGTTTTTCCAGTAGTCATGGATGAATGTGAGAGTTAGACTATAAAGAAGGCTGAGTGCTAAAGAATTGATGCTTTTGAACTGTGGTGTTGGAGAAGACTCTTGAGAGTTCCTTGGACTGCAAGATCAAACCAGTCAATCTTAAAGGAAATAAGTCCTCAATATTCACTGGAAGGATGGATGCTAAACCTGAGACTCCAATACTTTGGCCACTTGATGTGAAGAACCAACTCATTTGAAAAGATCGATGCTGGGAAAGATTGAAGGCAGGAGGAGAAGGGGACGATAGAGGATGAGATGGCTGATGGCATCACTGACGTGATGGACATGAGTTTGAGGAGGCTCCAGGAGTTGGTGATGGACAGGGATGCCTGGCATGCTGCAGTCCATGGGTTGCAAAGAGTCGAACACGACTGTGCAACTGAACTCAACTAAAAACCAATAGAGTATGTTCAAGTCCAAAAATTCATAATCACATGTAATATTAATAACAAAAAATCAACTGTATTCCAACAAATTAAAAAAAAAAAAGACTGAACTGGAATATTACCATTTCACAACACTTAATAATAAATGAATGGATCGAGGCAATAAAACTCAATGGCTGCTAACACCACAAAAAGAGAGAAAAGCAGATGATCTATGCTTCTATGCTTCTTGATGAAAAGCAGAAACAACCTACAAAATGTAGTGTCACCAAAAGAAGACTGGATCTAATCTAGCCTCTAGACCTGAAGGCCAGTTGATAGGAAGGAAATATGGTATACTACAGAAAGGCCATCAGTAGAAAAATCTAGGTTCCCTAGATCAGAGGGTTTTTCCAAGATATCGCAAGGGAAAGTTTTGTTTTTGTTTTTAACAGACAAGGTACTTACAGATTACAAAAACCTTAAAAGATATATAAAAAATAAAATCATGCTATAGTGTTTCAGGATGAATGCTTGGATGGTAAAACTATGAAGAAGAGTAAGGAAGAGCGATCATAAAATCTTAGAGCAATAGGCAGAATGGTCACTTTTGGGGTGGGGAGGGCCTATGGTTGAGAGGGACAGACTGGGGGCTCTGGTGTGGCGAGCAAGGGCCACTTTGGTTTGTAATAATTTATTAAGGTGAACACATATTACATGTTTTTGTGCAATATTTAACGTGTTTAAATTAAGCTTAAATTAATAACTTCATAGTAAGCGTATATCACAAAACATGTCACCTATTATACAACACTTGGCATTTTCCATTGTTCCTTGACGAGGTACACAGAAACATATTTTTAAAATGTGTTTTTTAGTGATTATGAAGCATTTCACAGGAAAGACCATTCAATGTTATTTTCTATAAGCCTTTCCATGCAGCAGTGAGAGGTAACATTTTTAATGGCTACCTTGCAAAATCCATCCACCTGTGCTTAACCAGTGTGCTGTTTGACTTGTTTCTGATCGCTTGCTATGATGAAACAAACTTAAAGAAACACCTGAATACATTTTTTTTTTTTCCATTGGGGCCATTTCTTTGTAGCAAGTCTTTCAAAAGTTAGTTAGTCTAAGAGTTTGGACTGTTTTCTGTGTTCTGGGAACACTGCACCTTGCAGCTGTGATCTTATTTATTATTTATTTATTTACTGGTCGCACCACTCCGCGATCTTCATCCCTTGACCAGGGATCAAACCCGTGGCCCCTGCAGTGGAAGCATGGCCTCAACCACCAGACCACCAGGGAATTCTGCAGTTGAAATCTTTGGAAGCCTCTTACTCCCTGCCCTAAAGCCCTCAGTGTCCCCTGGCCTGCCTAGGCAGGCTCAGCTCTTAACATTTGTTTCTGGTCAATCACTTCCACCTCTTCCAGGGACCAAGTGCCACCCTTCAACTCATTTCTCATCATAGGATCACTGCTTCCCTCATAGCCAAGTCCCAATCTTGATCATCTGCCGAGGGCCACAGTAGCTCGAACACTAGGTCCTTCCCTGAACCTCAATTCAGTATCTGAGGCTTTGCTCTCTGCCGCCAACCCACCCAAGGAGATTAACCAGGACATCAATGCCAGTCCAGGTAGCAACACCACCATCAATGGAACGCACGTGCTGACTCCAGCTCAGGAGCGCCACCTGTCGGCGGGCACTACGGCACCAGACGGCTTCTCTGCACTGCACCATCTCTCCTCCTGCCCTGGGACCCCAGGTGCTGCTCCTTGGTCTCCCTCCTGCCCCAGGCCCTGCTCCACCCAAGCCTCTGGGGTTGGTCCATCCTGAAACCTGAGCTCTAGCTCGCAAGATCTTTCAGGAATCAAAGAATTAGGAGTGACCAACAATTAGGTCAATGTTTACTGTGTTTCGAGAAGAAGAAAGAGAAAGTGAAGGTGGAAGAGAAGAAGGAAATGAGAAAGGGGAAGAAAAAGGAAAGGAAGGAGGAGACGCAAGGGTAGGAATGAGGAATGGTATTCTGTTCTTTTGACTTCTTCTTGGCCTGAGTGTGGCCAAGCTGAGAACCTCGAGCCCTGGCATCTACTGGTGCCCACTTGCTGCACCGCAATAACCTCTAGAGAGACCTAGAGGGTGACCCCACCAAGCATCCCTCTCACACATTTCTTGACATCCATGTCCTCACCGCAACCCCAATACGCACCGATGTATCTCACGCTATGTAAACGTATCCCCTTGGTGCTGGCGGCCTGTCCCCTAGGAGGAGACAGGTGAGAGAAGAAATCACGTCTCCCAGGGGGTCCCCTGACTCCTCCTCCTCCCTGGAGGCCCCTCCCTTGGGCTTAGCTACCTGTGAGGGCGACCAAGTGCGGCAGGCAGAGGCGGTTGGCCAGGATGATGAGTTTCATGTCGTCCAGGTCGGGGCTGGAGGTGAACATGCCAGTGTACAGGTACTCCAGCACGGCCCGCATGCAGCTCTTGCTTGTGTAAGGAAATACCACCTGCAGGTGGGAAGGAATGGAGCAGGCTGCAGCAAGGTCCAGCTTTCGGGAAAGAGCAGCAGTTCTGAAGAACTCAGAAGGCTCTGGCCTGGACACCTGGTGTCCCGTAGACAGGCCGTCACCCCTCTGTGGTCCCTGGACCTGCTCAGAATCCCTCTTTCCCCAAAGGCTAATCTCCCACACAAACAGCCTGCAAAGAACCCATCTGCCGAGGACCTGTGAGCAGGGCTCCAACAGCTTTTCAAAGGACCTAGACTCGCATTAGCATCCTTCTGGTCTGGAGGAAGCATGAAGGAGTCCTTCCGGTCACCTGCACCCGGCCCCACTCTATCCTTCGGGGAGCAGTGCCAAGTGGGATGGGGATGAACAGAGCGAACACCAGCTGGTCTCTCTGGGCTGCTCGAAGCTACAGCGCTGGGCCTCTGGGATCTCTCCAGAGCGGGACCAACACAGAAACTGCTTTCTCATCAGCCGCCAGCCTCTCCAGGCTGCACTGGGAATTGGCTGGAACTTTACAGCTGCTTCTGTGGCTCTGGAGAGTTCCCATTCACCCTTTGCACATCTCAACCCACTCATGCTTCAGGGAGCAGAGACAACTCAAATCTCAAACTCTCCTCTTCACCTCCCAGAAGGACTCCCTTTCCAGTGTGTGCTAAGTCGCTTAAGTCATGTCCGACTCTGTGTGACCTTATGGACTGTAGCCCGCAAGGCTCCTCTGTCCATGGGATTCTCCAGGTAAGAATACTGGAAAGGGGTGCCATTCCCTCCTCCAAAGGACCTTCATGACCCAGAAATCTTAGGAAATCCCTTCTCTGGGTTAGAAGTTGCTATGCTCTAACATTCTTTGTTCAGCCTTTCATTCAAGTGTTTGCTGAGTCCTGACTAAGGGACCAGAGCTGAGAAGGGTACTCAGCAGAAATAAAAGACCCCATCCCCATACTCAAGGGAAACCTCAGATCAGCTGGAGAAACTTGGTGCGGACCCTTGGAACTTTAAGCAGATTCACAAAGGAGGACACTGTTAACTACAAGGCTGAGGGACAGTCAGTGTCACAGTTCAGAGAAGGGTAGAAAGGAGGTCAGATTTGAACTCCAGTCTTGATTTGGCTAGAACTCCCACTGACTCTTGATGTTTACTCTTAGTAATTTTTCTATCTCTTGACTATAAACCCCACTTGATCATGCTTAGTGAAGAATTAAAACCAGTTCTATACTGAGGTCTCTTTTCCCCTATTGCAATAGTTTCTGAATAAAAATCTGTTCTTACTGCTTTAAGAAAAAAGTTTTTTTCTGAACTATAGAGCTAGGATGTGACCATAATTCCCCATCTTGGTATATTGCAAAGTCCTTGGCTATAGGAGCCATCTCATAAACTTCTCTTGGGCCCATCACTTGGTGGTTTGGACAGAGTCAAGGCTGAAGGAAGTACCGTGAAGTGACAGATGCCTCAGATGGAAAGGGAGTAAACCTCTCTCCCTCCCAGCCGTTTCCATCCTAGCCTTACCTCCCTGGTGGAACTCTCCACAAACGGCCCCCCAAACATGGCAGCCATCCAGTCACAGCTAGAAATAACAGGGGCTTGTGGGCGCTGATGGTGCCATCATCCAGGATGAAGGTCACATCTGTTGGGTGAGAGAAGATGCATCACGTGAGGATGGGGTGAAAGAATATGGGACAACCAACCCACGGGTCAACAATGCTCCCAGATAACTGCTTCCTCCTGAAGCCACAGTCTGTGAGCTCCACATGACCACAATCTCAGGCTGGGGGCTCTAGGTTTCAGGAGCAGAGCCACGGTATCTCCAGGACATCGGTGGCTGAGATGACTTAGACTGCTACTTGGACTAACCCAGATTCTGCAGAAGGCTCCTGGAGGGAACGCCCCTGCCTTTGGGACACCAGCTCCTAAGCCAGTTTCATACCTGAGAAGGTGCCTTTGGCCAAGCACTCCTTAACCCGGTTGGTCCGGCGGACATGGAAGGCCTTGGTGATCTCCTGGTTCATGAAGGCCTCGTTGTTGAGGATGTTGGCCACCATCATGCGCAGATCAAAGACCTCAAGCAGCTCAGCAATATGGGCGATGTGCATGAGGTCTCGCTCATTCTCGTCCAGTTCCCCTGTGTACAGGTACTTGAGAACAGCCCGGAAGGGCCCTGGCTGGATGGAGTTGTCCATTTTCACCACTACCATTAGCCGGGATTTGTAAGTCAGTGGGTCTTCTGTCATCTCTTCCTGGATGCTCACAAAAGCTCGGCTCCAGGAAGACAGCACTCGACCCCGCCCAGGCAGGTACCCTGTCCCATTGCCTCGTAAGATCCCATCGCTGGTGGATGCCCGGAGCCCAACAGGCCCAGAGCCCCCGCCCTCCTCCACGCTCTCACACACGTCAAAGCTGGCTGCCCGGAGCAG
>SJXQ01011589.1:353866-378383 GCA_006408695.1 Aepyceros melampus | reverse complement strand
GGTGGGGAGGCGGTGGGTGGGGGTGGGACAGGGAGAGAGGAGGGAAGCGAAGGCAATGGTTCCTGGGGGCTCTGCCTGCCGACTCAGGGTGGGGTCAGCTCACTCCTGGGTCCCACAGCATGGGGGCTGGAGGGACAACTAGTGTCTCCCTCTGTGTGTCCTAGAACACTTGAGTCCCCTAACAAGAACTGGCCAGGACAGAAGAGACTCCAGAGAGCAGATAGTCACGGGAGTGATGTGATCTCCTAAGGAGTCCATCCTTGTTCCCAGCTGTACCTGCCAATCAGATGTTTCCCAGCCTTGGGTCTTCTGGTATCATTAGCTAGCAGTCTCTTTTCTCCCAGCAGCTCTCATCTCTCCAAAGCCCCACCCCTTTCCCAGCTCCAGGGCTTCCCATTACTGGAGGCTATGTTACACAAGATGCCCCAGGCTTCTGCCCAGACAAACACAAAGGGCTGGGGACCCCTCCCCTGGGGTGGGCTTCCCTCAGGCCTTTCCCAGGGATCTGTGCTCTTCAGCTGCCCCTACTCAACCTTTAAAGGGCTTCCGTGAGCTCAGCATAGGGCCCCTCTGGAGAGATCCCTGGGGAAGAAGCCCAGATAAATGAGGCCATAGACTTGCAACCTTACCTCTTGGCATACCCGATACTGGTCAATGGCCCAAACCGTGGGCACATGGGTGGCAAGCAACTGGTACTGGGTGAGGGTGGCATTGCAGGCCCGGGCACAGATAAGCCTGGTCTTGCCCACAGCGTTGTCCCCCACCACCACGCACTTGATGGTCTCTACGTTTGGCCTTTCATAATCCATGTCAGAATCCATTAATTGGGACCTGAGGGAGAGAAGAGAAGCAGTCAAGACAACTTCGCACACCAGCCCCTGAGGGCCAGGGCCAGCTGCTCTTCTCTGCTGGGGCTGCCCCCTCTCTGAGCATCTGAGCAGACAGAAAGACAAGGGAGTGGGTAGCTTTCCGGGCACAGGCTCCACAGGGGCCCGAGGAGACAGGAGTCCCTTCAGGCTGAGGGCACAGTCCCACTGGGTGAATCTCTGGTCTTCCTCCTGTTGTCTCCATCCTCCAGCAGCAGGGCTTCTCGTTGGGGACTGCCAGAGAGAGATCCCAACACGGAGTCTGCTCGGGGGCTAGTCCCCACTCTCCTGGGAAGAGAGGTGTCTGCCTAGGAAGCTCATTTATCATCTGTTCTCCTCCTCCAGCCCGCAGGGCTGT
Organism: Aepyceros melampus; assembly: GCA_006408695.1. Taxonomy (NCBI): domain Eukaryota; kingdom Metazoa; phylum Chordata; class Mammalia; order Artiodactyla; family Bovidae; genus Aepyceros; species Aepyceros melampus. The sequence continues at coordinate 377,159 of SJXQ01011589.1, read as the reverse complement.
GAGAGCAGAACAAACAGTGAAGGGACGGAGTCAGCGCCGGGTCCCCACCCCTTCTTCCCAGCATGCCTGAGGGCAGGGCCACTGAGAAAATTAAGATGAAATTAAATTAAAACTTAAAAATTTAATGAAAAAATTAAATTAAGATTTAATGGACTTGTCAGACGAGGCAGCCCTCCTGGCCGCGACCTTTGCCTCTCTCCTTCTCTGGCTGTCAGTTTCCAAACTCCAGCCTGCCTGTGGCTATCCTTCAACCCCAGCCCCATTACAGAGATGCTCAAGTTTTTTGTCCCAGATTATCCAAGCTGAGGTGGCTTCTGGGTGCACCTGAGCAGTCCACAGGCCTCTCCTCTCCTCTTGTGGGATCGTCCCGTTGCCTAAGGGGCTCACTCAGTATTGAGATGGTGGTAGTGGGGTAAGCAGTGGCCTGGGACAATATGTGTGTGTGCACACACTCAGTCACTCAGTCGTGTCCAATTCTTTGCAATCCTGTGGACTGTAGTCCATCTCCAGGCAAGAATACTGGAGTGGGTTGCAGGGGATCTTCCCGACCCAGGGATCCAACCCACGTCTCCTGCACTGACAGGTGGATTCTTTACCACTGAGCCACCTGGGAAATCTGGGACAACACACCCCATGGCTAACAGGCCAGTGAGCCTTCCCATCCCCTACCCAGGCCTGCCCTCCAGGTATCCTGCAGCCAGTTTCAGGGAAAATCAGATACACTCCCTTCTATATTTCTCCTTCCTGGGGAGGAGGAGTCTCAGGCTGGAAGCCCCCAGACACCAGCACTCCTGCTAGGATGCTCATTAAACTGGCTGCAGGGTAATGAGAAAGCAGAGTGTCAGAAACTCGGGGCTGAATTTCTGAACAAATGTTTGCCTCAGTTTCCTTCTGTGTTAGGTAAAGAAGAGGCTCATCCACCCACAGACAGGGATGGCTCAAATGAACAAACAGAAGGTCCTTCTGTAATCAAAATGTCATGTCAATGTTTAAAAAGCTATCTCCAGGATGGGGCCCTGGGCTTTTAGGGGTTTTTGCTGACAGCCTCACAGTTAGCATCCACACCCCTCTGGAAGGGTTGAAGAGAGAAGGTAGGGGTAGTGCAGGCATTATTAGCAAGCTTGGTTTCACCAGGGTCACTGACCTGCTCACATTCCCTGGGTGCCTGAAGTCAGCTGGGGGTTGGAGCAATTTGAAGGACTCCTTCCTAGGCCAAGGAAGGCTGAGCCCAGAGGAGTCCTGGAGGCTTCCCAGGAGCTCTCACTGCTGAGCCATCCAGCCCAAGAGCCAGGCCACCAGCAGCAACAGAGGAGCTCAGCTCCTGCAGGGCTGTAACTAGATGCCAGCATGCAGGAATGCAGACCTGAAATGGATATCCAACGATGGCAACTGGGATTTTGCTCAAGTGGATGCATCTCAGCCACCTAGCAAAGAGTATAGCAAGGACTTTCCAATGAGACACCCGCCTCCTCCTTCTTGAAATTTTACAGGATCTAAACAACCAGAGGTCTCTGTGCAGGTCCCTCCCTAATTTCCAGCACAATCATCTGCCTCATTCCTTCTCCTTCCTCTGCCCCTTCTCACCCTCTCCAGCAAGCAACCATTATTCTGCCCACCATCTTGCCTCCCCCCAAGTTCACTCTCCTGATGAAGAGCAGGAACCCCACTTTGACAATTCGTCATCTCAAGGCAGACAGCAGGAAGGATGTGATGGCGCTGGGAGGCATCTGGGTTGTGATTTCTGTTTTATTAGTTGAGGAACAAAACAGATAGAATCCCCAATACAAATATACACAGACGTAGGAGAAAGAGAGAAACCTACTAGCCAACAGAGCTTCTTTCTAAATTGAGGTCCTAGCAGCATGGAGGTGTTGAGATCCCACAGAAGAGGGGATGAGAAATCGAGGCGACACATCGGCTCTCACACCCAGGAGCAGCTGGATGGTGAAGAGGATGTCAGAACACCAGCAGGGTGGTTCAGTGCTGGTCCAAGACTGTTGAGTTCACAATTCAAACACTCAGTGCACACCCTATGCACCTCTAGGGTTAAGCAGGGGACAGCCAACCAACAAGCAGAAGAGCGACATTCTGCTGGGAGTTTAGACAGCAGACCTGTTGGGTGTTCCTTCGGCTGAGCGGCCCCTCCCCATCCATTTCCTCAGCTCCCCTGCAGCCTTCTCTTACTTGTCCTTTGACTTCCTCCCAATTTTGATCATTCTCACCCACTCCACCCCCATCCCAACTGCCTGACTAGCAAACTTCATTCACTGTCTGATCTGGGAAAGGGCAAATCACTTCACTTCTCTGTGCCATGGTCTACCCTTCTGGAAAATGGGTATGGGGGCATCAGAAGCAAGTCTTGAATCTTGATGAATCTGTGCCAAGACAGCCTGGGCCAAAAAGAGGTATTTGCCTTCTTATGTAATGTGGTATTATATAATGCCAGATTACATATCTCTATGTGTAATTATACCTCTCTTTTAAGATACACACTGGCCCAATTAAGCGAGCAGAACTCTTAGCCTAATCAGGCCTGTCTTTAGAAGGATCCTGTCCTGGAGATATGATGCTATTGTCAACAGTAATGTAATTTTTGCTCTAGAATATTGCTACTTCACAGTAATGGTGCTGGTATATAATGGCACAACCCCCTCAATAAGCCTCTCAACTTCCCCTTTCCTTCTGGCACTCTCACCTTCAATGACTCTAGACTTTTCCAAACAATTGCCTCATCCCCATTCCTTCTGAGCCTCCTGATTAACTTCCATACACTATGGTTTCCTTGCCACCTTACACTGGCTATCATGACCCCCAGGCCACTCCTCTTCCTCAGTGATTCCAGAGTCACCGAGATGCTCCCTTCAACCCCATCCCACAATCCCTGTCCCCTTCTCCAAAGACAGCCTCCTGCCCACCAATGTCCCAGGTCTTTGTACTCAGGCCAGGTCAGAACAAAAGGCATGTGCTCAAATTAGCTACAACCCTTATAGGCTCCCAGTCCCACCTCCACACCCCTACACACACTCTGCAAAGCCCAGAAAAGCCCCCCGTTTTCCTCCCACAGCCGATAGGAGGCTTGTTCATCTGTAGCTGCCCTAGTCTGGTTGTCAAGGAAACAACAGAATCTCCCTGGGAACCTGCTTTGTCTCCTAGCAACCAATATCCCACATCCTGCATCTTAGAAAATACAAAAGGGAAGAATATCTTCAAAATGAAGGTAAAGATCAAGGAGGATGGACAGGATGAGGAAGAGAAGACCCTTCCAATTAAAAGAGGCTCCCACTGGGTCGCTGACACTGTAACACTGGGGTTGGGGGTGGGGGCGCAGAGATGAATTCGCTCACAGATCCGATGGGCAGCAAGGCCCCAAAAGATGCTGAATAGTCATGTTAAACAAAAATGCAAGCCTAAACACAGAATAAGCCTCTTCAAACATCAGCAAACAACCCTAAGGATTTCTCCCCTTAGTTTGCCAGAACTCAGATGCACAGACTGCAATGAAACGGGTTGAAAGTAACATATCCAGAATGGCAAAAACAAACAAACAAAAAGCCCACATTCCATTAAATATTCTTAACGGAAACATTTCCACTACTCTGGACCTTTTCTCTTGACATGCTGTTCTGCACACACATACAAAATAAATTTTTTTATTTAAATGGGGGAAGGGGAAGGCCACTGCATGCCACAGCAATCAAGTTCTTTTCCTTTCCCTAGATAAACCCAGAAAAGGTTAGTCCCCCGCCCGCTAAGACCCCAGCAGCCGAAGCTCTAGTCCAGGGACTAGAGGACGCCCGAGGGAAATCAGGACGGGCGCAGACAGGGCCCCCGGGAAGACGCAGAACGGGGAAGCGGCGCGTTTCCAGAGGCTGCTCGCAACCCGGCCTAATAGAAATTAATCATTTACTTACACCGCTACATGTGACGGGGTGATTTCTAGTGTAAGGAACACCTTTCTTCCTGCTAAGCACGCTCATTTTAGTGAAATGGCTGGGGTCACTCCGCGGGTGCAAGTTAGGACGATACCGGTGCCGCCGCGCTGCTGCTGCTGCTGCCGCCGCTCAGGCTCCGGGCCCGGGTCGCGTTACATCAGAAACTCTGACAGAGCAGCCCAGGCCGGACGGCAGGCCGGGAGCGGCCGCGAGCGCGGCACTGCGGCCACTGCCTCTTCCGGATCAGCATCTCCCGGCGCCCAATGTCACAGAGGCGCGCCGGAGCCGGGCAGCGGGAGGCCGCTCAGACCTCCGCGGCTGGGCCGCGCCGCCGCCAACGGTCCTCTCTGGCTGAGGAGGCCGGAGGCGGCGAGCAGGAGTGGGCGAGAGGGGCGAGGCCGCCGCTGCTACGCGCCTGGGCCCGCTCAGAAGGCGCGGCCACCAAGACGCCTAGCGCTGCAGTCCCAGGGACCGCTCGCGACCTCCTTTTTTCATTCACAAAAAAAGAGAAAGGGGATTAAAAAAAAAAGAAGGGAGGGAGGGAGGGAAAAAAGGTGGGGGCCAAAATCTCACCCAGAACGCCAGCCGTGACAGGTACCGCCCTTCGAGGCGTTCCGTTGGTCGAAATCAGATGAGGGGGCGGGAAGAGGCGGGGAACGAAGGGGATTGGGCGTCCCGGAGGCCCCGCCTCGCGACGTCGCTTGCTTCCTCTCCACTTTCGCTAACCTCGCTTTCACCCGGAGGGACGCCGAGTAGAGGCTCTAGGCTCGCCTACGTGGGCCGGGCCGGGGTTGCGTCCCTGTACCTGGCGAAGCTCCAAACCTCACTAAACTCACTCAGGGTTACCCCCCTTTCTCCGGGAGGCTGAGAAAGAACTCCTACAGTATCCTAGTCAGCCCTGGAAGGGATGCGAGTTAGGGAAGGGAATTTCGACATTTTTGCCTTGTCCCTTAGCCCCAGGCCTCCACCGCTTGCCAGGGAAAGAGGAAGACAGCGTTTCCTCTGCCAAAAGGGACGTTTTTTCTGGTGTTTGGGGGCCTTCCTCCCTCCATCACCGCCCCTGCAGCCACAGACTGTCTCCAATTTCCATGGCCCTTAATGTGTTTCAGGGTGGGTCCCTGTATCACCTGCACCTGTTTACCATGTAGGCCTTCTCCCCTCTCCCTTTTGTCCAGCAGGCTTCTCTTCCATCCCATATTCAATCTATTGCCACCTGGCGTTCACCTGTATCTTCTGCCCTCTTAAAGAAATGCCACAAAGACACTAGCCATGGTGGCATTATCTATGGCACCTTTGGGCCCTCTTCTCAAAATTCTGGAAAATAACAGATTACAAGGGATGACATCTGTAATATGAGAGTTCCTCAAAGGAAGTTTCCCGTGTTCAAGGATCCTCATCCTTAATTATGAGGATCTTGACTGTGAGTAATTACAGTAGTCAACTCAATCTGGTTTTATCCATCTTGTGGATTACCTCTGGACAATTTTTTAAAAGCCCAGACTGACATGTCTCCCACTTAATCCCACTCCATCACATCTCCAATTTATCCTCTCAAAATGCAAATATGCTTTATAATAGTTTCTGCAACATATAATTGCCAAAAAATAAAAGCAAAGAAAAAATTAATCTTTTATTGCCTGAGGCATGCTTCCCATCCATGAATGCTTATAATTAGAAGGTGCCCACCAAGATGTTCCTGCTTTCTGGCCTGGTCCATGTTCAGTAAGTGCGTTAATCTACCCCTCCTCTGATCTACCTAGAGCTGGGTTACCCTTGTGGCTCATCTGGTAAAGAATCCGCTTGCAATGTGGGAGACCTGGGTTCAATCCCTGGATTGGAAGATCCCCTGGAGAAGGGAAAGGCTACCCACTCCAGTATTCTTGCCTGGAGAATTTCATGGACTATATAGTCCATGGGGTCGCAGAGTTGGAAACGACTGAGCGGCTTTCACTTAGAGCTGGATTAGAGATTAAGGATGATCGAGGGTGCTGTGTCAGAGTCACTGCATCACAAAAGAGCACAGCATGGGATCTCAGTATGGGTGCCATGTAGGGGGTGGGAAGCAGGGTATCTGATACCCGAGTCCCTTTCAGAGCACCCATTTCAGAGCACCAGCCTGTTGGCTTCACGTTTCACACATCCCAGCAGCAGGGACAGCCCCAACGCAGCACAGAGCAGGAAAACAAAACTGACCTCTACTCAAAGTCAAGGTGCTACAGGGCCTGCAGCTATAGAACCAATGCCCTTTCCCTTTTTGGAGAAAGAGGCACCAGATCCCAGCTTCTTCTCTTCATCAGGGCAGTTGAAGATTCTCAGCCTGAGAGGTAGTTCACTACCAAGTCCCAGCCTTCAGCCTCTGCCTTAACTGCCAATGCCAGATCTTCCCACCCAACCCTGGCCCTCAGTTCACACCTTGCAGCTACTCAAGACAGCCTCGAGATGCTGGTTCCCAGGCCAAGGGTCTGGCTACCACATTCGCTTCATCTTTACACAGCCTGCCAATGCCAGAATCCTGGAAAACAGAGCCATTCCCTGAGGCTGGGTCCCCTCGCCAGCAACCAAGGAGTTGTCAGTGGCCCACTTTGAACCCTGTCCCAGGCCCCAGCTCCTAGCCCTTGGCAGCATTTCATACACAAGCCGCCTCCCCCTGCCCCTCCCCTTGCATCCTGCCCACCCTAGCCCTGTAGAGACCATTTTCCTGACTTCGGATTACAATCATTCCTTTGGATCCACTAGAGATTGGTTTTGGGAGCTCCCCTGGAAGAGCAAAACCCTCAGATGCTGAAGTCTTTTATATAAAATGATGAAGTTCAATGAATACAGTTGGTCCTCCCTGTTCTCAGGTTTCCCTGCAGTGTTCTTGCCTGGGGAATTCCATGGACAGAGGAGCCTGGTGGGATACAGTTCATAGGATTGCAGAGTCTAACATGACTAAAGCGACTTAGCATGCATGCATGCACACGGATGCAGAAACCCGTGAGTAGGAGGCCCAAAGAAAGTTCCCACGAGAGGTGCACAGAGGGTCCACGGCCTTGATGGACAGTGGCAAGCCTCTTTTGGGCGCTGTGGTCACCCTGGGAACTGGACCCAGTGGACGGGGCGTCACGGGAGATGAGGCTGGAGGAGATGGGTGGCACATATATATAGGGGGAAAAATCTTCCTTTAAGTGGACCTGCACAGGTGAAGCTCTTGTTGTTAAAGGGTCAGTGGTACTTCTCGAGTCAAGCCTGAGTGGGAAGTTTTTCTAAGTTTCCTGGCCTCTTTTTCTCTCTGTCTTTTCCTTTCTTCTGTTACACATACACACTGGCCCCTTCTGCCCAGTTCCTGCAGCTTGGAACCACTGTTTATCTCTTCAGAGCACTTCAGAACAGGCTGGTGACTGCCCCACATCACTGGCTGGTTGCATGTCAGCACTGCCTTTCTGCTGGTGGCCCAAGCAAGGACCTGCATCACTGGGCTTACTCACCCTGTGGGGACAGTGCCTGGCCACACCCTGTGAGGACAGTGCCTGGCCACACCCTGTGGGGACAGTGCCTGGCCACAGCCTGTGGGGACAGTGCCTGGCCACAGCCTGAGGGGCTGCTAGCAGCTTGGAGGCAGGTTCCATTCTACCTTCCTGCCTCACCATCATCTCTTCCCTCACCACAGCCCCCTTGTGACTCCTCCTGCCTGGTGACATAAACCCCTTGAACTTGTCCACCAAAGTCACCCTCCACCATCTATCTCTTTAACCACCCTCCTCCAGGACACCCTGTGCTGTTGTTTTCCTGAAGCTCAGGAGCAGGAGGCTGGTCTGGGGAGAGAACTCTCCATCACTTCTCAAGTAGGCACCCCTGAAGCACCAAACCCTCCTCTCCCTGTGGCTCTGAAGGTCCCTCCCTGGTGCCAGCCCAAGCTAGGCAGACCCCACCCACTGTGCCCTTATCCAGCCTGCATGTTCCATTTGCTTCCCAGGCAGCTTCAGCCCTTCAACTACTTGCTGGCTACTAGCCTTGCTTCTCTTCAGCCCTCTCCTGGAACACTGAAGCCTCTGTGAGGCCCCCTCACAGACTTTTTGACTTGGGATTACTTTCTTCCCGGGCTTCCCAAGTGGCGCTAGTGGTAAAGAATGTGCTTCCCCATGCAGGAGACGAAGAGATGTGGGTTTGATCCCTGGGTCAGGAAGATCCCCTGGAGAAGGGAATTGCAACCCACTCCAGTATTCTTGGGGCTTTCCTGGTGGCTCAGATGGTAAAGCGCCTGTCTGCAATGCAGGAGACCTGGGTTCGATCCCTGGGTTGGGAAGATCCCCTGAAGAAGGAAATGCAGCCCACTCTAGTACTCTCACCTGGAAAATCTCATGGACAGAGGAGCCTGGTAGGCTGCAGTCTATGGGGTTGCAAACAGTTGGACACAACTGAAGCTTCTAAGCATAGCATGACTCTCTCCCCAGCAGTGTGCAGTGGGCCTGTGCCATTGCCACCCTGTTCAGTTCAGTTCAGTTCAGTTGCTCAGTTGTGTCCGACTCTTTGCGACCCCATGAATCACAGCACGCCAGGCCTCCCTGTCCATCACCAACTCCCGGAATTCACTCAAACTCACATCCATCGATTTGGTGATGCCATCCAGCCATCTCATCCTCTGTCATCCCCTTCTCTTCCTGTCCCCAGTCCCTCCCAGCATCAGAGTCTTTTCCAATGAGTCAACTCTTTGCAGGAGGTGGCCAAAATACTGGAGTTTCAGCTTTAGCATCATTGGTTCCAAAGAACACCCAGGACTGATCTCCTTTAGAATGGACTGGTTGGATCTCCTTGCAGTCCAAGGGACTCGCAAGAGTCTTCTCCAACCCCACAGTTCAAAAGCATCAATTCTTCGGCACTCAGCTTTCTTCATAGTCCCAGCTCTCACATCCGTACATGACCATGGGAAAAACCATAGCCTTGACTAGACGGACCTTTGTTGGCAAAGTAATATCTCCGTAGGAGAGCAAAAACAGGCTTCTCAAGATGCAGAGCCCCTGCAGGGTGAAGAAGCTGAACCTGGAAGCCTGGAGTCTCTCAGTCTTTTTGCCCAAGGCTCAGGAGTACCTCCAGGTCCCCACTAGGAAACAGGAATCTTCTGGGCCTTTGCTCAAGGGATTCCCTAAGCTTAAGCACCCTTTCTCTTTCCACCCTCTTCATTTGGATATTACTCACTCATCCTTCCAGTCTCAGCTTTGATGTCACTTCCTCCAGGAAGTCTTCAGTGAGTATCCCGTACAAAATCTATATTCCCAACACTTCCTCTAGACTCCCCTAATAATATCAGTCACCCTGATGTATCATTGGTTCTCTCTGTCCCTCACAGTACTGAGGACTCTTACAGGAAGTTGTTGTTCAGTCTCTCGGTTATGTCAGACTCTTTGAGACTCCATGGACTGCAGCATGCTAGGCTTCCCTGTCCATCACCATCCCCAGAGTTTGCTCAAATTCATCACCAACTCAGTTGGTGATGCCATCCAACCATCTCATCCTCTGTCACCCCCTTCTCCTCTTGCCCTCAATCTTTCCCAGCATCAGGGTCTTTAACTGTGCCTATTCAAAAGAGGACCCTTCGTGCTCATCTAGCACCAGGCAACAGACACTAAAGAGACTCTATAAATCCTTGACAGGTAAATAAATGCTTGGGGTGAGGAAAACAATGGGGAAGGAGTTGACATCACCCAGTGGCTACTCACAGGCTGTCCATAGAGGACCTCCTTAGGTCATACTGGCCTTTTCTTCCAGCTGCCATTGCTTGGTGCTTGCTCCAGGCTCACAGTTGGGCTGGATAGCAAGGGGGAAAGAGAGGGGAAAAGAATGAGCACACAGTGAGGAAAGCAAAGAGGCACCACCAGGTCAGTCAGCCCAAACAGAGGATCCTTCTCAGGGCCACAGCATGGCTTCTGTTGCCCAAGCCCAATAGGCTGAGACACTCAGCCCCAGGGCCAATAGAGATGTGATCTCAAAGAGTCAAGGGGCTACTTGAAGGGCAAGTACTGGGGTCATGGGCCATCCCATGCTGCGGGCATCTGCACGTTCTAGTTTGGTGATTTGGAAAGAGGGATCCATTGGCTGTCCAGAGGCCTGAATCTGTTCCTACACAGCTGTGTGACAGACAGTTCCTGGGCCTGAGATTCAGCTTCCTCTTGTACAGGGATTGGATCAGGTGGCCTTTGACACTCATTCCAGCACTGACATCTGATATGAGTTCCTAGCATGGACAGCCTATATTTTATTAGCTGTTCTTTTCACTGGAGCAGCTCCTGACCCAAATTGGGACTGAGTAAAATTTCAGTTGATGGCTGCCAAGGTCAAGTACGGAAGGAAGCTTTTTGAAGAGGAGGGCAGAGGGATTAGACACATGGTAAGAGGCAGAGAGAGAACCCCATTCTGCCATCATCCTCACTTGCAGCTTTTTTTAAATGAGCTGTCATCATCTGGGGGCCAGTTCAGTCAAAGAAAATTTGAGAACTTCTGGAGAAATAGGGAATGATTGAGAAAAGGGGTTGGAATGCTTCCCTGGTGGCTCAGCAGTAAAGGATCTGCCTGCCAATGCAGGAGACATGGATTCAATCCCTAGTCTGGGCAGATCTCACATGCTGCAGGACAACTAAGCCCATGTACCACAGCTATTGAGCCTGTGCTCTAGAGCCCAGGAGCCACCAACTACTGAAGCCTGAGCACCCTAGAGCTGGTGCTCAGCAACAAGAGAAACCACCGCAGTGAGAAGCCCATGCTCCACAACTAGAGAGTCATCTCTGCTCGCCACAACTAGGGAAAGTCCATGCAAAAGCAATGAAGACCCAACACAGCCAAAAATAAATCAATAAATAAGTAAAAATTTTTAAAAGAAAAGAAAAAAAGTCGGGAGTGGGGAGGAGGTGATTTGGAGAGGCCAGCCATAGACCTCTGGAAGTAGGTGGTACTGTGTCTTTAAAGGATAATGGAAAGGCATCTCTGGAACCACTCCCCAGGGGCAGGGGTGTCAAGACAGAAGGAAGCCAAGGGAAGAGGAAGGCCCGCCCAACAAAGCCCACTGAGGGCAGAGATGTGGACCACAGCAGCCCCAAGAGCCCAGAGTGAATGAAACCAAAACAGAGTAGGAGCTAATTCAGTTCTGGTAGCCCCTCCATCATGGCTGTGTGACTTTGAGCAAGGAACATACATCATCTCTCTGATCTCCCACTGAGGACAACAATATTTCTTGCCCAAAGTCAAGGGGTGGCTAGATGATCTCGTCTTCTTGGGCTGAGATTAGAGACTGTGTGACCCCTCTAACTCTTCATCCACTTTTGCCTGCTCCCCATCACGGCCCTATGCTGGAAAGGACAAGCAGTCCCATGTACACCCACATGCCCCGGGCTGCCTATAGCGTGCAGACAGCACAGGAGCATGCGGTTTGGATGGGCGGGGGTGGCGGAGTTGGGGTTGGGGGCTGGAATTCTGATAATCTGACCTACCAGGGTTGGAAAATTTCAGGCCTACCTTAGCCCGGTGCCTGGTGGCCCACGGGAGTGGGGGGAAGCGGGGACTGAGGGGATGCACAGGAAGATCATGAGAAAATGAACAAAGCAGGTGAGCAGTGAATTCTGCCCAAGATCCTCCAAGCCCAGCCAGCTCTTGCAGCTTTCCTACAGCCACACTGTGGAGTGGCAGGACTGCATCCACCAGGAACTAGAGTCCCCTCCCATTTGGGTCAGGCTAGGCTACAGCTTTGTTGGTGGACATCTGAGCATGCAGACCTCTCTGCCCATCCACCCAAGCCCCCTACCCGAACCCTGTCTCCTGTGCAACCACAACTGGCTGAGGCCACCATAAAACATATACTGCAGCTTTGAAATGGTTCTTCATTCAGTAGGGAAACTTGAGCACTCATAGGTTTAAGTTTTTAAAGAGCTGCAAGGACCATCAGCATGAATGCAATGATCTACCCTGAGTATCCTGGAATGTTCATTTCTCAGGACAGTGTAATGGAAGTCACTGCTAGAACAGCTAGAAGCAGAAAGAAACTAGATGGTGTTACTTCTGCCCAGCTTTCTAGGCAAAAAAGTTACAAGAAGAGTACAAAGATGCATCCACTATGGACTTCCTTCGTGGTCCAGTGGTTAAGAATCCACCTTCCAATGCAGGGATGCAGGTTCAATCCCTGCTCAGGGAACTAGGATCCCATGTGCCATGGGGCAACTATTGAGCCCATATACTATGGAACCTGAGCATCACAATGAAAGATCCTGCATGCTGCAAGAATGAAACCCACCGCAGCCAAAAATAAATATATAGACATCTGCATATAAATATAAATATGAGGCTTCTCATGTGGCATTAGTGGTAAAGAAGCTGCCTGCCAATGCAGGACACATAAAAGACACAGGTTCGATCCCTGAGTCAGGAAGGTCCCCTGGAGGAGGAAATGGCAACCCACTCCAATATTCTTGCCTGGAGAATCCCCATGGACAGAGGAGCTGGTAAGCTGCAGTCCATGATGTTGCAAAGAGTCAGACATGACAAAAGCAACATAACTAAAGCAGCTTAGCACGCTTGCGCACACACACACACACACACACACACACACACACACACACACACATAAATGCATCCCCTAGCCAGTGCACCTGGGCCCAAAATCCCACACTTTAGATAAGCTACAGTACTTCTGAGAGAGGGCAGGCCCATTCCTGGAGCCTGTGGAGCTGCAAGTGAGAAGCTCTGAGGAGGCTGATCACCCCAAAATAGACTTGTTTTTTTTTTTCACAACTTTTTCATGAGGCATTGCAGCACACACATAAAAAATAGCCCCAACTGTTAACAAATAAAATTATAAAAAGCCCCAACTGTTCCCCATGAGTTTCCATGTGGCTGCAGTATTTGAGAGAGGGAGAGAGGGCATGGAAAGTGTGTATCCAGAGGGCCCCAATCTCCTATCTTCTGACCCAGTTTTCTCCCTCGGTATCTTGTTGTGCTAGAGCTTACAGAGATAATAACTGATGGTAGGGATGGGAACGTTTTCTATTGCCCCTCAGAAGTGGTCCACTGTGAGTGTGTATTACTGCCTCCAGATAAAGAAACGCATGGCACAGAATGGAGCATCTTGAAAACATAATCGTGTGGCAATAAACCTGGGTTAAATTTGGCTGCCCTACTCAGAGCACCATGGAGAAGGGAATGGCAACCCACTCCAGTATTCTTGCCTAGAGATTTCCATGAGGAACCTGGTGGGCTACAGTTCACAGCGTAGCCTGTGTCTGTCCACAGAGTCGGACATGACTGAGCAACTAACACACACTCAGAGTACAAGGTTTGTTTAGTAAACACTCTGAGGGCTCGGTGTTCTCCTCAAGGTCATTTCAGTTTAGTTCAGTCACTCAGTCTTGTCTGACACTTTGCGACCCCATGGACTGCAGTGTGCCAGGCCTGCCTGTCCGTCACCAACTCCCGGAGTTTACTCAAACTCATGTCCATTGAGTCAGTGATGCCTTCCAACCATTTCATCCTCTGTTGTCCCCTTCTTCTCCTCAAGGTCAGCTTAGCCTAAACTTGGAATCTGCCTTGGGCATTGCATGTTGGTAGCCAGACTTGAGTCTGGGGTTGTAGCTGCTCTTGACCAAAGTTAAAGGATTGTGCAGGGCTATTCAGGAAGGGACTGACCTAGTCCTCCTTTGCACCCTGAGTTTCCTCCAGAGGCACCCTGCATCTTTTGCCCCGGCCCTGGAGTCTTCTTGGTGCTTGGACTCCCACAAAGCAAGAAAGAGAATCAGGTGGAGGCCAAAGCTGGATTCTCAGGTCGTTGGGGTTCTGGTGGCTCAGTGGTGGAAGATCCACCTGCAATGTAGGAGATGAGGCTTCAATTCCGGATCGGGACGATCCCCTGGAGAAGGAAATGGCAACTCACTCCAGTATTCTTGCCTGGAAAATTCCATGGACAGAGAAGCCTGGAGGGCTACAGAGTCAGAGCAACTGATCACTCACACATAGTGCCAGACATTGCTAGAGATTGTGAGGATTATAAACTGATAGTGATGCCATCAAGGGATTTAAGTTTAATTATAATGATGAGTAATAATAATTTATTTTTAAAATTTTGTTTATTGACCACACCACACAGCATATAGGATCTTAGTTTCTCAACCAGGGATTGAACCAATGGCCCCTGCAATGTAAGCTGGGACTCCTAACCCTGGGTCACCAGGGAAGTCCCAATAATAATTTATGGAGAGTTTATTACATGCCCACTATTGGGCTACATCTGCTACTTCATTTAAACTTCAAAACCATCCTGTAAGGAGGTACTATTATTATCTCCACTTGGTAGATGAGGACATTAAAACATCAAGGAGTGACGTGAATTGTCAAGGCAGCACAGAACAATAATTCTATTCTGGAAGCTAGCTTGGGGCCTCTGAGAGGAGATGGCACAGCCCCTGAGCCCCTTGCAACCTCATGCCCTGATTGTATTTTACTTTCATATTTATTTATTTGGCCATACCAGGTCTTAGTCGTGGCATGCGGGATCTAGTTCCCTGACCAGAGATCGAACCCAGGCCCCCTTGCATTGGGATCACAAAGTCTTAGCCACTGGACCACCAGGGAAGTCCCCTCATTCCCTGATATTAGAGCATTAACACATTCTTCTTTCACTTACAAATAATCCTCTTCACTTACAGATATGAAAACTGAGGTCCAGAGCAGAAAACAGCCCAGGAAAGTCACCCAGGGAGCTTGTGGCCACACCAGGCTCTGGCCCCTGCACCATGCTTTCATCTCTGGGCTTCAGTCTCCTCCTGTGCGGGAGACTAGTTGGGGCTGTGAGATGAGGTTCCCCAGTTTAGAAACTCTGTGTGTTGTTATCACATGATGTTTTTAGGGAGACAGAAAGCAGAGAAGCAGGAATGGACCAGCTGAAACTTGTCTAAAGTCCTCCTCCAGCCCATACTTATCCCAAATTGCCCTATAGGGTGTCAACAATATGGAGACATTTTCATGCCTCAAGGCATGGGTTTTTAACTCAGCTGATGGGATGCACATGTGTGTATATAAATATATATATGTATATAATCTCCAACAGCAGAACTGACAGGTTTTAACAGTTAAAGATGAGTAAATATGCCCTGAAGCCTAAAGGTCTGGTAACACAGAGAAGACCTAAAATTACTATGCCTTAGAACCTCGGACAAAGGTTAACTCTAAAGATGATCAGCTAATCCTTGAATGGTGACCTCACATAGCTCCTCTTAGCCAAGCTGTGCTCATACATGCTCAGTCGAGTCTGACTCTTTGTGACCCCTTGGACTGTAGCCTGCCAGTTTCCTCTGTCCGTGAGATTTCTCAGGCAAAAATTCTGGAGTGGGTTGCCATTTCTTTCTCCAGGGGATCTTCCCAACCCAAGGGTGGAACCTGCATCTCCTACATTGGCAGGCAGGTTCTTTACTGCTAAGCCACCAGGGAAACCCAAGCTGTGCTCACCTCCACCCTTCCAGCTTACCAAGGCTCATGGCCACCCATGGGAGACCTAGCCCCTTGCCTGAGTCACCACAGCCCACACACCCATGGTCTTAGGCTGGTTCCTAAAACAAAAGGTCTCCCTCACTCTTCAGCTCCTTTGCAAGGAAGCAACAGCAGATTAGCCCAGGGATCTCTGCTGCCCTGAAGCAATTCCTAGAGCAAGCCTGAGATTTTCTTATTCATGGGCAACTAGAAAAAAAGACCCAAATTGGGTGAGCTAGAAGTCTGAGAGGATGAAAATGGGGTTAGGGATGTGTTCGGTTTGTTTTTAGAGAAATGGATCCCACTGCCTAAAAACTTGAGGTGCTCCTGGAGTCAGGAGGAGGCCGTTAAGGGGTCACAGAGGGACTGGGCTGAGATGGAAGGAAAGGCCAGGCTCAGTGTAACTGGAGGCGTTTTCTGGTATCGGCAGCGACCCTTCAGGTAGGAGGGGGGCAGAGACAGAGTAAGCCTGAGGGCCACAGTGGCCCCAGAATCATAGGCTGTTACTGTGCTCCATCCTGGCCAGTGGCCGCTTTGATTGATATGCATGAAATGGGCTGGTGAGGGGGCTTGCCTTCCTCACTTCCCTTTCCCTCCTGGCTAGGTTCACAAGGAGACAGTAGGATCCAGGCTACCTGTAGACATTCCCCCTACTTTCTGCCCTGACACTGGCTGTCTCGGGTTTCTGGGCTACACACAGTCAAGGGGCTACTGCATCTTGATGGGTAAGATTCCTACCCACCTGCCCTTCGAGCTGCCTTCACAGCTCTTCCGCAAGATCACATCATGAGAACCCCACATTGTACTGAGTGTTGGGACAGGTGAGCACAGATAGGGAAAGATGGGGCCTGACACAACTCCTGTCTTATCCCCCAAGCACAGAGAAAGATGCCCAGGGTGGTCTTGGGGCCAGTGAGATTTGAGTGATGGACTTACCTGCTGCCTCTCCTCTGGGGCCCAGCTGGCTTGTCACTATTCCCTGTCTGGAAGCAGTGTCCTGGGCCAGGTCAGTGGGAGGGAGGGAATGAGTGAAGAAACAATCAGAGGGATTTTTTCGGGCTGGGATCCAAAGGCCAGCCTATGGGGAGCCAGGTGAGGGGCATGGTCACTGTATTCAGGGGTGGGACCTCCTGGCAGGCCTCCTGGTCAGTTCCCGCCCTGCCCAGACCTCAGAGAGAAGCTACCTGGCTAGGAATGCATGATCCCATCTTTGGGCAGGTGAGCATTCCAGATCCCTCACCCAGCCCCTGACCCCAGGGCTTTGTGTGGGTCTGCCCTCAGACTCTCTGATTTCTCTTCTGGTCTCTCCTCCTCCCCCACGATGACTCACACTGCTTTGGAATTTCACTCACTGGCTTTTTCTGACGCACATCCTGGGAGTCTGGCTTGGAGCCAAGGAACAACACTATTGCTCTAACCTCACTGGTGATTAATGTTGACTCCTTGAGCTAAAGGCTATATAGACTTGTGGTAAGGGAAGCCAGGCTGGAGAAGCAGGGTGGGGAAGGGGAGATTTGGTGGTGGGGGGCGGTGTTGCTGCTAAACAGAAAGGCTTTCTCCCTATTTCTGCTCATCTGCATACAGGTAGAACACAAACAGCAGGAAAGCTATGGGCTTGTCATGTTCAGACATACCCAGCTGGGCAGCCAGGAAACTCAAGAAGATGGAGTTAGAAAGTTTAAAACCTGGACTGACCTCTGTGCTTTTTTAGATTTCTGCATACATGCAAAATTGCTTCAGTAGTGTCTGACTCTGTGAGCGCCATGGACTGTAGCCCACCAGGCTACATGGGATTCTCTAGGCAAGAATACTGGAGTGGGTTGCCATGCTCTCCTCCAGGGGGTCTTCCCAACCCAGGGATTGAACTCTTATGTCTTCTTCATTAGCAGGTGGGTTCTTTACCCACTAGCGCCACCTGGGAAACTCTTTTGGATTTCTGGATCTCAGTTTACACTTTAGTAGAGTCTTGCCTAGAAAATCCCATGGATAAAGGAGCCTGGTGGGCTGCAGTCCATGGGGTCGCTAAGAATCGGACACGACTGAGTGACTTCACTTTTCACTTTCATGCATTGGAGAAGGAAATGGCAACCCACTCCAGTATTCTTGCCTAGAGAATCCCAAGGACGGGGCAGCCTGGTGGGCTGCCATCTATGGGGTCGCACAGAGTCGAACACGACTGAAATGACTTAGCAGCAGCAGCCGAGTCTTAAAGGTTTGAGCTTCTCTGGTGGCTTAGTGGAAAAGAATCTGCCTGCAATGAGATGCAGGAGCCATGGGTTCAATCCCTGGGTCGGGAAGATCCCCTGGAGAAGGAAATGGCAACCCACTCCAGTATTCTTGCCTGGAAAATCCCATGGACAGAGGAGCCTGGCCGGTTACTGTTCATGGGATCTCAAAGCGTTGGACACGACTGAGCAACTAAACCGCTGCCACAAAGGTTTGACAGCCCCTGACTTTAAATGCTAAGCACAACAGCCTGGTTGCTTCTTTGATGGAAGGTCCATATGACTCCCAACAGCTTGAACTCCCTTACCTCCCCCACTTTGAATACTATGTAACAGGTTGTCTGTGGGTGGGATAGCAGAGAAGAAAAGGGAAGGTTGTCATGACAGTGCCCTGGGCTGGAAACTGAAGATCTGGATTCATTTCCAGGTCAGCCATCACCCCATGAGGGAAAAAGGAGAGGATTCCCATGGTGACAGCACTCCCCTCCTGGGAGTCCCTCTTGTGTGTGGCAGGAGCTCACAGTGGCTCCTTGATTTTGTGTATCTCTCTTACCTCCACTTCTCCATAAGGCAGTTGCTTTTCCCATCCCCTCACTAGACTGCCCCTGACCTCCGATCTCCCCTCACTGCCCCGGGAATCACAGTGCCACCCTGGCCCTTCCAGCAGTTCTGCTGAGAAGTAAAGGATTGTGTGTCAGTCTGATAACCTGACCCCTGGGAGGAGTGCAAGGCCAGAGGAGGCCCTCAGTATACTCAGGAAACAAAGTTCTCACCCTGTTGTTCACCCCTAAAGAATGACTTCAGGTCAAGAGGGTTGCCCTGTCAGTGAAGATGATACCCAGTGCATGCGTGTGAATTTGCTTCAGTCGTGTCCAACTCTGTGCAACCCACGAACTGTAGCCCACCAGGCTCCTCTGTGTGATTCTCCAGGCAAAAATGCTAGAGTGGGTTGTCATGTCCTCCTCCAGGAGATCTTTCCCACCCAGGGATTAAACCCATGTCTCTTAAGTCTCCTGCACTGGCAGGCGGCTGTTTTACCAGTAATGCCACCTGGGATGCCCAGAGGTCTGTCCAATACCCTACTATGGTAGGGTAGGTTTGGTTTGCAGGGAGCCCTAAAAAAAGTAGGCCATCAACTCTCATTCCACCTCCTCCCTCTTAGCCACCCTCAGGGACATGATCATTTGGGAAGATGCTAAGGAGCAGAGAGAAGGAATAAGGAAATGAATCTGTGCCTCAATCCCCATACCAGTGATTA
Source organism: Aepyceros melampus (assembly GCA_006408695.1). NCBI lineage: Eukaryota > Metazoa > Chordata > Mammalia > Artiodactyla > Bovidae > Aepyceros > Aepyceros melampus. The sequence goes on along the minus strand of SJXQ01011589.1, from coordinate 358,263 downwards.
TAATCAAGATATTTTTTTTCAAATTAAAAGCACCTTTAATAAGACAACAATACATCATGACCAGACGGATCTAAGAGTTTGTAATCCCAGGGACTTCCCCTGGTGGTCCAGTGGTTGAGAATNCTCAATCCCCATACCAGTGATTATAATCAAGATTTTTTTTTTCAAATTAAAAGCACCTTTAATAAGACAACAATACATCATGACCAGACGGATCTAAGAGTTTGTAATCCCAGGGACTTCCCCTGGTGGTCCAGTGGTTGAGAATTCATCTTCCAAGAGGCAGGGGATACAGGTTAGATCCTTGGTTGGGGAACTAAAACCCCATTTGGCACCTAAGCCCGCAAGCCCTAACTGCTGAGCCTGATGACTCCATACTCTGCAATAAGGGAAGCCTGAGCTCCACAACTCAAGAAGCCGTCAAGTGCCACAACTGGAGAAAGCCCACTTGCAGCAACTAAGAGCTTGTGCACTGCAATAAAGACTCAGCACAGCCAAAAAATAAGTTTGAAATCCTGAGTAAAAACTAAGTTCATATCAAAGGAGTTCCACTTACAGGCTTTGGACATGCTACATGTTTCCTTCTATGGTTGTGATATTTTTAAATGATGTAATATACAGATATTGAAATGTTACATGGCTTCCCTGGTGGTTCAGTGGTAAAGAACCTGCCTGCCAATGCAGGAGACACATGTTTGATTCCTGTGTGGGGAATATCCCCTGGAGAAGGAAATGGCAACCCGCTCCAGTATTCTTTCCTGGAGAATCCTACGGACAGTGAGCATGGCAGGCTACAGTCCTTGGGGTCACAAAAGAGTCAGACATAGTGACTAAAGAACAATAGCAGAACAAAATGTTACATATAGCCAAGTTATAAGACATAGGAAGGACCAAGACAACTGTGAACCCCTTACCGAATTTAAAAACTATAATACAACCAATACATTGCATGGTTGAAGCTACAAATGTGTAACTCCCCAATCCCACTACCTGTCTTTTCAACAAAGTACCCCTAATATCCATTTTGTGTTTGTCATTTTCTGGATGATTTTAAAAATTCTCTATCATATTGTGTGGGCATTCCTAAAAATATGCTGCTCAGGTTTGCTTATTTCAAAACTTTGGAAAGTGGTGTTATATTGTACATATATCGTCTTGTTGGGCTGGTGTTTTTCTCAGCTTTATGTTATTACGGGGCTTCCCTGGTGGCTCAGAGGGTAAAGCGTCTGCCTGCAATGCAGGAGACCTGGGTTTGATCCCTGGGTCAGGAAGATCCCCTGGAGAAGGAAATGACAACTCACTCCAGTACTCTTGCCTGGAAAATCCCATGGATAGAAAAGCCTGGTAGACTACAGTCCATGGGATTGCAAAGAGTCGGACCCGACTGAGCGACTTCACTTTCACTTATGTTACTAAGACATAGCCATACTGGTGTGTGTGTAGCAGGGTTCCATCTTTTTTCACTGCAGCGTCATTTCCAGGGCTACAGCATATTTTTCTGCTGTCTAATTTCTTGCTATTATAAAAACCATGTCTTTGAGTATTCTTGCACTTGTTGTTTCATACACACGTTTGCGCACTTCTCATTGGGTAGATAAGTAGAATTGGAATTGCTGGGTTATAGTGTATGCATACGCTGAACTTGACAAGATCACTCCAAGTGTTTTCCCAAGTGGCTGAAACACCAGCAGTGTAGGAGAGTTCTAAGTAACACTCACATTCTCATCATCACTTGCCTTTTCAGACTTGACCTTTGGCTCTTCTTTGTTGGATGTATGATGGTATCTGTGTTACGTTGATTACTAACGAAGTTGAGCAGTTATCTTCATACATTTTGGTATGTTTCTGTTTCTTCTTCTCTGAGGTACCCAATCATGTCCTTTGCCCATTTTGGGGACACCATCATTAAAAAAATTTTTTGTTTGTTTGTTTTTTTTTTTGACTGTGCTGGTCTTTGCTGCTGCATGGGCTTTTCTCTAGCTGTGGTGCTTGGACTTCTCCTTACAGTGGTCTCTCCTCTTGCGGATCACAGGCTCTAGGCTCTTAGGCTTCAGTTGTTGCAGCTTCCAGGCTTTAGAGCATAGGCTTAATAGTTGTGGGAAATGTATTGTTGCTGTTAGGCATGTGGGATCTTCCTGTATGGACCAGGAATCTAACCAGAGTCCCCTGCATTAGCAGGCAGGCTCTTCACCACTGAGCCACCAGGGAAGCACCTCCCCTCATCATTTTTTTTATCATGAGTGATTTGAGTTATTTATAGATTCTGGAATTAATATTTTTAGTAATATAAACATTATATATCATACAGTAGTATATATCTTCAATGTAGAAAAAATATTTCTAACAACTTTTTCAGCTGTATATGTGACAATTATTTTTTCCAGAAATATTTCTTATTCTGTGAGTCTTTTTATGGTGGCTTTGGGTGAACATGCATTCTTAATTACATTGCAGTGGAAGTTATCAAGTTTTCTTTCACAGCTAGTGTATGTTATGTCTTGATTTAGAAGCACTTCCCTAGCTTAAGGTAATGAATAAAGTCTTCTGTATTTTTTTTCTCAAACATGTTAAACTTCCTTTCCTTTTTGCATATCCATCTGTAATTCATTTTTGTCAAATGGATTTTTTGCTTGTTTTGTTAAGAAAGAAAATTTATTAAAAAATTCTTGGTTCTATAATTAAATTCTCATGAATACATAATAATATCAGAAAACTTGGAAAATATGAAAAATGTAAAGCCACTAAAAATTTCACTACCAGTAGATATAACTATAGAAAGTATAACTCTAGGTATATAACATTATATTATTTTTTATGTCTTATGTTTTCTAATCATACAGATTCATTTAGAAAGTAGAAAACAAATAAAGGAAAAAATAGTTTCCACCACTTTGAAAGTATTTGATGTGCCTCTCAACATCCCAACTGGTTATTCAGCAGCAGAGTTCTCCACTGGTGAGAAGATTCCAGATCATGGCCATCACTCCCACATGAACAGACTTTCTAGCCTCATCCTTCATCAGCAAGAGACTCATGTGCACCCCCTGGAACAAGCATATTGTGAGGGGGACCATCAGCAACCCAACATAATTTGAAATAGGCCCACTCAAATTCCACAAAAACAAACTGTACTTTGAATATTTAATGAAACCATCCAAAGTATGTGAAATCAGTTATTTAAATGATAAATAAGTCAGCCCTCTACCAAAAACATTTCTTTTTCCTTAAGGTAGAAAATAAAAACATGGATTATGATCAACACCCCCAAAACCAAGTATTTTTCCCACCGCCACATTTTACTCATGCTCTATTATGGCCAAAAGTCTTAGCCTCGGACTTTTCAGCCACTTTTAGCCCTTTGAACTTGATTTCACTGGACTGGTATACAAAGTAGTGTCCGTAATGGTGCAAACATGCTATGTGTCACTTTTATTCCCACCTAAGCTTGTGGCAGGCAGAACAGCTAATCAGCCATGTGCCCACCATGAGGCCGGAAAGTGCTTTGCAATCCACAAGAAAGACTCCCTTTAACAATGGGTTGTACTTGGCCCCCAAATCTGAAGTCTGGTTTGCTAGGCTTCCCTGGTGGCTCAGACGGTAAAGCATCTGCCTGCAATTTGGGAAACCCGGGTTCGATTCCTGGGTCAGGAAGATCCCCTGGAGAAGGAAATGGTAATCCACTCCAGCACTCTTGTCTGGAAAATCCATGGACAGAGGAGCCTGATAGGCTACAGTCCATGGGGTCACAAAGAGTCGGACACGACTGAGCGACTTCACTTTCACTTTCCACTTTGGTACACTGGAAAGACTCAAGAAAGAGAGAGCCAGAGGAGGAAGCAGCAGGCGGCTAGGAGGAGAGCAGAGCCCTCCCTGGCAGATGGAAAGGCCAGGAGGCTGGGGTTCTTCCAAACCGAGGTCGCCGTTTGTCTAGGTGTTGCTGCTGACGCCTCTGCCTAGTCCCTTCAGTAGTGTTGACTCTGCCACTCCATGGACTGCAGCCCACCAGGCTCCAGTCTGGAATTTCCCAGGCAAGAATACTGGAGTGGGTTGCCACTCCCTCTTCCAGGGGATCTTCCCAACCCAGAGATCGAACCTGGATCTCCTGCATTAAATGCAGCTTCTTTACCGCTGAGCCACCAGGGAAGCCGGCCCTAGCCTACATGATGGAAACAGGCTGCCTCTAGGCTGTAGCCTCACATTTCTCCTGCAGGTAGGTTGGGTGGAACGGTGGGAGGACAGAGCTAGGGGCAGTGGAAGGTTTCTCTCTTCTAGTTCGGCTGCAGAAATGTCTAGGCAGATCCTGGTGCTTTAGCCAAGAGACAGACATCACCTTTTATAGATTGGGGCCTGAGATCCCGATGGGGAGGCTTGGGGTTGGGGTATGGGGGAAGGGGCTA
>SJXQ01011589.1:340328-353705 GCA_006408695.1 Aepyceros melampus | reverse complement strand
GGGGAAGGGGCTAGCTGCACCTGAGTGTGAAGTGGTCCAGCAATGGGGCCTCTGGGGCTGAGCAGCATGGTGCCACTGCAGAAGAGCTCAGTTGACTGGGCTGGGGGCCAAGTTCAGGCCCTACACTCCCCTGCGGAAGCCAGCATTGCCCTGTAAGAACATTCCAGCTAGAGGGGCTCACTGCTCATTCTCCACCCCTTGGAGAACAGATGGTGTTACTTCAGGGGCAGGTAGGAGGAGGAAAGGTCTGCAGAGGGTACATCTCTTCTGTTGCCTTTCACCCTTATGTCCCCTCATCCCCACCCCAATTTGAGAGGAAGAAACTGCTGTGCCAGCTGTGAATTCCTGGCAAGAATGTGTTACCTTATTCACAAAGCTCAGATCTCAGAACCAGACTGCATGCATGCATGCAAAGTTGCTTTAGTTGTGTCTGATTCTTGTGACCCTATGGGCTGCAGCCCTCCAGGCTCCTCTGTCCATGGGATTCTCCAGGCAAGAATACTGGAGTGAGTTGCCCTGCCTTCCTCCAGGGGATCTTCCCAACCCAGGGATCAAACCTGAGTCTCTTAAGTCTCCTGCATTGGCTGGTGGGTTCCTTACCACTAGCGTGGCACCTGGGAAGTCCTAGCCTACATGGAACCATCTCAAGGGGTCAACCCTGAGAGAGCATCTCATGGCTCCAAAGAAGTAAGGAGTGAAGGTGGGGGAAGAGTGGCCATTGCAGCTCAGGAGGATGCCATGGGAAAGCAGCAGGTAGCTCCACCAGATTTGTCCGAAGATCCCTTTGTTTCTGTCAGTGATACAATTCAGCATAATTTTGAAAATATTCATCTCCGCCAACCAAGTTACAGAGACGTTTTACTTTCACCAGTGGTTGAGTCGGTTCCAGTCAACACAATCAAACATTTATGGAACTAGTTATAGCAGGCACTGTGCCAGGCACCAACAATTTGCCTTTAAGATAGGAAATGAGATTGTAAGGAAAAAATACATTCTGACAAGCAGATCTGCTTTTATAGATATGCAGTAGAATTCCAGAAAATACATTTATAAATCTCAGAGGAAGGTCGGTAGGTAGTTTAGAATTGGAAAAATTGTGACCAAGTTCTATTGCTTTAATCTCTACAACCAGACAATGGATCATTCTTGAAAGAAGCAGCTTAGAGTGATACAGTGTTTTCTTTTGATTGGCTATGGCTAAACAGGAAAGTTAAATATAGGAGATTTGAGCAAATTAAAAACATTATTTTGGAGTCATAGCTATGGAATGAAGGGCACTTAATGTAATCAAGTGAAAACACAAGGTTGTAATTTGGGATTGCTGAGGTATTTGAGACACCACACAAAGTCATTGGAAGATTAGCCTCCATGGAATTTGGAGCATTAATTTTAAATGCCCACAGAGTTTGTTTTTTAAAAAAACTTGGTGTTGGACTTCAGTCCAAACTTTCACTTTGAAGATATCTAGGATAACAATCAAAATTGTCCTGATTAAATAACTTGACCCTTCTGTTTTTCAAAATTATTAAGGAATTTGATGATTAAATGAATTCTTATTTCTCTTCACACTGGTAAGATAAACACACAATTTTTTCAGTCCACTTGCATAAATATTCTAATGTCACAATTGAGTATTTAAGATCCGAAGGATTTTAATGCACTAGTAAATTTTTTAGCAAATAAAAGTAGGTAAAAGAGCATGCAAATATAATTCATTCAAAAAGGAAATAAATAGGAAAGCAAACAAATTTTTCAAAGACTTAAGCTCAGTGATTTAAAAAAATTGAAAATTAGACCAATTTTAATTGATCAAATCAGTAATGATTTCTAAAAATTTTAATACTTGACTCTGTTTGCTTCGTAAAAGCATAAATTAGTAAAAGAGTCCTGGAAAATAATCAGATAATACACATGAGGACCCATCCAGAATCCAGGAGTTGATATAAAAATTATTTTAAGCTGAAGACATTTGAAATGCAACAGATGTAGAAAGAAGCCTCTCGGAGATCCCTGATCTGACTAAAAGCAGAGATTTCTGGGAAATAGTCTACCATAAATTATTTCTTCAAGGTAGACTTATTCCCCAAAGAGATCAAATAATAAAACCCAAATCCCTTTTCTGGGTAATCTGTATGGCCTTGAAGGAAACAGAAATATATCTGATGAAATAAAATTTATATTTTAAAGCAGGACAAGGAAAACTGAACATAAAATTCTCTCTGCATGTTGTTTGGGCCTCCTCTTTATTCTCCCTAACACGCCTGCATTACACATTAATCAGAGCTCCTCGAAGATGGGAGTGCCCGCTCAACCATAAGGATCATTTTTCTTTCTTTCTTCTGAGGCTACCAATGGAACTTCTTAAGAGAGTAGCATTGATATACATACGCTACCATGTGTAAAATAGTTGCTAGTGAGAACCTGCTATGATAGCACAGGGAGCTCAGCCGAGTGCCCTGTGATGACCTGGAGAGGTAAGATGGGGGAGTGGGAGGGTCAAGAGGGAGGGAATATATATATATACATATGGCAGATTCATGATGTTGTACGGCAGAAAGTAACACAACATTGTAAAGCAATTATATTCCAATTGGGGGAAAAAAGACTGTTCTTTTCAGGCTCTGTAGGGGATCATGGTGACTTACTGTTCACTTGATACCTGTTTACCTATCCTTGGTGAACTTTATGTAAAGTACCAGTATGTCATTTTGATGTATGATTCTTTGTCTCAAAAATAGGACTATACCTTTGACTTCTGACAGGCACAAGTTCTCAGAGCTTTCTAAGAATCTGCTCCCTGGGTTCTAATCCTCAGTATGGCTTGAATAAAATTTCTCTTTTTCCTTCCTGATAGTTATTTGAATTTTCATCTACCTGTATAGACAAATATCACAAATTTTATCTTTTGTTTGTTCTGAAAATCCATTTATCCTACCCAAAAGAAGCCTATTTATTCTTCCCATAGAAATACTTTACTCTTCTCTTCCTGTCCCCTACTAAGTTAGGTACATAACCCTTTAACTTTTACCATTTAATGAACCTACATATATACTAAGCGGAAAGAAGATTCATAGACTTTGATCCAAGAAACTATAAGGGCAAAAAGAGTCAGGAAAAGATATACATATAGAATGTTCACAACACTGGAAATGGGGGGGAAATGAAAAAAAGACTAAGTATCTTTGTCTATTCAGGTTGCTATAACAGAACATCATAAACTAGATGGCTTATAAACAGCAGAAAAATATTTCTGACAGTCTAGAGACTGGGAAATCAAGATACTGGCATATTCAATACCTGGTGAGAGCCTATATCCTAATTTATAGACAGCTGTCTTTTCCTGTGTCCTCATATGGCGAAAGGAGGAATGGAGACCTCTGAGGTCTCTTCTATAAGGGACCTTGTATAATCTTGTTCAAGGAGGCTCCACCCTCATGACCTAATCACAGTCCAAACACCCCACCTTCACTCACCATCACACTGGGGATTAGGTTTCCACATGAATCTGATAGGAAGACATTCAGTCTATTGCACTAAGTGTCCAACAATAGCAGAAGGTTTGAATACATGATGATGTATCTGTAAGATGGAACGTGTGTAGCATGCTCTCTGTTTCTCTCTCTCTCTCTCTCACACACACACATAATACATGATTGCTTATCAGTATGATCTCAATTGAGAAAAACTCATACATGAGATAAAAGATTAAGAAATATCACAAAATGTAAGCTGTTTTTTTCTAAATGTTGAAAATAAAGGTCTTAAAATTTTCTGTTTATTTTAATACCTTCTAGATTTTTAATATATGTGATATCTTTTGATGGGGGATGGAGGGAAGAGAAGCACAAAAGGTAATTATTTACCAAGATAGTAATTTAATTTGAAAGGAAGGAAAGAAAAAAGAAAGGAAATGTTTTGCCAGGTCTTTTATTTTTTTCAATTTTAAAATGTCACTAAAGCAATAAATTTGAGTGAATTTTTTTTCCTTAAGGTACAATTAATATTTTAACTGTTTTATTGCATCCCATAGGTCAGTGATAAAAGAAAACTTAATGTAACTCAAGTTAAAACATAGAGTTGAAATTTGGATGTTAAATAATTTGGCATAAAAGACTCTAATAAGGTAAAGATATATACATATATATGTATATATCATAATAATACACAAAAGATATACAAAGTTAAGCAGTGAATTGCTTGTTGTAAATAGCTTTTAAACTGTCTTTTCAAAGATAAGAAAACATAACAGAAAGTTAAGTAAAAGATATCTTCCATGATTTCAACATCAGACTGGCAATTATTTTCAGTTCTTCTATCTGCATGCTATACATTTGTATATATTTTTTGCCTTTTCATTTACCAATCATAAAGGATATTACATTTTCTTAGCTTTCTTCTAGCCTCATGTTGTATGGTGTCCATTATGTTTCTAAACTTTTTAACAAATACTTGCAACATATAAATACTTGCAAACACACAGAAAAAACTTTAAAAAATAGTGCAATGATACTCATAGTCTCATTATCTAGACTTAACAATTGTTAACATTCTTCTTGTATGCTTTTCTTTTCCACTAAAAGTTTTCAAAATTACTTGTAGATATTATGGCTCTTTACTCCTAAATAATTTAAAATGCATTCTCTCAAAAAGGACATTCTTTTTCACAACCACAAAAGCATCATCACCCTTAAGTAAATTAATAAAAGTTTCCTAATATCACATACTACCTAGTTGTTATCATATTTCTCAAATTGTTCCCAATATCTTTTATACCTGTTTTCTTATTCAGATCTTTGGACAGTTGCCTAATATTGCCATCACAGCATGAAATTCACTATTTCTTCTAGAGCTGAACGGCAATTATCAAGGAGCTTCTTTCTTTGCAAAGTTGTTCTTTGAATAAGTGTTTATTGAGCACCTATTGGCTTCTTTTGTGGCTCAGCTGGTAAAGAATCTGCCAGCAATGCGGGAGACCTGGGTTCGATTCCTAGGCTGGGAAGATCCCCTGGAGAAGGGAAAGGCTACCCACTCCAGTATTCTGGCCTAGAGAATTCCATGGACTATATAGAACATGGGGTCACAAAAAGTCAGACAGTACTGAATGACTTTCCTTCACTCACTTATTGAGCACCTACCATGTACAGCAAAATGCTAAATGCTGGAATTAAAGTCACAAGGTGGCATCTTGGGGACTCTGGGGAACTCTGGTCTCATGTCTCAGCACAGGAAAAATTCAGTAAGAGGCAAAGTGATAGGTAAGAAGTGATTTGTTAGAATAGGATGCTTGAAGGCTTACAATCGGGTGGGCCAGAGGGAGCCACTTCCTGAGAACTTAGTGAGGCACAGTTTTATAATCAAAGGAAAAGTGGGGAGGGAGAAAAAGACTACTTTCATCCTCATTCTTAGGCACGCATCAAACTTCCATCATCAGCTCCTCCTTCAGGATAGGCAGAGAGTTTTCTTATCCCTACATGGTCAGGGTAAGACCGTCATGGCACTATGGAAAAATTATTTCAGGTCTCGGTTCAAGAGGGTCTTTACTTTGAAATGTCACCTTTGCATAAATGGTTGTTTTTTGTGTGTGCAGAGAGCATGTCCTAGGAGTCATGAACTTACTGAGCTCACCAGGTAGGATGTGGCCTCAGGTGTTTGGGGGCATGTCTCATGCTTTTGTTGAATGGTTTTTTGCTAAACAGGGCTACTTGGTTTCATGGTTAAGCAAACCTGCTTTTTTTTTGGAATGATTATTAACTTATAGGGGTCTCCATTACATTTTTATTTACTTGCAATCCCATAGTGGGATTAATTATTTAATCACATACTTTGTCCCTTTGCATGTGTGTATGCTAATTTGCTTCAGTCATGTCTGACTCTTTGTGATCCTATGGACTATAGCCTGCCAAGCTCCTCTGTCCATGGGATTTTCCAGGCAAGAATACTGGAGTGGATTTCCATGCCCTCCTCCAGGGCATCTTCCTAACCCAGGGACTGAACCCTGGTCTCCTGCAGAGGGGGAAACAGTGGAAACAGTGTCAGACATTTTGGGGGGGGGGCTCCAAAATCACTGTAGATGGTGATTGCAGCCATGAAATTAAAAGACGCTTACTCCTTGGAAGAAAAGTTATGACCAACTAGACAGCATATTCAAAAGCAGAGACATTACTTTGTCAACAAAGTTCCGTCTAGTCAAGGCTATGGTTTTTCCAGTAGTCATGTATGGATGTGAGAGTTGGACTGTGAAGAAAGCTGAGCGCCAAAGAATTGATGCTTTTGAACTGTGGTGTTGGAGAAGACTCTTGAGAGTCCCTTGGACTGCAAGGAGATCGAACCAGTCCATCCTAAAGGAGATCAGTCCTGGGTGTTTGGAAGGAATGATGCTAAAACTGAAACTCCAGTATTTTGGCCACCTCATGCGAAGAGTTGATTCATTGGAAAAGACTCTGATGGTGGAAGGGATTGGGGGCAGGAGGAGAAGGGGACGATAGAGGATGAGATGGCTAGATGGCATCACTGACTCGATGGACGTGAGTTTGAGTGAACTCCGGGAGTTGGTGATGGACAGGGAGGGCTGGCGTGCTGCGATTCATGGGGTTGCAAAGAGTCAGACACGACTGAGCGACTGAACTGAACTGAGCTGAACTGAACTCCTGCATTGGCAAGCAGGTTCTTTACCATAGTACCACCTGGGAAGTCCGCTTTGTCCTTTTACTTTGTCTCTATCAGAATGATGGGTTGAAAGTCATTTTCCTGCCTTTGGGTAGCATATGATCAGTGGACAAGGATACTTTTCTCTCATTGGAACATTTCTAAATTAGCAGAAAAGGGGGAGGGAAACTGAGTCAAACAATGGGAGTTTGCATCTTAATATGCGTATTGTCATTCCCTTCCCCAATCCCCACCAAAATGTGTTCTACCCATCATGATGTATCAACAGAAACAATGCTTTGGTCATTTGCTCCAACTGGAAATGACAATATCCACTGTTTTGCAATTTCTCCCTTTAAAAAAAAATTTTTTTTTTTCTGTTTTGCTATTTCCTTTAACAAAAAACAATATGGCCTTTTCTTTGTTGCTTAATGATCAAAGTGGATTTTTCTTCCCAGGTCCCTCAGTTACCTCTATTTGCTATGCTTCTGTGGTCCTTTCCTTTGATCTCTGGTCGCAGCATCCTCACTCCCAGAGCAGTCCTGCCCCTGGAGCAGGGTGGCCTTTCACAAGTATTTACTGCGGGGGCGGTGTGGGAGGGTAGGGGAAAGAGGAAGAAGGTGGACCTGGGAGACTAGGAGTTGCTGGTTGACTGGGAGACCCACAGTCTTGTCCGCAGCCTTGTCTACATTGTCTCGAGTGTTTCACAGCTTACACCCCACCCCCACTCCCAGAGTCCTCACAGGGTGATGGGCACCCAGGACTCGTCACACTGAAGAGAGTGGGAAGAACAGGAAACAAGGAAAGGAGGGGGGCCACCAAGCTGGAAGGACCACCTTAAGCTGATTCTGTCTTTTTCTCCTAACCCACCCTTCACCACAGTACTGTGTGGCAGCTGTACTTTGCCTTACTCTGCTCCTCGCTTTCTTAGGGCTGTGTCCTTGCCTAGAATGCACTACCCATCCTCTCCTCCAACCACTCCTCAAGGCCAAATTCAAGTTTTTAAAATCTCCTCTCACTTCTGCTTTTTGCTCACACTCAGCTCTCTCCATCCTTCCCTCTCCTCACCAACACAGCAGCATCAATGCTCTCAGGGGAGACCCCTCCCAGATGCTTCCAGCCAGCTCTGGTGGGAATCAGATGTGCAGGACAAACCCAGTGTCTTGGGGTGTGTGTGTGTGTGTGTGTGTGCGCATGCGCTCATGTGTGTGTATGCATATTCAGTCATGTCTGACTCTTTGTGACCCATAGACTATAGCCCACGAGGCTCCTCTTTCCATGGGATTCTCCAGGTAAGAATACTGCAGTGGGTTGCCATTTCCACCTCCAAAGGATATACCTGGACCAGGGATTGAACCCATGTCTCCTGCATTGGCAGGCAGATTCCTTTACCACCAAGCCACCTAGGAAGCCGGATCCTAGACATACCCCACATAAGAGAGGCAAATGGGGTGCTTAATGGGTGAATCACTCCTGTTGTCATTTTGTCCACAGGTTGTCATTTTGTCCACAGGCCCTCTAAGTGGTGGGACTCTGGATAGTACTTGTTTATGCACAGTACCTGGGCCAGTGGGGGGCTTCCCAGGTGGCTCAGTGGTAAAGAGCCCACCTGCCAAAGCAGGGTACTCAGGTTTGATCACTAGGTCGGAAAGATTCCCTGGAGGAGATGGCAACCCACGCCAGTATTCTGGCCTGGGAAATCCCATGGACAGAGGAGGCTTGCGGGCTACAGTCCATGAGGCCACAGAAGAATCAGACACAACTGAGCGACTGAACAACAACCTGGACCAGTGGCTCCCAGCAGCCCTTTCTCTCCCCCTGCTGGTCATGTGATTTAATTAATATCTCAGGAAACAGACTTCCCTACGGAGGCAGCTGATGGCCAATTAAAACTCTACTAACTGCATTTCACAGGCCCAGCCCAGGGACTCAGCCTGGCCTGGCCTGGAAGATTCGAGGTCTGCAGGGAACTTAAGTTCCTCCCTGACCAGAGCTGTGGTGACTCAGGAATTCTCTGTCAGCAGGATCTCCAGGGGGAGGCTAATCAGAATTGTGAAGTGGGGCAGTGCTAGTTACAGGTGAACTCTCCGAGTCTAGAGCTTTCTGTAGCTTGCTGCCCCGGGGAGGCCCACGGGCCGCTTGAGTTCAGCTCCCAGGCTGAAGGCACTGGCTTGTCTGCTTCCCTCACCCGTGACACTAAAAAAGTACAAACAGCAAGCAGGCCACCCTGCACTCCACGACTCGACTCTGCCTTGTGACTGTGCTTAATATAGGTCAGATGGAAACAGCTCCCAAAATAGACCTTCTCTGAGAAGCAGCTGCACTTGTGAAAGGCTCCCCAGAAAGGGAAAGGCGTGGGTGCCAGCAGAGCGTGGTTCTTCTCAGGTGTTACGTAACCTGGGCTTGAAAACTGGGGCCAAATAACTCCAGAGAAAAAGCCAGTGTGCCCCTGCCCCTGCCTTTCCCCTCCCTCCAACCCCTTCAGGCCCAGGAAGCAGCCTAGCTGTACATCAGCAAATTCCAAAGGAGCTGGTTGTGTCCTGGATGACAAGGCACCCCTCAAAGCATCACTCTGGGGTAGCTTGTCACGCGTACCAAAGCAATCACATGACCTCCCCAGGAGTGGGGAGGTGACTCCCCTGGGAGAGCTGGTGCAGCATGTGGGGCTCATCTGACCCAAGCTGTGAAGTGGGGGAGGGACAGAGAGAGGTGGGGGGCGGTGCTGCTGCCTGGGCTGAGGGGAGCAGGAGGAGACTGCCAGCCCCAGGGGGTGGCCGCTTTCATGGGTTCAGAGCCGCAGGAAGAGCCCCTCCTTCTGTAGACACAGCCTCTTCACCTCTGTCCACACGAGCCGCCAGTGTGCCTGGTTCACCCCATCAGGGCCTCTTCCTTTGCTATTTTTTCTCAGCCAGGAGGAAGGGTTTCTATGATTAGAGAGCCATCTCCCCCATTGTTCACTTCCCCATCCACATATTGGAGCTGCCTGTGAAGGGAGGCAGGGAGAAGATCAAGACTTCTTGAAGACATGAATTGAGAAGAGACAGCAGGTTAAAAGGGGGTTGCCTAAGCAAGAGAAAGACATGCAGGGTGTCCAGGCATAAACAAAATACGTGCAAAGGCCCGCAGGGGAGAGGAGAGCCTATTTCCATGAGAAACCACGGAGTCACTGGACGGCAGATTCAGAAACGCACAAGGGGCGACTTCCCTGGTGGTCCAGTGGTCAAGACTCTATGCTTCCACTTCAGGGGGTTTGGATTCGATCCTTGGTCAGAGAACTAACATCCTACAAACTGTGTGGCATGGCCAAAAGAAAAAATAAATAACAGCCAAAAGAAAAAAAAATGTACAAGGGGAGATGAGGCTCCTGAAAGGAAGCTTGGACTTCATCCGAACAGAACTGGAGACTGTGAAAACAAGGGTTCTTTAACGTGTGGGCAAGTTTGGAAAGCGGGTTGTTGGGCCTTGCCTCAGATCTACAGAATCAGGAGCTCAGAGCTGGAGGCCCTCCATCTGTGGTTTAACAAAGACATTCACATGATTGTGAGTCACCCTGAAGTTAGAGAACAGCAGAGACAAGGTGTGCAAGTCTTTGCAGCAGTGGAGAGAGTGAGGAGAGGTTGCTCTTCCAGAAAGTCTGGCTATGAAGGCAAGGAGAGCGATGGGTGATGGTTAGTGGGGCTTGCAGAGTGTCTTGGGTCGGGACCCTGGGAAACAGATTCTGAGACGGAGGTTTGCAGGCAGGAAGTGTCTTGGGAGCACTCCTGAGGGTAGGGGCACACCGTGTGAAGGAGTAGAGCGAGAGGTTGGACTGTGATGCAAGGATCCAGGCTCGACAGAGCCCTCTGGGAGATGCGGAGGTAGGATGGCCTTTCTGAATTGTCCCAGAATCAATTTAAGGGGGCTTGGCCCTTTACCCCATGTATTAATGCCATTTTGTCTTCTGTATTTTCTGATGTTTTGACATCTGGAGCCTTGCTGATTCTGGAGAGTCTGCTCCTCCCAGGACTAGCTAAGTCTAGAGACAGAAAATGACTCCTCTGTAAGCATGACTTTCTTATGCAAATCAGAATAGGAAATCAGAGTCCATTCACCCTCAGCCCCCACCCCACCCCCCACCAGCCATCTCCTTTATCAGGATCTTACACCTGGGTCACTATCCACCTGCCCCAATCATCCAAGCGTCAGGCACCAGAGCCACACACTCTAGCGCCCATGAAATTACTCTAACTGGCCAGTCCTAAACCTGCTTACACTGCCTTCCTCATGGAAATTATAATAACGGTTTTCACACGTTCCCCTATTCTCCCCTCACTCCCTCTGCCTCCTGACCAGTGCTGGTGCTTCCTGGTATGTCCCTACAGGGCGTGCCATACCTCCCGTTTCTAAGGATTGATGAGCACAAATCTCCTGCTTCATGACAGTCATCTCTAGGTCTGCGTGTCTTAGTAGTAAGAGTAGTGTAGTTGTTCAGTTGTGTCTGACTCTTTCCAGCCCAGTGGACTGTAGCCTGCCAGGCTCCTCTGTCCATTGGATTCTCTAGGCAAGAATACTGGAGTGGGTTGCCATTCCCTTCTCCAGAGGATCTTCCTGACACAGGATTGAGCCCAGGTCTCCTGAATTGCAGTCATGTTGTTTACCATCTGAGCCACCTGGAAAACTCTGTCTTAGTATACCTGCTTAAAACAAATCCCAAGTACCCTTAAAATACTCCAGCGCCAATCAGCCATAGGGTGTAGCCTGTCCTGGAGAATTGGGGTCACCATGGACAAGACTGTGTTCTATGGCAGTTCTCAGAGGGGGTTTGCGCTGTGAGCTGTCAGCAGCCAATACTCCTGGCAGCTAGAAGGATGAATGTCTCAGTCCAAGAGGGGAAGCTGGGTTATGTACGACAGCATCTACTGCAGAGAGATCTTTTAAGGATGGAAGAAACATAAGCATGTTTTGGTCCTGGTAGGAATAATCAAGTTGAAGGGGAGGGATTAAAGAAATGGGAAAGGAACAACTGATGGGCTGGGTGAGGGTGAGAGGAAGAAGACTGAAATCTAGAAAGAGGGATAAGCCTTTGATTTAGAGAGAAACACCTTTCCCATTATGTTGACATGGAAGCAGAGGTATTCAGGTAGTCTTTGTCTCATAGCTTTTTTGGTTGTTGTTTGCTTTCCTGTAACATCATGGGACTGATGGGTTTCATGTGGTTGAGAAATAGTTTTAAGGGGAGGAAGTCAGTGAATGAGAGAGCTGGAAGCATGGGGCTGAAAAGGGATGTGAGATCTCTGATAGCAGAAGTGGAGCAGAGTTCCCTGGTGGTCAGTGGTTGGGAGTTCGCCTGCCAATGCAGAGGACACGGTTTTGATCCCTGGTCCGGGAGAATTCCATACACCACAGGGCAACTAAACTGGTGAGCCACAGCTACTGAGCCTGTGTTCTAAAGCCTGGGAGCTGCAGCTATAGCAGCCCACACACCTAGAGCCTGTGCGCTGCCGTGAGAGAAGCCACTCCAATGAGAAGCTCACATACCACAACTAGAGAGAGAGTAGCCCCTGATCACTGTAACTAGAGAAAGCCTGCACACAGTAATGAAGACTGAATGCAGTCAAAATTAAATAAATAAACTTTCTAACAGGAGAAAACCAAGAAGTGAAGCAGTCTGCCCTGGGGAGAAGGTAGCAAAATCAAAACGGACTTAAAGATCTTAGAAGATAAAATAGTCAAAGAATTGAGAAACCATCTTGTTGGATCACTCAGACTTGTGATGCTAAACTGACTTACAGGAAGTTAAGACCTGAGTAGAGAAGACAGTGAGCTGGGTTTCAAAGCCCTTGGGGAATGAGGAATTGTGACTAGGTCAGCACATGGCCTCCAAGTGGAAGCAAAGAGGGCAGAATGTCATGAGGCTGAAATAAGACCCTTAAAAGTCAGCTGTGATGCCCTGCAAGGAACTGACTTTCCCCAGTCCCTTTCCATGTCTGTACTGTTGATTAAAGAAACACACAATGTGAGAGTAGAAATTAACTTTTATTTGGGGCAAAATGGGGACTACAGCACAGGAGACAGCACCTTAGATAGCTCTGAGAGACTGTTCCAAACAGATAGTGGGGGAAGGTCAATATATAAGATTTTGGTGAAGGTAGAGTTTAACACAATCAAGCACTGACTTTATAAAAGGTTTTCTGTTAGTCATGAGGAGCTAATGTCACCATGAAAGGATTTAGTTTTTCTAGATATGAGGAGATGCAAGGTTTGGGATCATTAAATCAGTTCCTGAAAAATCTCTATCTAATTCCAAAGAAAGGCAATGCCAAAGAATGCTCCAACTACCGCACAATTGCACTCATCTCACATGCTAGTAAAGTAATACTCAAAATTCTCCAAACCAGACTTCAGCAATACGTGAACCGTGAACTCCCTGATGTTCAAGCTGGTTTTAGAAAAGGCAGAGGAACCAGAGATCAAATTGCCAACATCCGCTGGACCATGGAAAAAGCAAGAGAGTTCCAGAAAAACATCTATTTCTGCTTTATTGACTATGCCAAAGCCTTTGACTGTGTGGATCACAGTAAAGTGTGGAAAATTCTGAGAGATGGGAATACCAGACCACCTGACCTGCCTCTTGAGAAATCTGTATGCAGGTCAGGAAGCAACAGTTAGAACTGGACATGGAACAACAGAATGGTTCCAAATAGGAAAAGGAGTACGTCAAGGCTGTATATTGTCACCCTGCTTATTTAACTT
>SJXQ01011589.1:281175-340084 GCA_006408695.1 Aepyceros melampus | reverse complement strand
TGAAGAAAGTTGAGCGCAGAAGAATTGATGCTTTTGAACTGTGGTGTTGGAGAAGACTCTTGAGAGTCCCTTGGACTGCAAGGAGATCCAACCAGTCCATTCTGAAGGAGATCAGCCCTGGGATTTCTTTGGAAGGAATGATGCTAAAACTGAAGCTCCAGTACTTTGGCCACCTCATGCGAAGAGTTGACTCATTGGAAAAGACCCTGATGCTGGGAGGGATTGGGGGCAGCAGGAGAAGGGGACGACCAAGGATGAGATGGCTGGATGGCATCACGGACTCAATGGACGTGAGTCTGAGTGAACTCCAGGAGTTGGTGATGGACAGGGAGGCCTGGCGTGCTGCGATTCATGGGGTTGCAAAGAGTCAGACACGACTGAGCGACTGAACTGAACTGAATTGAAAGACCTGTTCCACCAGCTTACCTGGAGCACAGAGTGCTTCACTCTGCACTCTGAACTCCCTTCAGGGTGTGTCAAAGGTCAACAGCTGCAGCAACGCAGGGTTCAATCTCCTCAGAAGCATATAGCAAACGCCCTTGGCAGGTACCAATTCATAGTTGACACTACTTTGCCTATTTAGGTCATATATTTTTCTGCCTTATCTTGTTACCAAACTCAGGTTCAGTTGCTCACTGTTAAAAAGCCAATACCCAGGAGACTCTTTAGTAGGAAAGGAAAAGTTGCTTTTTTCAGAAGGCAGCAACCTGGAGAGAAGGTGAACTCATGTCCAAAGCCAACTCCTAAGATGCTTGATCACAAAAGTTTTTAAAGGGTAAATCATTTGAGGAGGAGATGAGAGTCTTTCTTATCTTCCACTTTGTGCAGATTATTTTCTATAATTGGTTTGTGGTGAGGTAATAAAGAATCTTGTGCTCAACCTGAAGGTACCATCCTTCACTGGTAGCTCAGTGGTAAAGTATCTGCCTGTCAATGCAGAAGACACAAGAGACATGGGTTCAATCCCTGGGTCAGGAAGATCCCCTGGAGAAAGGAATGGCAACCTACTCCAGTATTCTTGCCTGGAGAATCCCATGGAGAGAGGAGCCTGGTGGGCTATAGTCCATGGGGTCACAAAAGAGTCAGACACAACTTAGTGACTAAGCAATAACAACCTGTTAGTTAATGTGGGGGCCTTAATTCCTGCAGAATAACTCAAAGGTATTGTTATGTATTCCTTGCAGAGGAGCCAGGATACTGCTTTATCACTGCACTATTTTTTCCTGACTGCTTCTCCTTTGTTTCTACATGCCCTCCTTTCCCTATTTAGCAACTGTATGAATCTGTCCATTGGAATTTAGGGAACACCTCAGAGGCTGTGCACACTAATTTGCTTCAATCATGTCTAAGTCTTTGTGACCCCAAGGACTATAGCCTGCCATGCTCGCTGTCCATAGGATTCTCCAGGCAAGAATACTGGAGTGCACTGCCATTTCCTTCTCTAGGGGATCTTCCCCACCCAGGGATTGAACCCACGACTACTGAATTACAGGCGGATTCTTTACCACCAAGCCACCAGGGAAGCCCCAACAGAACGCTTAACCTGCAGTAATAGTCACGAGACTGAAACTGAGCAGGACCCTGTGGTGCTCTCCACGCACAAATCTTTGCCACGTAACTTGTTTCTTGTTTGCAAGAATAGGCTTCATTCAGCCTCTGAGACACAGGGGACTCAGGTTGATCCCTGGGTGGGGAAGATCCCCTAGAGAAGGAAATGGCTATTCACTCCAGTATTTTTGTCTGGAGAATTCCATGAACAGAGGAGGCTGATGGGCTACAGTCCGTGGGGCCACAAAGAGTCAGACACAACTGAGCACAAACACACATACACAATCCAAGGGCCAAGGGCCATTGGAAGGAAGTCAACTCGTCTGCCATCTTGGATCTGGTTGATTTTAATCAGTTTATGTCATATCCTCAGGCTATGCCATTCTTTAAAGGTTGGGCCCTGCCCCATTCCTGTCTGATCTGTGCCCTTCAAATTCACTCTTTCTTTATCTGCCCTGCTGTTTGGCCCAGACGCTGGGCTGACTGTGGAGTAGCCTTGCCCTCTGGCTTCCAGGTAGGTCTGGTGAGAGGAGGCCTTGTGGGAGATAAGAGGATGGGAAGAGAATTAAGAGCATTTATCTCAGATAGTCTTTCTGTGGGGTCACCTTGGGCTGCCTCTGGTACCCTATTGAAGATCACTGCTATTCCAGACAGCTTTCTCTTTAGGACTCCCTTTCCAAGTTCTCTTAGTAGCTTCTCCCACCAAGGCCAAGGCTAGGATGGGGAGGGACATGCCTGTAATGCAAAAATATAAAGGCACTCACTCTCACTTGCACAATCCTGAGTGAATGGGTCCTTAAGGTTCTCAGTCTAGGTGCCTCACTTACCTCACCCTAGCCTCTGCCCCGCCTGTGCTGCATGCCTGGAAGTCTAGAGACATTTGCTGTGACTTTCACTTCAGTTCAGTCGCTCAGTCATGTCCGACTCTTTGCAACCCCATGAACTGCAGCACGCCAGCCCTCCCTGTCCATCACCAACTCTAGGAGTTCACTCAGACTCACATCCATCAAGTCAGTGATGCCATTTAGCCATCTCATCCTCGANTTGGCAATTTGATCTCTGTTTCCTCTGCCTTTTCTAAAACCAGCTTGAACATCAGGAAGTTCACGGTTCACGTATTGCTGAAGCCTGGCTTGGAGAATTGGGTGATTTTACTACCTGTAATGTTTCTCCCTTAAAGAACCCACCTACTAATGCAGGAGATGTGGATTCAATCCCTGGGTCAGGAAGATCCCTTGAAAAAGGAAATGGCAGTAAGTATTCTTGCTGGGAAATCCCATGGACAGAAGAGCCTGGCAGGTTACAGTCCATGGGGATGCAAAGAGTCGGACATGGCTTAATGACCACAAGAAATAATGTTTTTCCCTATATCTTGCCCTCATCTTTGTAGGTAGCCTTTTTATTGCTTCCCTATAAGTTTATCCCAGGTTGAGTATACCATCAAGCTCCTCTAGGAATGCTGACTGCTATGATTGTGTACATCTTTCTATGTCACTTAGCATTTTTACAATATTTTTAACAGTGTGCCACCTACATTTTAGTGGTAGTTTCCCCTGTATAAAATGTTATCATTTTTAAAAATCTAATTTTCTCTTGTTAGACTTATATGATTTCCAGACTATTACTATTAGAAATAATACAGCAAATATGTGGGCATTTCCATAAGGTAAATTCCTAGCAAAATTTCAGGTTTAAACTGCATAAACATTTTTAAGGCTTTGATAGTTTTTATGTATTAAAATGTACCTAGTTTCAATTTCCATTCTTCAATTGTTAATGAGATAGAACATTGTTTTAATCACATATTTATTTCTTATTTTGTGAATTATTTGTTCAGGACCTTGACTCATTTTTCAGTGGAATGTACTTTTTATATTGATTTATAATGGCTCTTTATAAATTATAAATATTGGTCTTTTGTCACCTGTTATAAATATTATTTCCTAGTTTGTTGCTTGACTTTTATCTTGTCTGTTAGCATTTAATAATTTTATGTTTGTGCTTGTGCATTCAAAAATTTCAGATTTTTATCTCAATAAATATGCATTTTTTGTTTTTTATTAGTATTTTTTCTTTGCTTTTAATCTTAGCAAGGCCTTTCCCCAGTACTGTATAAATATTTTATATTATTTTCTCATTCTTTTCTAGTCTTGTATTTCGTGTTTAACTAATTGAATTGTCTGGGTTTCTTTTTTCTGAATAGTCAACTGCCCTAGTCTCTGTACTTTCCTCACTTAAATCTCAATTTTATCATATATTAAATCTTCACTCACACTTGAATTTGTTCCTGGGCTTCCAATTCTGTTTCACTGAGCTGTGACAGAGCCATGTTCTGTGACAGAACCATAATGTTTTACTTACAGTAGTTTTACAGGAAAAATTAAATAGGACATGCTCTTCTCCCCCCCATACCTCATTAACTTTTCCTTTCCAAAGAATTCCTGGCCTATTCAGTTACACTGACTCTTCCAAATAAAGTTTAGACTTTCTTTTTAACTTCATTAAAAATGAAAAAATTTTTATTTGAATTGCTTTATACCTATAAATGGGGTCGCAAAGAGACACGACTGAGCAATTGAACTGAACTGAACTGAACTGATACCTATAAATTCTTTTGAAGACTATTGATATTTTAAAAATATTAAACTGTCCCAACTAGATATACAAGTATCTCTCCATTGATTCCATTTTCTTTAATGAATATTTCTTCAATATTAAAATTTTATCATTTTCTCCATATACATCTATGAGTTAATATAGATCTTATTTGTATAGAGAGAGCTTCCTATTTTATTTTGACTTTGATGTGCTTTTTTGTTGTTTTAATTTTTAAAAATTTATTTAAACTGTAGTAAAATAATGTATCATAAAATTTGCTATTTTTGCATTTTTCAGTGTACAGTTCTGTGGCATTGGGTACATTTACACTGTTGTGCAGCCATTACCATCACCCATCTCCAGAACATTTTTCACTTTGCAAAATGGAACCTCTGTTCCCTGTCCTCCCCTCCCCTCAGCCCCCAGCAACCACTTTTCTACTTTCTGTCTAAATGAATTTGACTATTCTATGTACCTCATATGAGTGGACTCATACAGTGCTTATCCTTTCAAGATTGGTTTATTTCACTTAGCATAATTTCTTCAGCGTTCATTCATGCTGTAGCATGTGTCAGAGTTTCCTTCCTTTTTAAGGCTGAATGATATTCTATCATATGATAGAAAATATATCTGTGTAGTATGTTGTCCATCCATTTATCTGTTGACATCCATTCATTTACTCTGTCTGGGTTGCTTCCACCTTTTGCCTACTGTGAATAATGAGTATACAAACATCTCTTCAAGGTTTTGCTTTCAATTCTTTGGGGCATATACCCAGAAGTGGAGTTGTTGGACCAAATGTTAATTCTATTTTTAATTTTTTGAGGCACCCTGTACTATTTTTTATAAAAGGCTGCACCATTTTATGTCCCTACCAGCAGTGCCCTAGGACTCCAGCTTCTCCACATCTTCACCAACACTTACTTGCAGATTATTTGGTAGTAGCCATCCTAAATGGCGTGAGGTGGTATCTCATTCTAGTTTTGATGTGCAATTGTCTGATGCATTAGTGATGTTAACTGTATTTTCATGTGCTTAGTGGCCATTGATATATCTCCTCTGGAGAAATGTCTACTTAACTCCTTTACTCATTTTTTAATCAGGTTTGTTGTTGAGGAATAGGAGTTCTTTATATTTTCTGGATGTGACTCCTTTATTTGATTTGTAATTTGAAAATGTTTATCCCATTCTGTGAGTTGTCTTTTTATTGTTTATAGTGTCTTTTGATGCACAACAGTTTTTTTTTTTATTTCCAGGAAGTTCACTTTGTCTATTTTTTCTTTAGTTTTTTGTGTCTTTGGTATCATATCAAGAAATCATTGCCAAATCCAATGTCATGAAGAATTGCCCCTATATTTTCTCTTAAGAGTTTTGCAGCTTTTGAGCTTACATTTAAATCTTTGATCCCTTTTTAGTTAATTTTTCTATATGGTGTTATGTAAGAGCCCAACTTCAATTCTTTTGCACGTAGATATCCAGTTCTCCCAGCACCACTGGTTGAGAAGACTGTCCTTTCCCCCATTTGGTTGTCTTAGCACTCTTATTGAAAGTCATTTGACCATATAAGATCATAAACTTTGTGTCCTCCATGGTTTCATCTATGCTCATTGATTCATAAAGTTTTCTTGAATACAAAGCAAAACGAAGGTAACTTCTTTCTCAAAAATCTGACTCTTGAAAATCGTGCACTTGGCATTCAGGCTCTGTCTTTCCAGTAAGGTAAAACCTGTCCTGAAACTCAAAGCTGAGCAACTCTACTTTCTTGTTCTATCCATAAAGTGGTGAAGGATGGATGCTGAGTTTCTGGGCCAGTAGGAGAAATCAGGAGCTACTCTTAATGAAAAAATGCATCACTTAATGTTAAATAAAATATCCTGCAATTTTAGAAATCATTTTATCATAAAATAACCTGGATCTAGTATATGTCCAAAAGATAATTCTTAGATCACATTTTCAGTTTTTTGTCTCTTTGTTTTATTTTTTGTGAATTTGAACACCTTACATATTCTGAAAAGCAATAGATTTTATCAATGTTTTCACATTGATTAACACAGTTTGTATGTGTTACTCATTTCAAGAATATCTTTTTGTATAATTATATCCCTTTCCTTAACTAACTGGTCATTTCTCTCTTTGACCTGCATCTGTCAGGGTTCAGTTGCAGAAAGTAAAATCCTTCTAACTGGGGTAAGCAGAAAGGAAATGATGTCAGTGTGATAAATAGCATACAAAATGGTTGGGAAGACAGAAGAAATAGACTTAAGGTTGAACTCTCAAAGACAACTTCTAAAGACACATACAGAACTTAGTCCCTATTATGTATCCCCTCTCCCCAACCCTACTTTTTAAGCACTTTGTAAGAATCATCTCGATGGCGTCTACCCAACAAGGTAGAACAAAAACAGACCATTGAGTTCATGGTTTCCATGGTCACCAACAGTCCTAAAGGCAGGGGACCAGGGCCTGACATAACTACAGAGACCAAAGCAGAACTGAGATGTGCCACTAGCTCTTGGTGGTCCTTGCAAGCTGTTACCTAAAAGTTCAGGATCAGTCGGTAGCTAATAACAAGAACCAGAATTCTGGACTGAATATCACCCTGGAACTGAATTATTTTCTTGCTAGGAGAAACCTTAATTTAATTCTGCTCTATAAAAATTTTAAATGGCCCTAAGATGTGGGCCATGTGACAGAGACTCATGCGTAGAGGGAGAATACATTATGGGGAGCCAGAGGATATCTCCCCTACAGGGCTCAAGAAGGATGAAAGATGGATTCCCAAATCTGGAAGCCTGATGGGGTCTCAATTTTCTTCATATGGAAAACTGAGCACTGCTGGTCTGGCTTGGACTCTGAGGCCATCCAAGACACACATATGTGTACCATGCCCCACTAGCTGCTGGACAGTGTGGTTACCAGGTTTGTGGGATATTAGCCTTCCCGACTGGGCCCCATCCAACCTAGAGGAGTGGGATGCGGAGGGAGGTGAGAGGGAGGTTCAAGAGGGAGGGGGCATATGTATACTGATGGCTGATTCATGTTGATGTATGGCAGAAACCAACACAATGGGTACATGCATGCTCAGTTGCTTCTGCCGTGTTTGACTCTTTGTGACCCTATGGACTGTAGCCTGCCAGGCTCCTCTGTCTATGGGATTCTCCAGGCAAGGATAGTAGAATGGATGGCCATGCCCTTCTCTAGGGGATCGTCCCCATCCAGAGATCAAACCCTGGGCCTCCTGCATCGTCCCCATTGCAGGCAGATTCTTTACTGCTGAGCCACCGGGGAAGCTCAACCACCACAATATTGTAAAGCAATTATCCTTCAGATGGGGAACACATGTACAACCGTGGCGGATTCATGTCAATGTATGAGAAAACCAATACAATATTGTAAAGTAATTAGCCTTCCAATAAATAAATAAAGTTTTTTTTAAAAATTAAATTAAAAAAATGAAATAATGTAAACGTAGCCTCCAAGCACGTGTATTTCAAACCTTGGCCTCTTGAGTGACAGATTTCAGGGTACAGAGTCCAGCTTCCTTACTTTGATTTTTCATATGAGCTCCTTCAAGTTGCAAGCTCTCCTTTCTCCATCCTATGCCTCAGTTTATCTACATTTTAAGGAAACAAAAAAGCTCACATATACCCTAGTATACATCCTCTCCTCCTCCCAGCTTTCACTTATCTGAAATACAGAAGACTAACTTCTTCAGGCTATCTTCATACTTAAAGCTGCTTCCAGGTCCTTATCATATTTTATATATTCTGTTTCCAGCTGCCTGTCTTTCTAGAGCTTTGGAGTATCCTCAGTGATACTCCAACCTTTGGTGAGGGGCAGACACCCACGCAGCACCAGGTGAGGACAGCTTGGCTTCTTTGTGCTTGTGGGCAGTGGACAAAAGGAAAGAACACATACTGTACTTTCTCAGTTGAGTTGCCCTGCAGAGCTCATGCTTACCATCAGAAGTTATCAGTCTTATGAAGACAATGCAAGTGTGCGTTGAAAAAACAGTCCAAGCAAAACTTAATTAGAAACAGGATATTTGCATAATCTCTAAGTCAGTTCAGTTCAGTTGCTCAGTTGTGTCCAACTATTTGCAACCCCATGGACTGCAGCATGCCAGGCATCCCTGTCCATCACCAACTCCTGGAGTTTACTTAAACTTATGTCCATTGAGTCAGTGATGCCATCCAGCCACCTCATCCTCTGTCATCCCCTTCTCCTGCCTTCAATCTTTCCCAGCATCAGGGTATTTTCAAATGAGTCAATTCTTCGCATCAGGTAGCCAAAGTATTGAATTTCAGCTTCAGCATCTGTCCTTCCAATGAATATTCAGGACTGATTTCCTTTAGAATATACTGGTTGGAGAGTCCCTTGAGAGTCCAAGGGACTCTCAAGAGTCTTCTCCAGCACCACAGGTCAAAAGCCTCAACTCTTTGGCATTCAGCTTTCTTCATAGTCCAACTCTCACATCCATACATGGCTACTGGAAAAACCATAGCTGTGACTAGATGGAATTTGTTGGCAAAGGTACTTTTTAATATGCTGTCTAGGTTAGTCATAGCTTTTCTTCTAAGGAGCAAATGTCTTTTAATTTCATGGCTGAAGTCACTCACCATCTGCAGTGATTTTGTAGCCCCCCAAAATATAGTCTGTCACTGTTTCCAATTGTTTCCCCATTTGTTTGCCATGAAATGATGGGACCAGATGCCATGATCTTCATTTTCTGAATGTTGAGTTTTAAGCCAAAATGTGATCCACTGGAGCTGACAAAATGTGGTCCACTGACAAAATGTGGTCCACTGGAGAAGGGAATGGCAAACCACTTCAGTATTCTTGCCTTGAGAACCCCATGAACATTATGAAAAGAAAGAAAGATAGGACACTGAAAGATGAACTCCCCAGGTCGGTAGGTACCCAATATGCTACTGGAGATCAGTGGAGAAATAACTCCAGAAAGAATGAAGAGACAGAGCCAAAGCAAAATCCCTAAGTATTTCCTCATAAACACGTAATAGTTACAAAGGGAAAAATAGTGAGTCTACAGTAGAGAATCCTGACAGAGACCACCTTAACCAAGTGATCAAGGTCAATATCAGCAGTTACAGATCGACATCCATCATATGCCCCCCATCTGATGCATTGAGAAGGGGGCGCTCTGCTGCAGCCTCCTCAATAATGTGGCCTCAGTCTAACCACGAGAAGAGCCTCTCCAAAATATCTGACCTGTAGGCTTCAAAAAATATCAAAATTATGAAAGACAAGGAAAGACCGAGTGTCTTAGTCCATTCCAGCTGGTGAATACCAGACTGGGTGACTTACAAACAACAGACATTTATTCCTCACAGTTCTGGGGTCTGGGAAGTCAAAGGTCAAGTTGCCAGCAAATTGGGTGTCTGGTGAGAATCACTTCCTGGTTCATGATAAGTGCCTTCTCATTGTGTCTTCACATGATGGAAGGGGTGAGAGAGCTCTCTGGGGCCTCCTTTATAAGAGTTCAGTTCAGTTCAGTCGCTCAGTCGTGTCTGACTCTTTGCAACCCATGAATCGCAGCACGCCTGGCCTCTCTGTCCATCACCAACTCCTGGAGTTCATTCAGACTCACGTCCATCAAATCAGTGATGCCATCCAGCTATCTCATCCTCGGTCGTCCCCTTCTCCTCCTGCCCCTAATCCCTCCCAGCATCAGGGTCTTTTCCAATGAGACAACTCTTCCCATGAGGTGGCCAAAGTACTGGAGTTTCAGCTTTAGCATCATTCCTTCCAAAGAAATCCCAGGGTTGATCTCCTTCAGAATGGACTGATTGGATGTCCTTGCAGTCCAAGGAACTCGCAAGAGTCTTCTCCAACACCACAGGTCAAAAGCATCAATTCTTTGGTGCTCAGCCTTCTTCACAGCCTAACTCTCACATCCATACATGACCACAGGAAAAACCATAGCCTTGACTAGATGGACTTTAGTCGGCAAAGTAGTGTCTCTGCTTTTGAATATGCTGTCTAGGTTGGTCATAACTTTTCTTCCAAGGAGTAAATATCTTTTAATTTCATGGCTGCAGTCACCATCTGCAGTGATTTTTGGAGCCCCCAGAAATAAAGTTTGACACTGTTTCCACTGTTTCTCCATCTATTTCCCATGAAGTGATGAGACTGGATGCCATGATCTTCGTTTTCTGAATGTTGAGCTTTAAGCCAACTTTTTCACTCTCCACTTTCACTTTCATCAAGAGGCTTTTAGTTCCTCTTCACTTTCTGCCATAAGGGTACTAATTGCATTTATGAGGGCTTCAGCCTCATGACCTAATCAACTTCCCAAAGGCTCCACCTGCAAATACTTCAGGGATTAATTTTCAATATACGAATTTTGGAGTGAGACAATTATTCGACTGTAACTTAGTTGCTAAGGAGATATGACAACAAAATACGTCATGGGACCCTGGAACAGAAAAAGGGGGTTCATGTGAGAACTCATAAAATCCAGATACATTCTGTTGTCTAGGAGTATAATACTAAGGCTAATTCCTAGAGTTAAAAAAAATAATTAATTTCATTTTGGCTGCATTGAGCATGAGGACTTCCTCTAGTTGCACTGAGCAGGGGCTACTCTCTAGTTTCAGTGCATGGGTTTCTCATTGCTGTGACTTCTCTGTTGCAGAGCACAGGCTCTAGGGAGTACGGGCTTCAGCAGTTGTGACTCCCAGGCTCTTGAGTGAAAGCACAGTAGTTGTAGCGCACGAGCTTAATTGCTCCAAGGCATGTGGAATGTTCCCAAACCAAGGATTGAATCTCATCTCCCCTGCATTGGCAGGTAGATTATTCTTAACCACTGGACCACCAAGGAAGTCCTAATTCTTAGTTTTAATAAGTGTTCTATGGCCATGCAAGGTGAAGTTGGATGTGGGGTAGACAGTATATTCTCTGTATTACTTTTGTAACTTTTCTGTAAGTATAAATTCAACTTAGAAACAACCTGCAAAATCACAGGGGTGGGTTGAGGGGCTGCTCAAAGGAGAGCACTGGTGGACCCCAGAGCCCTTCCTTGCATTTGTCTCCATCTGGCAGGGCACCTGCCTTGATGGTTAGTGTTTGGCTCCTTCACCAGCTCTAGAGCAGGAAGCTCTGGAGGATGGTCTCCCTCCATATTCTCGGTACCTGGCACAGAAGGGCACGCAAAGCTGTGCTGAATGAATGAATTGAATGGGATCCTGGTATCTGAAATGGAAGCAGAATTGGTCTCCACTTCAGAGAAACTGACCAGGTGGATCAGCCTGGTGTCCTGACGAACCTGGGCATGGAGCCAGAGTGAAATGCAATTGGTTCTGAATGAATCTCCAGGTTGTGCTGTCCCTCTGGGCTCCTTTGGGTGGCTGGAGGAGCTAGTGCTCATCTGAAAGACCTTAGAGGGGCCACTGGAGCACAACTCCCTAAGGTCTGTGCTCCGAGTTTCTTTCTGTGGTTTCCCCGTCCTCTCTGCTAGCTTATTGTTTGATTTTTTCCTGATTTGATTTGTGTGTGTTGTGTGTGTTGTGTGTGTGTGTGTGTGTGTAGTCGCTCAGTCATGTCTGACTCTTTCTGACCATTTGGGCATAGACTGATAGCCTCTTTTGTCCATGGGATTCTCCAGGCAAGAATACTGGAGCATGTTGCCATTCCCTTCTCCAGGGGACCTTCCCAACCCAGGAATGGAACTGGCATCTCCTGTGTTTCCTGCACTGCAGGTGGATTCTTTACCCATGGAACCACTGGCGAAGCCCATTTGATTTGTAGAAGCTCTTTATGAATTCTGAATATGGAGACTTTTTTGCCTATATGCAATATTTTATATCAGGTTCTCTTGATTTAAAAAAAAATTTTTTATTTTAAATATAATCAAGTCTATCAATCTTTTTCATACAGTTTGTGTCTTTTCTGTACTATTTCCTTCCCCATCTTAAGTCATAAAGATGGTCTCCTGTATTTTCTTCTGAAGATTTAAGATTTTTCTATTTTAAATTTCATTTTTAATCCACCTGAATTTTGTTCTGGGTATAGTGTCATAATCTAATTTTATTTTTACATATGGAAATTCAGTTGTCCTGGCAGCATTTATTGGATAGTCTGTTCTTTCTCCATTGACTCCAAATGTCACTTCTGTCATGTAAGGATGTTTGAATAAGCAAATAAGATTACTGGGTGTCTGCCATGGAAGATTTCTTAGAGCACACTCTTGGTTTTCTGACATTCTGCCCCTTTCATGACTTGGGCTATTTTTAGAACTCCATAAACTGTATATGATGATGTAGATAACTAAAAACAAGGCTAAATAATTCTCATCTATAAACACAGAAATAAATTCTGGATAGTGGAAGTTCATTTGATTTCCCTTGCCCATTGCATGTTCATTTAAACATTCCTGACCTATGTATGTATCCATTCTTTGGCTTGCCTTTGAACTGGTTGTAAGATCTTGTCAATTCCTTTATTAATAATGAGTTAAAATAGAAATTTTAACATATATTTGTATCTGTGTGAGAGTGATGGTTTTCCTTTTCTAAAAAAGTATTCTTTATATATCCAAGATATATAGCTTTAAGAAAGCCCAAAGATGGGTATTCCCTGGTGGTCCAGTGTTGGGACTCCTTACTTTCACAGTCAAGGGCCTGGGTTCAGTTTATGGTTGGGGAAATAAGATCCCAGAAGCCACTCAGAGACCAAAAGAAAATAATAATAATAATAAAACTCAAAGAGAAACCATTGGTAGGTAGCAACTACTAACTTATACAAGCTCTTCCCATGTGAGCAGTTACAATAGGATACGATTAATAAGTGTTTCGACCCATTTCCTTAGGATCACAGCCCTAAGTTCAAGGCATGTTTTTTGCTTATGACAGTGCTTTGGGTAGGGCTTCCCAGGTGGTGCTAGTGGTAAAGAATTCTCCTGCCAATGCAGGAGACAGAAGAGATGCAGGTTTGATCTCTGGGTCGGGAAGATCCCCTGGAGAAGGAAATGACAACCCACTCCAGTATTCCTGCCTGGGAAATCCCATGGACAGAGGAGCCCAGACTGGGCTACAGTCCATGGCGTTGCAGAGTTAGGTAGGACTGAAGCAGCTTAGCACACACACAGTGCTCTGGGTGACTGAGGGGAAAAGCCAAACAGAACACATATTCTGATACGTCTCATAAGCCTTACAAGGAAACTTCCCAACGTTGAAATAATGGTAGAATCAACACCGAACATCTGGAATGAAGGTGCCTGATTCAGCAAGGCAGAAGATAATGAAGTTTCCAGAAGCTTGCATCATCCATGCATTCCTCCATAAATATTTACTGAGCACCTGCATTTGGGTGGCATTTTGGGGGCACTCCAAGGAGCTCCAATCCTTTATGCCTCAGCACAGAGAATTCAGTGAGAGAAAAAGTGATAACTAAGAAATGATTTATTAGACTAGGACATTTGTGAGGCTTATAAGTGGGTGGGCTAGAGGATGCCATCCCCTGAGAAGTTACTGGGCTAAAGTTTTATAATCAAAGGAAAAGTGGGGCAAGGGGAAGGACCACGTTCTCCATCACATTTGAGTAGACATTATGCTTCCATCATCGGCTCCTCCTTCATTGGGCAGAAGAGTTTTCTTGTCCCTACATGGTCAAACAAGACTGGCACGGCACTAGGGAAATATTATTTCAGGCCTCAGTACAATGAGGGCCTTTACTTTGAAATTCACCTTTGCATAAATGATTTATTTTTATGTGTACAGAGAGCATGTCCTAGCGATCATTAACTTACTGAGCTCACTGGGCAGGATGTGATCGCAGGCCACTATTGTTTTATTGTTTGGGGGCATGTCTCATGCTTCTGTTGTTGCTAAGCAGGCCTGCTTGGTTTTATGATTAAGCCAACCTGCTTTCTTAAATGATCATTAACTTACAAGGGTCTCCCATATTTTTTCTACTTACAATCCCCCAGTGGGATTATTTAATCACCTACGTTGTTCCTTTACTCTGTTCCTATCACAAGTGTTATGCTCAGTCTTAATGCAATAAATCCGGAGAGGGCAACGGCACCCCACTCCAGTACTCTTGCCTGGAAAATCCCATGGACGGAGGAGCCTGGTTGGGCTGCAGTCCATGAGGTTGCCAAGAGTCGGATACAACTGAGCGTCTTCACTTTGACTTTTCACTTTCATGCATTGGAGAAGGAAATGGCAACCCACTCCAGTGTTCTTGCCTGGAGAATCCCAGGGACGGGGGAGCCTCGTGGGCTGTCGTCTATGGGGTCGCACAGAATCAGACACAATTGAAGCAACTTAGCAGCAGCAGCAGCAATGCAATAAATCAAGAAGTAAAAGTCTCTTCAGTGGGTTGAAACTAATTTCCTAATCCAAGGTGGAACTTACCCCCTCTGCCGCCCACCCATGAACTCTACAAAGAGAGATACGATAACATGAGAGGACATGAGAGATGTGACTTGGATCTGAGCAGATCAAAGAGCACATTGTGCTGCCTCCTGTCCCAGCTGCAGGGACAGTGAGGGCTTGTACCTCTCCCGCTGTGGGCAAGGACATGTGGCCCCTGCTGACAGAGCAGAGCTGGTGTTCTTTCTGCCCCCCACCTCTACCCTGTGTGACTGTCATCTGTGAGGGCTCCTGGGGATGTGACTGACTGACTGTGCTTCAAGAACTTACTTCCTTGGCCCTTGGGGAAGGCCTGGTGTCATTTGTTTACCATCTGCTGCTGCTGCTAAGTCGCTTCAGTCGT
Organism: Aepyceros melampus; assembly: GCA_006408695.1. Classification (NCBI taxonomy): domain Eukaryota; kingdom Metazoa; phylum Chordata; class Mammalia; order Artiodactyla; family Bovidae; genus Aepyceros; species Aepyceros melampus. The sequence goes on along the minus strand of SJXQ01011589.1, from coordinate 325,201 downwards.
GCCCGACTCTGTGCGACCTCAGAGACGGCAGCCCACCAGGCTCCCCTGTCCCTGGGATTCTTCAGGCAAGAACACTGGAGTGGGTTGCCATTTCCCTCTCCAATGCATGAAAGTGAAAAGTCAAAGTGAAGTCACTCAGTTGTGTCTGACTGGTAGCAACCCCATGGACTGTAGCCCACCAGGCTCCTCCCTCCATGGGATTTTCCAGGCACAAGTACTGGAGTGGGTTGCCATTGCCTTCTCTTTGTTTACCATCTAGAACCTGCTTATTGTTGTTCAGTCACTCAGTCATGTCCAGCTCTCTGCCACCCCATGGACTGCAGCAGATCGGGCTCCTCTGTCCTCCACTACCTCCTGGAGTTTGCTCGGATTCGCGTCCATTGAGTTGATGATGCTATCCAACCATCTTATCTTCTGTTACCCCCTTCTTCTCCTGCCCTCAATTTTTCCTAGCATCATGGTCTTTTCCAGTGAGTCAGATCTTTGCATCAGATGGCCAAAGGATTGAAGCTTCAGCATCAGCCCTTCCAATGAATATTCAGGGTTGAGTTCCTTTAGGATCAACTGGTTTGAGCTCCTTGAGTCCCAGGGACTCTCAAGAGTCTTCTCCAATATCACAATTTAAAAGCATCAATTCTTTGGTACCTCTGCTTAATTTAGGAGATAATTTGGTGAACAAAAACAGCCTCATCACCAAGTGGTATTTCCCCAGGGAGCCCAAGCCCCTCAAAACGCAGTTTTCCCAGGCTTCCCTGTGGTCCAGTAGTTAAGAATCCACCTTGCAATGCAGGGGACATGGGTTTGATCCATGTTCTGGAAAGATCCACATGCCATGGAGCAACTAAGCCTGTGTGCCATAACTATTGAGCCTGAGCTCTAGAGCCCACAAGCCGCAGCTACTGAGACCTGCACAACTTAGAGCTTGTGCTCTGCAACAGAGAAGCCAATGCAATGAGAAATCTGCACACTGCAACTAGAAAGTACCCCTCCACACACACACCCCCACCCCGGCCCCTCTCTGCAACTAGAGAAAATCCCCGGGCAACAACGCAGGTCCTTGCATCTCTAGACTGTTTGTTTCTCCCTGGTCTTGCATCCCCTCTCTTCTCTAATTAGCAACTGCTTGGATCTGCCCGTTCGGACTCAGGGAAGGTCATGAGGGCTAAAGGAAGTCTATTTCTTATAATCAAAGAAATGAGAGGTGGTGCAGCACAGAAAGGCTTTGTGCCCAGGAGCCCCACAGGACTCTGCTTAACATAATTCGTCTGCCGAGTTGAGTTTATGATTAACATCTTTATTCAAAATAGTTGTTTCCTTTTCTCATCCAACATCTGTTCTTCTTAAGACTGGGGAGTACCAAAGAAAAGTGGGGGCAAGCAGTTGCTAATCAGGGAAGGGAGGGGATGCGAGACCAGGGAGAAACAGTCAAAAGCAGCTTTGGAGCAAGGTCCTTGGGGCATTTTCCATCAACAGGTACACACAATCGTATCTTTCAGCTGTTTTGCAGATACCGAGGGGCTTCCCAGGTGGCACTAGTGGTAAAGAACCCACCTGCCAATTCAGGAGACACAAGAGACACAGGAGACACAGCTGTCCTCACATGCTGTCTAGGAGAACCTAACAAATAAAAACACCAAATCCCAGGCTCTAGGTTTGGAAAGAATGGGTTAGGAGCCTGTGAAGGGAAAGAACAGAGGCCTAGAGTCAGCAAGGCTGACTTCAAATCCACCTCTCCTCAGCCAGCAAGACCCATAAGATGTCAAACCATCTTTAAATGCCTAAAACAAAATATATAAGTAACACCTGCCTCTTTACCCTAGTGATGCTTCTATGGCTGAATTCATCACACTGTTGACAATTTTGCGATTGTTGTTTGTTTGGATGTTTATTCCCCTTGTTCACCTGTGAGTTTATCAAGTTAAGGCTATGCATCTCATGCCTCTTTGCACCTTCGGCATCGAGGGTACCTGCCCCCAGTCAGGTGCCTGGCTGCTCTTTAAAATCCCATAAGAAGCACTTAAAAATGTACTCTCGAAGATTCTGACTTAATTTATCCAGAGTGTTTAAATGTCAACTGACTCCTTGAATTTCCTGGAAGAAATTTTCCAGAAGGAAACTGAGGCTGTCTACCCAGATGTGGTCGTTTAAAGCACAGAAAGAAATCCAGGTTCTGCAAGCCAGGGACTTGGCCTGTTATAGGAGCTTCCACTGCCTATTTTGGTAGAACATTACCTGCTGGACACAGTTGGTAGGCCTGGCAGCACTCGGCCTTGAACCAGTGTTGTTCTTCTGTGGCTCCAGGCCACGCTTGCTGGGGAAGGGGGCACTTACTCCACCCCAAGCAAGGGTCCCAACCCCACCTCTCTCCTATCTGTGTCTATGAGCCTTTTGCTCTAAAGCAGTCAGGCACTATTTGTCTCTCTCAGGAACTCTGGTCTCTATGGTTTCCCTCCATTCCTCTGCAGCTCTCTTGCACATCCATAGTGGGTCTTCAGCCAGCTTTACAGTGTAAAGGTAAGAGAATCGTCTATGTGATTCCCGCAGGTTTCTGTAGAGTCCTTCGAAGGAGGAATGCCAGAAAACCCACCCAATCTTCTTTCCTATTCTCACCCACTCTACATATTAGCTCCTCCCTGGAACTCCCTAGAACTTTCTCCAACTGCCTCCCCAACGACCAACCGTTGCTTCCTCTGCTGGCAACTCCAGGAGCCTTCCCTATACTCTCCGTCACTCAACACTGCCAGACTCTGATCGGGCCTTAAGGGCCAGACTCTGGGGCATCCTGGAGGGAACCTTCTCCCCACCTTCTCCAGCCCTGAAACCTGCCAATATTTCTCATCTCTCCACAGCCTCCTCCTCACAGCTCCCACACTGCTCTGGGTAAGTGGCTGAACTCTACTCCTTGGCACGGAGTATGAGATGTGAGGCCAGGACTTTCCATAAGGACTGACCAAAGAGGCAGAGAAAGCTCAGGAATGAGACTGTGGCCTGGAGGCCTTAAGGAAATTTGTGTTTAGGGTGGTATCTTCAATTTGAGGCTTGTTTTCGTGGCTTTTCTATGCTTGTTTCTGAGCATCAAACATTTCTTTAACTTTTCAAGAAATGGCTCTTGGGTACATATATCATTCCTGGAGTTCTGTGCTAGGAATTGGCATTACTAATAGGATTAGCATTACTGATTTAGTTCAGACAGGCCTTACCAAGGAAGGAAGTTACAGACTTTGGAAGTTCCCTTTCTATGTGGGGTCCTGATTTCCCCTTCCAGAGAAAGAAGGATCTCAGGGTGATCCTGAGAACTAGAACTCAGTGTGAAAGGTTATAGTCTTCTTGGTTTTTTTTCTGAGCATGTGTCTTGTCTGGACCGGCATATGGCTTTTGCAGTTCTTCCACTTATACAGCTAGTTCTGAATGTCTTAATTTCCCTAAGAGTCTCACCTTAGTTTCTGCTTAGGACTTTAGATTGTCTTTTATGGGTGTGAAGTGAAGTGAAAGTTGCTCATTTCTGTCTGACTCTTTGCGACTCCATGGACTATACAGTCCATGGAATTCTCCAGGCCAGAATACTGGAATGGGTAGCTGATCCCTTCTCCAGGGGATCTTCCCAACCCAGGGATTGAACACAGGTGGATTCTTTACCAGCTAAGCCACCTGGGAAGCCCTTTATAGGTATTTACCCATAATTTAATTTGGCCCACCAGGCTCCTCTGTCCTTGGAATTAGGCAAGAATACTGGAGTGGGTTGCTATTTCCTCCCCCAGGGGATCTTCCTGACCCAGGGATCGAACATATCTCCTATGTCTCCTTCATTGGCTGGAGGATTCTTTACCACTGAGGCACCTGGGAAGTCCCACAAAAGAACACATACAGTATAATTCCACCTACATGAAATGTCCAGAATAAGCACACCTATGAAGAGAGAAAGATTAGTAGTTCCCAGGGTCTTAGAGAGGAAGGAATAAGGAGTCACTGCTAATGGATTCTCTAGGCTTCTTTGGGGGGTGATGATTTCTTTGGAATGAATGATGCTAAAACTGAAGCTCCAGTACTTTGGGCACCTTATGCGAAGAGTTGACTCATTGGAAAAGACCCTGATGCTGGGAGGGATTGGGGGCAGGAGGAGAAGGGGACGACCGAGGATGAGATGGCTGGATGGCATCACAGACTCAATGGACGTGAGTCTGAGTGAACTCCGGGAGTTGGTGATGGACAGGGAGGCCTGGCGTGCTGCGATTCATGGGGTCGCAAAGAGTCGGACACGACTGCGAGAAGAATTGATGCTTTTGAACTGTGGTGTTGGAGAAGACTCTTGAGAGTCCCTTGGACTGCAAGGAGATCCAACCAGTCCATTCTGAAGGAGATCAACCCTGGGATTTCTTTGGAAGGAATGATGCTAAAACTGAAGCTCCAGTACTTTGGGCACCTTATGCGAAGAGTTGACTCATTGGAAAAGACCCTGATGCTGGGAGGGATTGGGGGCAGGAGGAGAAGGGGACGACCGAGGATGAGATGGCTGGATGGCATCACAGACTCAATGGACGTGAGTCTGAGTGAACTCCGGGAGTTGGTGATGGACAGGGAGGCCTGGCGTGCTGCGATTCATGGGGTCGCAAAGAGTCGGACACGACTGCGTGACTGAACTGAACTGACTGAACATATTCTGGAATTCTATAATAAAGATAGCTGCACATCCTTTAGTGATTTTTATACTAAAATTCCCACTGAACTGCACATGTTAAAAGAGTGAATTTTATGGTATGTGAATATATTTCAATGTTTTTAAAAATGAGGAAGGAAAGAAATGACTGAGGGGGAATTTGGTCACTGCAGTACAGAGACTCCAGAAGGCAGAGGTGGAAAAGCTGAGGAGGGAAGGGAAACATGAGAGTCTGTGTCTGGGTGGAGAAAAACAGGTGACATGAGCAGTGATAGGGGTGTCAGGCACAGGAGGCCTGGAGAAAGGAGAAGAGGGCAAAGCATTCTGGGAGCCCTGGTTCAGTAGATCTGGCTATCTAGAGAAATCAGGATATCTCAGGAAGCCAACGGTGTGGCCTGATTGATGGTCCTGGGAGGTGGTCTTAAACCCAGGTGCCTGAAGGAAGAGAAGACAGTTTCAGGGGTGGGCACTGAGGGGGCTGGAGTTCAAAAAGGCAAGTCTTGTGAATTCCCCAAGGAAAGGATCAGATTCAAAAACGCCAGGAACCACTGCATTCTGTCAGATCTCTCTGTACAAAAACAAGCTAGAGAAAGTTAAATAAATAAGCAATGGGGATCCAGGGCCTAAGGCCAGCCCGAGAGGTTACTTTCCCACTGATATTTATAGAGAGTTAAGAGCTATCGAGTGAACACGAGGACCATCAGAAACAGAAGTGGCAAGTTGTCAGGCATTCAAACAACAATGTATATAGCATCTAGACCCACCAAGGGCTGCCTTGGGAAACTAGACACAGACCAGGCACTGCCTCTGAGACACTGGTAGACTGTGGGGTGGGGAGACTATAAGCAAATTACTAAGTATAAATAGCTACAGAATAATTTTACTAACATATAAGAACTATGAGAAAAGGGGTAAATTGCTCTGATTCTGTATAACAGCAATCTAATGGAGTCTGGGAATCAGAGGAAGTTTCTCTGAGGAAATGACACTTCCAAATCCTGCAGGTGGGAATGGAAGTGGCAATGGAGTACTGGGAGGCCCTGGAGCAGGAAGGAGTTTGAAGGACAGGCAGAGAGTAGAAAGAGGTGGCTAGAGAGGTAGGAAGATCCAGATCTTTCAGGGCATCGTGGGATACCTGGAAGATTCCAGACTTTATTCTAAGGACAAAGGGACTAGAGAGGAACAAGTCAGGGCACAGCAGAGCCAAAAGAGGTATCAGGAGAGTGAATGGTTAAGGAGCATGGAGTCTAGAATCAGAAAGCGAGGGTTCAAATCTCAGGTCGGCCACCTACTACCCATGTAACCCAGGTGCAGGTTCTCTAGCTAAATCTCTCTGTGCCTTACTCTCCCCCTCTGTACAATGGGATCATAATAGTACCTACCTCATGAAGATCATGGGGCTTCCCAGATGGTGCTAGTGGTAAAGAACCCCCCTGCCAATATAGGAGATAAAAGAGATTCAGGTTTGATCCTTGGGTCCAGAAGATCCCCTAAAGGAGAGCATGGCAACCCACTCCAGTAATTCTTGCCTGGAGAATGCCATGGACAGAGGAGCCTGGTGGGCTACAGTCCATGGTGTCTCAAAAAGTCAGACACGACTGAAGCGACTTAGCACAGCACACATGAGGATCACAGTACGAAATAAAATACATAACATCATGAGGACTCAGTGCTAAAAACTTGGTGCTCACTGAATAAGGAGGAACTGCTGACTCGAGTAGTCTCCCCAGGAGCAATCCTGCCCCATGGACTCACCCCCACCTCCAGATAGCCATTCATCCTTACTAGGGTTAAAGGCTGCTGACACCCAGGAGAGTTCTGGCTTCTCCAGTGACTGTCACTCTGAAGACTGGAGCCTCTTGGTCTTTGGTGATCATTCTGGCACTACCATCCTCTGGCTTGGCCTGTTCTGTGAGCTCCATGTGAGCAGGGACCATGCTCAGACTATGCCCCACAGGCACAAGGCTCGGCACATAGGAGATGCTCACACCTGCTGGTGAGATGGATTGGGAATGAATGGATGAAAGGATGGATGGTCTATGGAAGAATATTTACACTATCCATTAATTATTGAGCATTCCCTATGTGCTGGACTCCTTACTGAGTGCCTTATATAATTCATTTCATTTTATTCTCACAACCACCTTATGGGGAAGCTTCTCAGAGACACTCTCCAGTAGGGGAGGCCTTGGGAAGGATCTGTGGGGGAGCCCAAGTCATACTTCAGAGAGCCTGATCACTGAGAAATGTGTTTAGTTTGTAGCCCCAAAGAAGGGCTTTTTGCTGGAAGTTGGATCCTGGAAGTAGGAGTTCAACCAGAAAGTCAGCTCAGCTAAAAATGGTTTCTTCAAAGATCTAGCTGCGTAGACTGTAGAGCCGTGATCTCACCTTCCTTAGCCAGGCACAGGGAATAGGAGATCATATTTGTTTTTGAAAAGAGGTACTGCATCCAGGTGGCGCTGGTGGTAAAGAATCTGCCTCAAATGCAGGAGATGTAAGAGGCACAGGTTTGATCCCTAGGTTGGGAAGATCCTCTGGAAGAGGGCATGGCAACCCACTCCATATTCTTGCTGGAGAATTCCATAGACAGAGGAGCCTGATGGGCTACAGTCCATGGGGTCACAGAGAGTAAGACACAACTAAAGCGACTAAGCACACAAACACACACATCCTAGAGAGGCATGGGGCTCCAAGTCATGTGGTTTAGCTCAGAGCAGAGCCCAGGAATCCTCGGTCCCCCACACCCCTCCCAAGGTGTGAGAACTGCCTTTGGTCTTTCCCTTGCCCTACTCTGGTTCCAATCAGAGCCCCATACACTCCAGCCTGCCGGCCTGTTCCCCAAGGGAATGCAGACTTCCCTGGGGTCCCAGCTGAGTTGTTCAGTGCAGCTCAACCCCAAGGCCCCCCCTTTCCTCCCAGTACAGCGCTGTGCATGCCACCCCCATCTTGGGCAGCTCTGCTGGCCATCTTCTGCAGGGACTATTATTTTGGGAGAGTGCTGAGTTCAGCACCACCACAAGGTATAACTGGACACGCCCCAGTGTCCTCAGCTGGCCCTCGGAGCTGTCCTTCGGGCCAGGCAGCCCCACCCACTGGAGCAGTGGCCCTTCCTACACAAAGTCACCGTGTTCAACCATGACCCCCACTCCACAGCCCTGAGGCAATCTAGACATCCAGCAGAGGAGCTGCGGGCAGGAGAAGCAGAGCTGTGCAGGGGACACCATCCAGCCTTACTCCTGCTCCCAAAAAATCCAGCAAAGTCAGGCTTTCAGGAGCACCCTCAGAACCCAAAACCAGGGGCCACAGCCTCCAAAAGGTTTGCCTTAAAGTCAGGGCAGGCTGGCCCTCGGCCAACTGACTGCACACGGGGAAACTCAGGGTAGGAGGTGTGTCCGGGACGAGGCGGGCCGTGTGAAAGGATTATATGAGCCCTCTTGCTCTGCAGTCTGCTCCGTGCCGGGAAGCAGCAGGGACGAGTGACAGCACAGCCCTGCATAGACGGAGGAGGGGCCTAGGCCACGATTGTAAATTGAATCCAGCTGGGAGGAGGCCCAGGGCTGCCAAGGGACTTGTGTCCGGGTGGCGGATTAGCTGCCAGAACCCAGGCTGTGCCTGCCCTTCTCCCTGGCGAGCAGAGGGCTCTCTCCCCAGCAGGTGGGCCCCTGGGGCAGGGGCTGTGGGTGGCAAGGGCACCCCCTGCAGAGGCCTGGCAGCTCTGAAGACTCCTTCCTTTCCAGGTGCCCACGGGCTGGACCATGAGGCTGGCCGCAGCAGCCCTGCTCCTGGGCCTCGCGGTGGCGGTCACTGGAGAGGAGCAAGACAATGACTTGTGTGTGTACGAGGCTCTGCCCGAGAACGACGCTGTCCTTTGCAAGTAAGGCTGGGTGCAGAGGGAGGGGGGTCTCCAGGATCAGGGGCCACTGGCTCCCACGGCAGTGTCTGTGGACCGGAGACTCGGACTGAGATCGAGGAGAGGACTGTGAGACAGGCCTGTGCCGTCAGTCCAGAGGGGGGTCCTCTCAACACCAGGAGGGCACCCGGATCTGGCCGCCTCCCCTGGGGCCTCCAAACCTGAGGGGCGGCCTCACTCTCCCTGCTGGGACCCCAAGAGAAACCATCCCTCCTCTATAGCCTGGAAGGCTCCCTTCCCCCCAACAAAGTGGCACTTTCAAGAAAAGTGGCATTTGACAGAGGCTGTGTAACCAGACCCTCCCTGTGTGAGAAGTGGTTGTTTGCTTTTCTCAAACAAAGCCCTGGAAGTGTCAGGAAAGGCTGGAGTGGGGCCACTGGACATTGTCCAGAGAAAAGGCTGGACATCAGAGGCTGGCTCTGTCCCTTCCAAGGGCACAAGCTTCTCCCACTCTGTGTCGGAGTCCAGGTCGCTCCTCACCCATCGTGGGTCAGAAGAACCGGTCTTCATCACCCTGGACTCGTGGGCCATCCCAAGGGCGGCCGAGGCCACATTGCCCCCAACACCCTCTGCCAACCTGGTGGCCGAGGACACTGGCGTCACACTGAGGCCATCAGAAGTAAGAGTGGGAGCAAGGACTCACCCTTCTTACTCTGTCTCCTTGAGTACATTCAAATTCTTACACACATTAACATTACTTTTAGAGAGATAAATATGGTATTTCCTTAAAAAGTTAGGCAGCTGAATTCTGCCACCTCCCCCTCCCCCAAAATGGTGCAGATTTCGTTCCTATCAGTACAGCTGTCACCCTGGTGAGACAGCGCTGGGTGAAATTCTGTGTGAGGGAAGGTGGGCAGGGCTGCTGCTCCTACGCGTGCAAGGTGCTCTGTGGGGCAGGACCGCCCCGGGGGCAGGCAGGCCTTTCCCTTTGGTGGGCCGGTCAAGCCCCCCCAAGCTGGGGAGGACAGCGGGGCCAAGGCCATGATCACAGCCCCATGCAGAGAACCTCTGTGCTTCCCATGTTCACTGTGGGACACGTGGATCCTATGTGTACCGTCACCATGTACAGAGGGAACCCACCGGCACCCCATCGCCGTGGGCTCAGCGCTGCAGACATCCACAGGCTGGTCTCCTGATGGCCTGGAGACCACAGCACGTGCAGGAGCTCCAGTCACCCAGGACATGCCGGGAGTCTGCCAGCGATTTAGAGTCCTTGACCTATTTCATTGCTACCATGACCCCACCAAGTACATGGCATCATCCCATTTTGCAGATAGGAATCCCCAGAGATTAAATAACCTGCCCATGGTGCTGATATACCTGACCAGTGGCAGAGCTGTGATGCTAACCCCTCCCCCCACCGCCCCACATCTGACTACACTCCTGCTCTTTCACCACTCACCTTCAACTGCTGACCCTCGTCCAGGGCCCAGAGCATCTCAAGTGAAGGGAATCTGTCTTACAGCAGTCCAAGGGCCTGCTATAACACAGGGCCACAGACTGGGTGGCTTATAAAAAACAAAAATTATTTCTTACCATCCTAGAGGGGCTTCCCTGGTAGCTCAGATGGTAAAGAATCTCCCTGCAAAACAGAAGACCCAGGTTTGATCCCTTGGTTGGGAAGATCCCCTGGAGAAGGGAATGGCAACCCACTCCAGTGTTCTTGCCTGGGAAGTCCCATGGACTGGCAGGCTACAGTCCATGGGGTCTCAAAGAGTCAAACACAACTGAGCGACTAACACACATTCTGAAGGTTGAGAAGTCCAAGGTGAATGTGCCAGCAGATTGTTTGTCTGATGAGATCCCACTTCCTGACTCATAGATGGCTGGATCCTTGATGGGTCCTTGCAGACTGGAAGGGGTGAGAAAGCTCTCTGGTAAGTCTTTTCTATCCTATTCATGAGAACCTCACCCTCATGACATAAGCACCTCCCAGTGGCCCCACTTCCAAATTTCGTTACCTTTAGGGCTAGGATTTCAGCATATTAAGTTTCAGTTCATTGCAAGGAAGGAGTCATTAGGACTTCTTAGAAGACACTAGCAGACCCCCAGTTTGAGAACTTAATGGACTTCCAGCATTAAGCTTGCATGCTAGGACACGAGTTTTTGACTGCAGATCATCATTGCAAGAGGGAAGCTTTGACTCTATAACTGCTGAAGATTTTTTTCGGTAAAAGATCCAAGGGATCTTCCTGACCCAGGGATTGAACCTCATCTCCAGCATTGCAAGCAGATTCCTTACCATCTGAGCCACCAGGGAAGTTCATTAAAAGATCATTACAGAATGAGAACTCAAAAGAACATACTAGACTCCAAAGCTGAGATCAAGACCTCCTGTTCTGTGCCCCCATCCCCAAGGATCCTGCTCAATTCAGGCTTCTGACCTTGTTGAGAGACTCCCCTAGAGAAGTGCCTCCTCTCCCAGGTATTGTTAGAATCTAACAGGGAATTCTTGAAGTTAGCACTCAGGACCTAAAAGTATTAATCTGTAAAGGAGGAATTTCTTGTGCTGTGACAAGCAATGGAGAAATATTGTTAAGAGAAAAGGTCTTCTAGAATAATACCTTACCTATGCTTGAGGGGCTTCCCTGGTGGCTCAGATGGTAAAGAATCTGCCTTCAAGGTGGGAGACCCAGGTTGAGAAGATCCCCTAGAGAAGGGAATGGCAACCCACTCCAGTATTCTTGCCTAGAGAATCCCATGGACAGAGGAGCCTGGTGGGCTACAGTCCATGGGGTCACAAAGAGTCAGACATGACTGAGAGACTTACACTTCACTCTTGAGAAAGACAGACTAGACCAACAAAACCAGTGAGAGTCAGAACTCTAGGTTCAGTCACAGACATGAAAGAACCAAAGTCATCCAACCGCTGTCCAGTGGGTGAATCCACTCAGCCCCTCTCTCCTTGCTGCCTTAGCCCCAGTGGCCCCAGTGGACTCTCACAGGGACACGACCTGCTTCCCAAAGCCCTCTCTTCTGTACTGAAAACCTCCCACATCATAGAGGGACCCCTTGTGTCAAGGCTTGTGACTTGTCACAGTCACCGTTGTGACTGCCCTTCTCTAACTTCACCCCCATTCTTCCTAGTTTTGCTCCAGGTGCTGCATTGAACAAGTCTAGTCTCTCTGTCCCTGGAGGGTCCTTCCAATGTTTGGAGACAGATGTCATGACCATCCCCCTGTCCCCTGCCTTTACCTGCAGTTCTTTTTCCTCTGAGCCTCCACCTCTCATCCTTCATTCCTGCAATCCTCTCATCCTTCAGTTCCTCCTTGGGGGTCTTGTTCTGGGCTCCTGCCTTAAGGAAGAATTGTTTGGAGATAGACCCACATGTCCACACTGAGACACTGGGGTGTCCCCTGAGTCCCCAAGTGCCTCTATGAAGGCAGCCTTCCCTCCATGGACATTTGTGTCTCCCTTGCTTTGGGGGCAGCTGGGATTCTGAGCTTTTTTCATCCCCAGGGAGCTGTTTTTCTCTGATCTGATTCTTATGATGCTGAGTGACTTCCGTGAACATCCAGTCAAGGGAAGTGCAGACAAGCCTATGCACTCCTTCTTTGTTGCTTACAGCAGAGTTCCCCAAACCTCACAGTGGCACACATTTATCAGTTTCTCTGGGCACGGCCCAGCTGGGCACCTCTGCCAGGTTCTTGGGAGGCTGTGGTCCAGCTCTCGACCCATGGTGATAGCCTCACCTGAAGAATGAGACTTGGAGGCAACATGTAGGCTTCAGACCCTGGGCTGACAGTGCCCTGTGGGTATGACGGGGGCCTGGCTGGATGGACCTAACTCTTGGTCCCCTGGGGCCCTCTGGGGCTTCACTTGCATGCTCAGTCGGGTCCAACTCTTTGTGATCCCATGGGCTGTAGCACGCCAGCCAACCCTGTCCATCAGATTTTCCAGGCAAGAATATGAAGTGGATTGCTGTTTACTCCTCCTGGGGATTTTCCTGATCCAGGGATGGAACCTGTGTCTCACGCATTGCAGGCATATTCTTTATTGCTTGAGCCATCTGAGAAGCCCCTCAGGGGGCTTTAGGTCTGATCTGAGAGGCAGCAGAGAGCAGTGGCTTGAAGCGAGATCTTAGTTCCCTCCCCAGGAATTGAACCTGGGTAGCCTGGATAAAAACCAGGAATCCTAGCTGCTAGTCCACCAGGGGCTAGAGGCAAGAAGCAAAATTCCCCTGGCTCTTGCCCTCCTCCACTGAAAAACGCAATTCTCAAGGAGGCAAAAGCTGTAAAAGCAAGTATGAAGTTTATTAAATCCTTCAATTCCTGCAATCCTCTCATCCTTCAGTTCCTCCTTGGGGGTCTTGTTCTGGGCTCCTGCCTTAAGGAAGAATTGTTTGGAGATAGACCCACATGTCCACACTGAGACACTGGGGTGTCCCCTGAGTCCCCAAGTGCCTCTATGAAGGCAGCCTTCCCTCCATGGACATTTGTGTCTCCCTTGCTTTGGGGGCAGCTGGGATTCTGAGCTTTTTTCATCCCCAGGGAGCTGTTTTTCTCTGATCTGATTCTTATGATGCTGAGTGACTTCCGTGAACATCCAGTCAAGGGAAGTGCAGACAAGCCTATGCACTCCTTCTTTGTTGCTTACAGCAGAGTTCCCCAAACCTCACAGTGGCACACATTTATCAGTTTCTCTGGGCACGGCCCAGCTGGGCACCTCTGCCAGGTTCTTGGGAGGCTGTGGTCCAGCTCTCGACCCATGGTGATAGCCTCACCTGAAGAATGGACTTGGAGGCAACATGTAGGCTTCAGACCCTGGGCTGACAGTGCCCTGTGGGTATGACGGGGGCCTGGCTGGATGGACCTAACTCTTGGTCCCCTGGGGCCCTCTGGGGCTTCACTTGCATGCTCAGTCGGGTCCAACTCTTTGTGATCCCATGGGCTGTAGCACGCCAGCCAACCCTGTCCATCAGATTTTCCAGGCAAGAATATGAAGTGGATTGCTGTTTACTCCTCCTGGGGATTTTCCTGATCCAGGGATGGAACCTGTGTCTCACGCATTGCAGGCATATTCTTTATTGCTTGAGCCATCTGAGAAGCCCCTCAGGGGGCTTTAGGTCTGATCTGAGAGGCAGCAGAGAGCAGTGGCTTGAAGCGAGATCTTAGTTCCCTCCCCAGGAATTGAACCTGGGTAGCCTGGATAAAAACCAGGAATCCTAGCTGCTAGTCCACCAGGGGCTAGAGGCAAGAAGCAAAATTCCCCTGGCTCTTGCCCTCCTCCACTGAAAAACGCAATTCTCAAGGAGGCAAAAGCTGTAAAAGCAAGTATGAAGTTTATTATTAGAGACACATGATGCAGGATGCAGGATGCAGGATGCTTGGGACTGATGCACGGGGATAATCCAGAGAGAAGGTGTGGGGCGGGAGCGGGGAGGTGGGGGTCAGGATTGGGAGTTCATGTACACTCGTGGCTGATTCATGTCAATGTATAGCAAAACGAATACCGTATTGTAAAGCAAAACAAACTAAAAAATAAAAATCAATTTAAAAAAAAAACATAAAAAAAAAGACACAGCATGACAACTGGGAGAACACACAAATAAACAGTTTGTTAAGACAGAAGCAAGGCAGAGAGGCACACCCGGAGAGAAAGGGTGTGGGCGTCTCCCCTAGTGAGGAACGCAGTAAAGAGGCAGATAAGTCATTTATACAGGGCAGTTCCTCTGGGTCTTTGTTTATCTTTGGCCAATTATCTGATTGCTTTTTCTACAATTGACCTGCCCTAGGACCCTCCCCAGCATCCATGCCAACTGTTCTCTGAGATGGATTCCAACCCAGAGGCCTATGGGGGAGCCTCAGCATCACCTGCTATGGGGTGTTTTCACCTTCGTTTTGACCCTCAAGGAGGCTTCCTGTCCATGTGCAGCATCTCCCTTGTCCCAAGGACGGGATATTCGTGACCTCTTGATCTTTTACTCAAACAGGGTTTAACCCTTCTCTGTCCCGCCATAGCTGTTATCTTAAAGTATCCACAAGAGACAAAGTCTGGCTATTTGCCCAGTTTCTGTTCTTATTTCTATTTCAAAGTACAAACAGGAGGATGGTTGTAGATGCCTAACCTGGAGCCTACTTACTTCCTGTCTCAGGAAATGCAAACAGGAGGCTAGTTAAGTGTCCCACCTGAAACCCGTCAATCTCCTGCCTCAGGCCCTGTCAGTTTGATGATTTTGCTTAACTATAAGAAGATCAAACCAATCAATCCTAATGGGAATCAACCCTGAATATTCATTGGAAGGACTGATGCTGAAGCTGAAGCTCCAGTACTTTGGCCACCTGATGGGAAGAGCCAACTCACTAGAAAAGACCCTGATGCTGGGAAAGACTGAAGGCAAAAGGAGAATGGGCAGCAGAGGATGAGATGGTTAGACAGCATCACAGACTCCATAGATATGAAATTGAGCAAATTCCAGGAGATAGTGAAGGACCGGGAAGCCTGGCGCGCTGCAGTCCACAAAGAGTTGGACACGACTTAGCGGCCGGACAACAAGAACATTTAAACATTTGCAGCAATTTTACTGGGATAGAAAAAGGAGACACTTTTGTTCCCTCTGGTCCTCGGTTTCCTTCCCCCCTACCCTTGCTCCCCACCTTCCAGTTCTGGACTGTGGGCTGAGTCTCCATCTTTCTGCCAGAAGAGGGTCTCCTCTCTCAGCCTTAGATCTCAGTAGTTGCTGTGGCAGGGGGTAATGGCAGAAACAAACCAAAAAGTCCTTAAAATGTTGCCATGAGGAGAGATGAAAACCCATACTCTAAAACTTCTTCAAGGGTTTTAAAACTATACCACCTGAGGACTTCCCAGATGGTCCAGTGGTTAAGAATCCACTTGCCAATGCAGGGGACACAGCTTCTATCCTTGGGAACATCCCACATACTGTGGAGTAACTAAGCCCAGGAGCTGCAACTGCTGAGCCTGTGCTCGAGAGCCCAGGAGCTGCGACTACTGAACCCGAGTGCTGCAACTACTGAAGCGCACACACCTTAGATCCCACGCTGCACAGCAAGAGAAGTCACCGCAATAAGAAACCTGAGCACTGCAGCCAAGAGGAGCCCCTGATCACTGCAACTAGAGAAAAACCCACACGAAGCAACGAAAGACCGAGCACAGCCAAAAATAAAGTAAATAAATAATAACACTAATAAAGGAAGCACAAGGAATGGCATATCGAGAGCCTAGGGTGGGGACAACAGGTCACCCAAAGAACTGAGTTATGCCACTACTGCTGGGATTTGCAGGCATGGAGAGGGTCTTGATTGTTTAAAGGACAGAGAAGTTTGTCCCCATGAAGAAACCTGTGATAACTTGCTAAACCTTTCTTTGTGTAATAAGAACATTCCAGAAGAGCAACATAATAATATCATTCTTCTATACCCAGCCCTACTTTAAAGACACTGATTGGGTTTACCTATGGATTTTTTTTTTTTTTTGAGATATAAACATTGACAGTAATGAATACTTTCCAACCACTGATAACCTGACAGGCCCTGTTGTAAACATCGATCACTACTTTACCCCTCTCATCAACCCGACAAATAGGTATTATTAGTATTCCCACAGTACAGGTGGAGAAACTGAGTCACAAGAAGTCTAGTAACTCAAGCTGCACAGGTCAGACTGAAGCCTTATGCACCCCCAGCTCCCCGAAAACCCCAGCACGAGACAACCACCTCCCTCTCTCCACAGGGGCCTTAAGGTTTTCTACCCGGAGCTGGGTAACATCGGCTGCATGATCGTTCCTGAATGCAACAATTACAGACGGAAGATCACTACCTGGCCCGAACCAATCGTGAAGTCCCCCAGGCCCTGGAGGTGAGCGAGCTGGCCTGGCTGCAGTGGGAGGGTCGCTCTGAGATCCGGGTTCCCTCTGAGTCTGTTCCTCTGAGTGACAGGAAACCACGTGCAGAGCCAGCTGAGCCGGGATTGGTGGCACCAGATGACTTGTTGCCCTGAGTGCATGCCTCCTTTAGAGTGGCCCACCGCCTCAGAGGAGGCTGGGGTGGGTATCAGGGGCTGCAGGCTTCAAGCTTTGGCACGGTTCAGGGGGTGCTCCACCCGGGGACTGGCCAGGGGATGCAGAGGATGGCAAGGAAAATGAGAAGGGAGGGATCTATGGGGAGCTCTTTCTCAAGGTGCAGAGTGGCAGTGTTTTCGGACCCGATTCATAAGGAGCAGTGCTTCTAACATGGGCTGAACAAGTGGAGGTCAGTGCCCTTGACTCTTGGGCATCACAGTATGAGACCCGCTCCGAAGGTGGCCCCGACTTGCCCACAATAAAAAAGAGAAACATTCTAGGAACTGGATAGAACTATTCCTTTTTCTGGAAAATGATCGGTACCATCTTGTTCTGGAAGCTTCTCTTGATCTGGGAATGTGGTGAGCCCGGCGAAGGGCGATGGGAGTGGGAATAGAGCTGCAGTCGTCAGGAAAGCTGCTCCAGTGGCTTAGTCGCCGTTTCTTTCTTCTTTGACTCCAGGCTGAGCTCCCAGAGTGTCAGGGGGTGGAGGGTAATCCTTGTTCTGTCTGCAGGTTGTAGTGGAAGGTGCCAGTGTCAAGCCGGGCACAAGGACTGTGATGTGTTCAGGACTCGAGTGGGTGGAGATGGAAGGGTCATGGCCAGGATGTGACCACAGGCACACCTCTGCCAGCCTTCTGACCCCCCTGCGCATTGTGGCAGGAAGGGACCACAGAGGGCTCCCCACCTCCGTCGGCCCAGCCTGGGGGCTGTCAGCACAGGGATAACAAGATGACAGGTTCTCGAGTGGGGCTGCGAAGACTACTCAGAAACAGAGAGGGAGATTTTTCTTTCCTTTCTTTTTTTTAGCCATGGCTTGTGGCTTGTGAGATCTTAGTTCCCCGATTTAGGGATTGAACCCAGGGCCCTGGCAGTGAGACCACAGAGTCCTGACCACTGGACCGCCAGAGAATTCCTGAGTTTTTTCTTTCTTTAACTGACTTTCACTATCAGGGAACAAATACATGGTGATCTGTCTCATAATTTATGAGGCTGAGAACATGAAGCTTGTGTCTGCAGCACTGACAAAAATCCTTTCCTCTGGGAGGCTAAGCAAGCTAGTCATGAGAGACTTTCCGGGTGTCCTCTTCCTCGTCCTCCCAAGCCTGCACACATGTTCATGTCAGCTCTCCCCGCCAGAAACCCTCTGCCTGGATCATAACATAGATAGGTGGGAGAAGTGGAGGAAACATAAGCCTCTGTGACTGTAACTCAGGGCGGGAGCCTGTTCCTCCAAGGAAAGGCATAATGCTTACTCCATGAGACAGGACTCTCGACTTCACCCTTAATTCACTTGTCCTTAAGGAGTGAGGAGTTTGGACCAAATTCTTTCAGAGTCCAGTGACCGTCCCAAGAGGGAGTCTAAGCCAAGAGCTCCGTTCCCAGCGATATTGCTCCATTCCATGTGACGTTGTCACATATGTCCACTAGATGGCAGTGTAGACTTTCCTGAGTCCCCGGTGCCCTTGGCCGCAACAAGTCTGAAGCCAGTTTGGGAAGCCTTTGCATTTGACTTGGTCTAGTTGGTACTGATGGTCCTTGGGCATGAACACAAAATGCAAAGAAAATATCACCCCCTCCAGATCCTGAAATATCCCACCCTGCCTCAGCCCAGAGTGGGGCAGGGGAGAAAACCTGGAGATTTACGCAGGATGCAGAGCTGTGGATAAGAAATCCAAGGAAAGCAGAGATTTCACAAAGGACAGTCTGGCCAAAGTGGTGGAAAGAAACAAAGGAGAAGTAGAATTATACTGCTATAGAACTATAAAGTTTACAGAAACCTGTCCTTTGAGAAGGCAGGTTCAGCTAGAGTGTCAAAAGCTGCCTTTATTGGGTGGCACCCACTTCATGTTGAATACTATTCATGCATTTCTTCGTTTAATGTGCTCATCAAGTTAAGTATTTATTTAGTCGAGATTGTCGGTGGCAAGAAACAAAAGTCAACTCAAACTGGCTTGTGACAAGAAAAAAGAAGGAAGGCATTACTGGTTCATAAACTGAAAACTCCAGGGATAACTTCGGGCCTGGCTGGATCCAGGTGCTCAGTCAACGTCACCAGGAAGTTATCTGTCCCTTTTCTCTACTTGTTTTTTTCTGTGCTGGTTTTGTGTGTAAACACTCTTTCCTGTAATGGCAAAGATGACTCTATCAGCTTCAGAGTTATGTTTTACTAGTTTATTAACCCACTGAATATAGATTGACCCCATCCAACCATTAAAAGTCCCCAGATTTGTCCTACTTGGATCCCGTGTTCATCCCTGACCCAAACAGTGATGGTGGGCAGCCCCATTTACTCTAGAAGGGCTGAGAGCAGAAGAGGATGGTACCCCCCAAAGGAGCATCAAGGGGCAGGTTTTCAGAAGGGAGATAGGATATTGAATAGGAAACATGAGCGAAAGGTGTAGAGTCCCTTTAAAGTGGGGACAGGGAAGCCCGAGTCCTTAGTGACAGCGAAGAGAAGGCATTTCCTCTGGCCCCAGGGTCTGATGGAAAAGGGCAAGAGGTTGGTGACCGACTGTGTGGAGATGTTGCCTTTCAAAGGTGATCAAAGCAGCTTACAAGGGACACGCCCAGGAAGCCCACCCACGAAGCAAGCCTGAAGCCCTGGAAGGAGCTGTGCAGTGGGCGGGGGACTAGGCTCTGTGCCCAGGAGAGGTCTTCCTGCCTGCTCAGGCCCCTTCCCCAGACTTGGACCCTGTACTCCCGTACTCCCGCCCCTACCAAAATGCTTCCTGCTCTGAGAAGCTTTCCCTGACTGCCTTCCTCTGAGTAACGCTTCCCTCCCCCCAATCTTCGTTGGGTCTCTTCTTTCTCTGAGCATTTTTCACATCCCCTACCCTCCAAACCCAGCGTTTACTTCCCTCCATCTTGTACTGCGGTTGCTTCTGCATATCTCCTGTAGCGTCAACTGATTTTTGAGCTCTCGGAGAGCAAGACCATGTGTTGTATTTCTTTGAACTACGCACAGCCCCTACCAGCATCACAGACCCCATGTTGGCTGACTGGGTGGCCAGGTGGCCAGATGAATGAAGGAAAGAAGGAATGTATGAATGGCAGGTGGACGGACACACCTCTTGGAGCGTCAGCTCTGAGGCGGGTGAGCCCCGTGGTTTGTGCTTCAAGCTGCCGGGTGTCCTGGGGCCTCGGCAGAACCCCAGGCTAGCATTAGTTTCTCCCCTACCGGGATAGGTGGGGGGCTGGGGGTGGGTAGGAGGAAGCAGAGAGAGAAGAGGAAATAGGGTGGGCCCCCTAGAAGGCAGAGTAACTTTCTCTGAGCATTTTTCACATCCCCTAGCCTCCAAACCCAGCATTTACTTCCCTCCATCTTGTACTGCGGTTGCTTCTGCATATCTCCTGTAGCGTCAACTGATTTATGAGCTCTCGGAGAGCAAGACCATGTGTTGTATTTCTTTGAACTACGCACAGCCCCTACCAGCATCACAGACCCCATGTTGGCTGACTGGGTGGCCAGGTGGCCAGATGAATGAAGGAAAGAAGGAATGTATGAATGGCAGGTGGACGGACACACCTCTTGGAGCGTCAGCTCTGAGGCGGGTGAGCCCCGTGGTTTGTGCTTCAAGCTGCCGGGTGTCCTGGGGCCTCGGCAGAACCCCAGGCTAGCATTAGTTTCTCCCCTACCGGGATAGGTGGGGGGCTGGGGGTGGGTAGGAGGAAGCAGAGAGAGAAGAGGAAATAGGGTGGGCCCCCTAGAAGGCAGAGTAGTGCAGGAAAATATGGCTGGTCCCAGTGCCAACAGCCGCAGAGCCAAGAGAGGCGATGAAACAAGAATCTTCCCTCCCCAGTGCTGTGACAGACATTAAGAGGCAAACATCTTAAAACGCAGCCCCTTCTCGAGCCAGCGAAGACTGAAAGGGCCCTGAGAAGCTTATTGACAGTGGCTTATTCTTCACCTTGAATTTAAACAGCTGGAATCCTTCTGAAGGGAAGAAATTGCCGTTAAGTGGGGAGTGTGCCTGGAGAATCCCAGGGACAGGGAAGCTTGGCGGGCTGCCGTCTATGGGGTCGCACAGAGTTGGACACGACTGAAGCGACTTAGCAGCAGCAGCAGCAGTGCATTGCATTAGAGGGAAGGAACACCGCAGCCGTCGTTCCTGCGGGCCTCAGCTTTCCAATCTGTGCTCCTCCCCAGCAAGCCAGTGACCCTGAGTGTCCCCCTCCCCGGGCTGAGCAGGCATGTCCCCACGTCACACAGCACCTACAGCATCTGTGTGATTGCCTTTTGGGACCACCCCTTGCCCTCATCGGCCCAAGGCAGAGACACAAGTTTCAGCACAAATCTTACAGAGGCCTGGAAATCCGGAGACAGGCACGTGTGGGAGAGTCAGAGACCGATCTCGATGAAAGAGCCCTCGGAGCTCCCCAGCCCACCGCCTATCACTCTTCTTCTTTTTCCAACTTTTTACTATATACAGAAATACAGCTGATGAACAATGTTGTGATAGTTTCAGGTGGACCGCAAAGGGACTCAGCTGTACATACACATGTATCCATTCTCCGCACAAACTCC
The DNA here is from genome assembly GCA_006408695.1 of Aepyceros melampus. Taxonomy (NCBI): domain Eukaryota; kingdom Metazoa; phylum Chordata; class Mammalia; order Artiodactyla; family Bovidae; genus Aepyceros; species Aepyceros melampus. The sequence continues at coordinate 304,092 of SJXQ01011589.1, read as the reverse complement.
CCTCCCATCCAGGCTGCCACATAACATTGAGCACAGTTCCATGTGCTGTTCCAGAAGGTCCTTGTTAGTTATCCATTTAAAATATAACCATGTGTGCAGGCAACCATAAGGTCATTCCCTAAGTCTGTGAGTCTCTTTCTGTTTTGTAAGTAAGTTCATTTGTACCATTTCTTTTTAGATTCAACATATAAGGGATGTCATAACATATTTCTCTTCTGTCAGACTGACTTCACCCAGTGTGACAATCTCTAGGTCCATCCATGTTGTAAATTGCATTATTTCATTCTTTCTAATGGCTAATATTCCATTGCATAAATGTCCCACACCTTCTTTATCCACTTATTTGTCGATGGACATTTAGGTTGCTCCCGTGTCTTGGCTATTGTAAAGAGTGCTATGGTGAACACTGGGGTGCATGTATCCTTTCAGGTAATGTTTTTCTCTGGATATATCCCCAGGAGCTCCTATCCTTTTTATACGCAGAGCAGAAAAATGGGAGCTGCTGCCATCATGAAATGATTAGGACACAGGGCTCCAACACCCGGGAGCAGCCCCTGATGGATTAGCAGATCCACCCAGCTCGTTTTCGAAAAGATGCTGAGCGGGAACGTGCTCACATGCTGGGGGTGGGGCAGCCAAGCGCAGTTGCTCCTGGGACAGCAGCTGGCACACAAGTTGTTAAACCACAGGCACCCTGTTAGTGCTGCAAACTCAAAGAGAAAGCGCACCAGCCCTGAGCTCCCAGCTAAGGTGGAGAGACGGACAGATGCATGGAGTGCAGGGACACCACGTCAGTGCTTCAGGAGAGGGACCTCAGGCACCACGAGGGCCAGGGAGGGCAGCCAAGCTAGGCCAGGGCCTGGAGATGCTTCCAGGGGGAGGTTACCCCGAGCTGAGCTGTGCCAGTGACAGACAGGAAGCTGGGACAGCCGGGTGAAGGCTGAGGCTCCCAAGGGGGCAGGACCACACTCTGAGGGGGTCACAGATGCTGCTTCATGGGCGCTGGTGTGGAATCTAGTCTTTATCTGGAAGCCAGGCTGGGGAAGTGGGAAGGTCACCATTTGATTTTCAGGCTGGTGCAGGTGATCAGATTAGCAATTCAGGAAGGTCCTTTGGGCAGGTCACCCAGGTGCCTGTGGGAGGGTGGGAGAAACACAAGGCTGGAGGCAGGGTGAGCCTGCTGAAGCAAAGGGTGATGGCATGGACCAGGGCCAGGGTCTGAAGGTATAAAGGCGGTCAAGTCCACTGGGCTTGGTGAAGGCAGAGGAATGGGTATTGCCAGGAAGGAGACAGCCAGGACAGCTGTCGGGTTTCTGCGACAGGCAGGTGGGTGGCTAATGGTTAAGCCGGGCATGTAATTTATCTCCCAAAACAAGACGTTTTGGAGAGTGAAGGGAAGGTGCTGTTAATAATGATTGGGAGGAAGGGCACTATCGGGCACTGTCACTAACAGCGGTGCTGTCACCAAACGAGGGACACGGGAGAAGGTTTGGATCCACAGGGACCACGGGCAGTGAGTGGCAGCAGCTTTGCATCACTGAGGCCCCTGTGTGCACCCATTGAGCGGATCAGTCTAATACTGGGAAGAGAAGGCAGGGCTGGAGGCCAAGCTTTGGGTCCTTGGCATCTGGGGGCACAGGGTGGAGTGTTCCAGGAGCCTGGGCTCCTCAGGGGACTGAGGAGGATACGGGGTGGCCAGCAGCAGCCAGCCGACAGGTCAGGTCAGACTGGCGAGAGAGAAGTTGCTGAAGGGCCAGGCTGGGGAAGGCTGTCGGATTTGTCAAATTCCCTGGCACTGCTCTCCAGCAAGCAGGAGAGGAGTTTCAGGGCAGTGGGCCTGGGGAGAAGGTCAAGTCAGGACACGGTACAGAGTCTACTGGAGGGGGTTCACCCACGTGATGCTTCACACCTGTGATGCTTTAGGGAAGAATTAATTAATGAGGTGCAACTGCAGCCCAGTGCCAGGCACATGACAGAAGCATAATAAATGGTATAGCTTGTCATACAATAAAAAGACTGCTTTGTAGTCTGAAGGGTAAAGGGCACAGAAGAAGGATTGGGCTCCTGGAGGTTCTGAGAGGAGCTGGTGAGCTGGTAACAGAGAAGGGGACTGATAGGTGGAGACAGGCCTGGGAAGGCAGGTGGGCAGACCACCCAGAACCCAAGTAAGGATGCTTGTGTGGAAGAGAGCCTGCTCACATACCATTTTATCCTTTATCCTTGGCTGAAGCCTGCTAAAACCACCCTACTCTGTCCCACCCCAGCCCGGGGCCACCCCGCCATCTTTTTTGGAGGTGCCTCTGGCCACAACAGGGCCAGGTGAAAAGAACGATGTTCATGGCCGTCTCTAACCTTTGCAGTCAGAGTCTGAGGTCATAGAGAAACTTCCTATGCAGGATTTCACATGATCCTCCTAGCAACGCTGGGAGCTAGGCCAAGGAGGGATTATCCCCACAACTGCAGGATGAGAGACACTTTCCAAGGTCAAGGTCAAGCTCGCGCAAGCTGGGGAGAGGAGGAATCAGCCCTGGATAGGTGTCCCACCTCTCAGTTCACTGCTCTATCACCTTCAAGACGTTGCTTCTCAAATGTACCCCCGAGTCCCAGAGAAGAGTCCTGGATGTCCATGCGGGACTCAGGGTTCATGCATGCATCCGTTTCCTGGAGCAGATCCTGCCCCCGCTGCGGGACACTGTCCCAGGACCCCGTTGTTGTCCAGTCACTAGTTGTGTCTGACTCTTTGCGACCCCATGGACTGCAGCATGCCAGGCTTCCCTGTCCTTTGCCATTCCTGGAGTTTGCTCAGACTCATGTGCATTGAGTCGGTGATGCCATCCAACCATCTCATCCTCTGTCGTTCCCTTCTCCTCCTGTCTTCAATCTTTCCCAGTATCGGGGTCTTATACATTCCTGCCCACGAGGGGCATCTTGTAGCTGTGCGAATGTAAGTTGCAGTCATTGTTAAGAGGATGACCTCAGGAGGAGCCCTTCCATGGCTGATGTTTTGCTCCTGGGCACCTTCATTATGGAGCTTCTTGGCCTTGACCTTCATTTCCAGTCCTCTTTATCCCCCACCACCTTTTCCATCGTTATACTCTCTGCTCCAGGGTTTACAGAAGCCCTGGTCAGAACTTTCTATAAATCCGCCCATCCCCAGTCCACAGAGCTGTTCCTGGAGCACCGGCAGAGAGGGTATTTGTTCAGTGACTGAGCCTCTGATGTCCGCTGAGAGCTCCCGGTCAAGTGCTGGGGAAACAGGCTCCAGATGTTTTTCAGATCAAATAATGTTCCTTTGAAAACACTGTGTGGGCTGTTTCACTGAGGGGGCAGATGGGGCCTGAAAGGCCAGTTCAGTGGGTTTGCATCCGGGTTTAAAGAATAAAGGTCACTCAGCCAGTGTGTCTTGGGGTCCAGGGTGGGGTGGGGGTGGGGGGTCGCCGCACCCTTGGGATCTGTCCTCAGTGGTCCGCTGGGAGTGTGGGCAGAAGTCTCTTGGATTTTAAAATCGCTGCACAGCCTTGATTGGAGCCATTTAGAGGGACAAACACAAGAACTTTGAACGCCCGGCAGTGACTTTTTGTAGGCTCTTGCTGGAGAAGGGGAGGTGGCTTTACAGAGGAGTTCGGAGAAAGACTGGGGGGGAATTTAAAATGAGGCATAATGTCCTTTATTGTTTGTTAAGACTTGGGACTGAGGGGTGAGGAGAGAGGGGAGGAGGTGGGGAGGGCATCTGCTAGGAGGGATGAACCCACTGCAGTCTGAGCCCTCCCCAGGCCAAGGGCCTGAGAAGAATGGGAGCTGGGGTGGCTGCGGGGGTTTGGGCCTGGCAATGTCAAGTGACTTATAGCGAAGGGACAGGTTGAGAGGACAGGGGCCATGCAGAAATGTGAAGAAATCAGGGACGGTTTGCCCCCCACCTGCAGGTCTGCCCCAACAATCCAAGGCAGGGTCAGGAGAATCCATGGGACATTCTAATTCCCAGGTCTGAGTTCTGCCCGTGGCTTGGGCATGCGGAGACCCTAGACGCCCCCGTAGTGGCTGGCAAGGCCCAGAGGGCCAGGAAGGAGCAGGGCCTGCCAGGCTTGTAGGCGTGGCTCTCCAGGCCCCGCGGGTTGGAAGGCAGAGCTGGCCTCTTCGCTCTCCCGAGGCTGCAATTCCAAGGGCTAACACCAGAGGGAGATAGACGACCGTCATCCCGCCCCATCAAGGTGAGCGGGCTGGGTGGCCAGGGTCTCAGGCACAGGGAGGCAATGGCCAGGGCCTTGGGATGGTGGAGACTTAAACTGGTAATGGAGAAACGGAGGGTCCCTGATTTGGGTCGAGTGTGCCAGACTCCGCATTCCTTGCTCACCTGTCCTGGGCCAGCTGGCTGTGGGGATGCCCTTCTATTCAAATACAAATATGCCTGGAGTGGAATTGCTGACACTAGGCACTACTAACTTGAAATCCCCTAGGGGCCAGGCTGATAGACTGGTGGGTGAAATAACTGGTTGGAAAGCGAGGAGAAGGGCAAAGGCAGGCCCTCACATCCCAACTGGTAGTAAAAAGTTATTTTAAATTGTGCTGGTGGTCCTCTGTTCATCCCATTTCGCTTGCCTGCAGACTTGACCTGCAGAGTCAGGATGGTCTGGCAGGACTGAGAGCTGCCGGCTGTGAGAGTTTGTTTTCCCATTCACAGAGCTCTTGGAGCCCCAAGGTTGGTCTGAGAAGCTTGCAGATCCCTGCCCTTGCACAGACCTCATCTCACACCCTAATCTGTGGCCCGTAACACCATGACCTTGGGCAAGTTGCTTCTCACTGAGATTCCTTTCCCTCACCTTAAAATGGGTATAAATCCACTTCTGGTAAGATGAGCGACCAGTTATCCGTCCCAGTCTTTTCCTGGTCCATCAGTAGCATATGGTCCAGGTGGTCACCTCTTCCTCGTAGAGGCATGTATTTCACCTTGCTTCAGGCAACCACACACTCCTACCCATTTCTAGTTCTTCACCTCTTCATCCCCTCTGCTGGGTGCTCCTCCTCCCACCAGCCTCTTCTGGCGGGATACCCCAGGCCTCAGTGTCACACCTGTAAATGTCATCTGTATGGCTCTCCTACTCACACAGCCACAGAGGTGTCTGATGGACCCTCATAGGAAACATATCCAATGCCAGTGCTCCATCCCCAGCCTCCCCAAACACGCACCTTCTGCTGTCATCCCCGTCTCGGCACAGACCTGCCCCAGCCCCAAGTTGTGCCAACTGGACATCCTGGCATCTTCAGTAACTGCCCTTTCTCTCCCACCACACATCCATCCCACCAGGAAATGCTCTTGGCTTTGCTTGCAGAATCTGTCCAGTCACTGACCACTTCTCTCTCCTCCACTGTTAACACCCTGGCCAAGGCCACACCCTGTCTGCCTGAATTATTGCAACAGCCTCCTACCTGGTCTCCAGGCTACCACAGCTACCCCAAACAGCCAGCCTGTCCTCAACAGAGCGGCCAGAGCAAGCTTTGACATCTCCTGGTCAGATCAGCTCACTCCTCTGCTCAGAATCCTTCCGTTTCTCCTCAGGTCACCAGAAAGTAAGAGCCAATGTGCTCACAATGGCTTGCAGGACCCCACGTGACCTGGCCCATTGTCACCCCTCTGACCTCAGTCCTGCTACTTTCGCCTTGCTCGCTGGCTCCAGGCCTCCTAGCGTCTCCTCTGCTTCTGGACCACAGCACATGCTCCAGGGCCTCTGCACAGTGCTTCCCTCTGCCTGTGTCTCTTCTCCCCCTCATATCGTCACATCCTCCCCTGCTTCTGACTCTGCTTAAATGCCATCACCTCCAGGAGGCCTTCCCAGCCCCTTAGCCTGGCACCCCGAGCCCCTTATCCCTCTCTACTTCTTCCTATCCTGTTTACCACCTTCTAACCGACACATCATGTCTTCAGTTATTGTGTTTATGTTTTGTTTGCCTGTCCGCGCCCCGACCCCACAGCTAGAATATAAGCTCCATAAGGGCAAGAATCTTTGCTTTATTCCCTGATGCATCCCAAGCACTAGCAGTGTCTGCCACATTGTTGCTGTTGTTCAGTTGCCAAGTCGTGTCCAGCTCTTTGCAACCCCATGGACTCCAGCATGCCAGGCCTCCCTGTCTTTCACTGTCTCCCAGAGTTTACTCAAGTTTATGTCCATTGAATCAGTGATGCTGTCCAACTGTCTTATCGTCTGCTTCCGTCTTCTCCTTCTCTGCTACATTGTAGATGCAATAGATATTTTCTGAATGAAGATTATTGAATGATGGTTGCCAGAGATCACATATATAAAGCCTGCCAGGGCCGACACACGAAGCATTCCCAAAATGATGATGGTGATGGTGGTGGTGATGGTGCTGGTAGTGGTGACAGTGGTTATAATAATCTTCTCCAACACCTAGGTGCCTAGTGCATCCTACAACACGACAGTGGAGGCAATATCTAGAAGATATGGCATACAAGGCAGAGGGTTGTAGGGGAGGTGAAAGGGTTAAGAAGAGACAGCAGAAGAGAGCTAGAGATGGAAGGGACATGTTTTATACCTCGTTGGAAAGGAATAGAGCTCCATGACTGGACACAGTGCTATGCAGAGAATAGACACTAGGAAACTTTTGGAAGGGTTTCCCAGGGGCTTTAGTGGTAAAGAATCCACCTGCAACGCAGGAGGCACAGGAGGCACAGGTTCGATCCCTGAGTCGGGAAGATCCTCTGGAGGAGGGCACAGTAACCCACTGCTGTATTCCTGCCTGGAGAATCCCAGAAGAGTCTGGTGGCAGACTACAGTCCATGAGGTCGCAAAGACTCAGACATGATTGAAGCGCCTACGCACACACGCAAACCTGTGGAATGGATGAGTAAATCCTTTGCCTTGTCATCACATGCAGAGACCACTTTAGAAACTGGGCAAGCAGCCTTGGCAAAAACTTTGGGGAGAGGGGGAGGCTGAACTGAAATAGGGACAATGGAAGGAAGGCAGTAGTCTCCTGAGGCTGGACAGAGATGGGCAGTCTGCCACAGCATCTTCTCGGATGGTGTCCCTCTGCTCAGGATCACAGCAGCCCACCAGGTAGGTATTCACTGACCCCTGGGGCCCTACGGGTGACTGCTGGAAGAGAAGAGTCATATCTCTGGGAAGCTGAAGTTTCAGGTGCGCTCTCCCCGTTAAAACCCCACACCCTCCCCCCTTAGCTCTTCTTCACGCAAACCTGGTATTTGGTGAAATGCAAGACCCTGACGCTGGGAGAGATTGAAGGCAGGAGGAGAAGTGAGTGACAGAAGATGAGATGGTTGGATGGCATCACTGACTCAATGGACACGAGTTTGAGCAAACTCCAGGAGATAGTGAAGGACAGGGAAGCCTGGCGTGCTGCAGTCCATGGGTTTGCGAAGTGTCAGACACGACTGAGCGACTGAACAACAACAATGCCAGTGAGACTGCCTTTAGTTCTTTCTTCAAGTAGAGTGATGGTTAATTTCGGGTTTGGAGTCGAATCCCTGGATTGCTAACGTGCTCAGGCTGAAGCTGCTCGCCAGCTCCCGTGCATCTGGCGCTCCCCATCCTCCACCTCCCCATCTCAGATGGGAAACAAAGCCACGTGAGGTGTGTACCTTTTCCAGCGTGTAATCGTGGAACAGCTATTTCCTCCTCCTCGCTCATTTCTCTCATTCACTAGCGAAAAACCAGGGCTCCATGGAAAGGTGCCTACAAGGCTGAGATCTCCTGAAAGGCAGGAGCGGCAGGTCAATTCCTGCATCTCCCTGGCAACAACCTCTGACCTGGCCCTGCCAACTCCAGCCTCAGACAAACAAATACAGAACNAATAGTGATGCTTTCTAAGTCCCACTTGACTTTACATTCCAGGATGTCTGGTTCTAGGTGAGTGATCACACCAGTATGGTACTGGCACAGAAACAGAAATATAAACCAATGGAACAAGATGAAGTTCAGTTCAGTTCAGTTATTCAGTCATGTGTGACTCTTTGTGACCCCATGAACCACAGCACTCCACACGTCCCTGTCCATCACCAACTCCCAGAGTTCAAACAAACTCATGTCCACTGGGTCAGTGATGCCATCTAACTATCTCATTCTGTCATCCCTTTCTCCTCCTGCCCTCCATCTTTCCCAGCATCAAGGTCTTTTCAAATGAGTCAGCCCTTTGCATCAGGTGGCCAAGTATTGGAGTTTCAGCTTCAACATCAGTCCTTCCAATGAACATCCAGGACTGATCTCCTTTATGAATGAGATAGAGAGTCTAGAGATAAACCCATGCATCTATTGGTACCTTATTTTTGACAAACAAGGCAAGAATATATAATGGGGCAAAGATGACCTCATATAACTGGTGCTGGGAAAACTGGACAGCTATATGCAAAGGAATGAAATTAGAATACTTCCTAAAGCCATACACAAAAATAAACTCAAAATAGATTAAACACCTAAATGTAAGACCAGAAGTTATAAAACTCTCAGAGGAAAACATAGGCAGAACACTCAATGACATAAATGAAAGCAACATCTTCCATGATCCACCACCTAGACTAATGGAAATAAAAACAAAAATAAACAAGTGGGACCTAATTAAGCTTAAAGATTTTGCAGAGCAAAGGAAACTGCAAACAAGGTGAAAAGACAACACTCAGAATGGGAGAAGATAATGGCAAAGGAGACAACTGACAAAGAATTAATTTCCAAAATATACAAGCAGATGATATAACCCAAAACAAGGAAAAAAAAAATTGAGAACTGGGGAAAAGACCTAAACAGACATTTCTCCAAAGAAGACATACAGATGGCTTATGAACACATGAAATGATACTCAAGATCACTGTTAGAGAAATGAAACCAAAACCACAATGAGATACCACTTCACACCAGTCAGAATCGTCATCATCAAAAAATCTATAAACGATAAATGCCAGATAGGGTGTGGAGAAAAGGGAATCCTCCTGCATTGCTGGTGGGAATGTAAATTGATACAGCCACTATGTAAGATTGTATGGAGATTCCTTTAAAAATTAGAAACAATACTACCGTATGACTCAGCAATTCCATTCCTAGGCATATACCCTGAGGAAATTAAAACTGAAAAAGACACATGTATCCCAGTGTTCATTGCAGCATTGCAGACTCTGATGCTGGGAAAGATTGAAGGAGGAGAAGAGGCGACAGAGGATGAGATGGTTGGATGGCGTCGCCAACTTGATGGGCATGAGTTTGAGCAAGTTCTGGGAGCTGGTGATCGATAAGGAAGCCTGGTATATTGCAATCCATGGGGTCACAAAAAGTCTGGCACAATTGAGCAACTGAACTAAACTGAACTGAATAATAGCCACAAGTCTGCTTACCATCATTACAATACTGTTGACTTCCAATTTTGCCCACCCTACAATCCATTTTCCCTCTGGTGGACCTTAAACTGTTCTTATCTATATGTTTGTTTTTGATGGTTTGTTCAGATTTCACATATGAGTGAAATCATACAGTATTTTTATTTTTTGGTCTAAAGCAATTCACTTAGAATAACATCTTCAAGATTCATCCTTGTTACAAATGGAAGGATTTTATACTCTTTATGGCCCAGTAGAATTCTATTAGTGTATGTAACCCACATTCTTTACTTTTTATCCATACATCATTAAAAACCTAGATCATTTCCTATCTTGGCTTTTGTAAATAATACTGCAATGAACATAGGATAGGATTGCATATATCTTTTCAGGTAAGTGTTTTAGTTGTCCTTTGGATAATACCCAGTAGTGAAATAGCTGGGTCATGTTATTGTTCTGTTCTTATTTTAGTTTTTTGAGGAAATTTTAGTTTTCTGGAGTTGATGCACTATTTATAGACCAATAAACAGTGTATAGGGCTTGCTTGTCTCCACGTACTCTCCAATATTAGTTCATTCTTACCTTTTTGATAATAGTCATTATAACAAATAACTGTGAAGAGATAAGTTATTGTGGTTTTGATTTGCATTTCTCTTATAACTAGTGATATTGAACATCTTTTCACAGGCCTGTTGGACTTCTGTATATCTTCTTTGGAAAACTGTCCATTCAGATTCTCTACTTATTCTTTAACCAAGTTCTTTCATTCTTGTTGTTGTGAGTTGTATCAGTTCACTTGAATTCAGTCATTCAGTCATATCGACTCTTTGCGATCCCATGGACTGCAAAACATCAGGCCTCCCAGTCCATTGCCAACTCCCTGAATATACTCAAACTCATGTCCATTGAGTCAATGATGTCATCCTACCATCTCATCTTCTGTTGTCTCCTTCTCCTCCAGCCTTCAATCTTTCAGGCATCAGGGTCTTTTCAAATGAGTCAGCTCTTCATATCAGGTGGCCAAAGTATGAGTTTCAACTTCAGCATCAGTCCTTCTAAAGAATATTCAGGACTGATATCCTTTAGGATGGATGGGTTAGATCTCCTTGCTGCCCAAGGGACTCTCAAGAATCTTCTTCAACACTGCAGTTCAAAAGCATCAATTCTTCAGCACTCAGCTTTCTTTATGGTCCAAATTTCACATCCATACATGACTACTGGAAAAAAAAAAATAGCTTTGACTAGATGGACCTTTGTTGGCAAAGTAACATCTCTGCCTTTTAATATTCTGTCTATGTTGGTCATGACTTTTATTCCAAGCAGCAAGCATCTGCAGTGATTTTGGAGCCCCCCAAAATAAAGTCTCTCACTATTTCCACTTTTTCCTCATCTATTTTCCATGAAGTGAAGGGACCAGATGCCATGAACTTAATTTTCTGAATGTTGAGTTTTAAGCCAACTTTTTCACTCTCCTCTTTCACTTTCACAGTTCACGTACTGCTGAAGCCTGACTTGGAGAATTTTGAGCATTATTAGCTTGTGTTGCTACTGCTGCTAGTCACTTCAGTCATGTCCGACTCTGTGTGACCCCATAGACGGCAGCCCACCAGGCTCTCCCGTCCCTGGGATTCTCCAGGCAAGAACACTGGAGTGGGTTGCCATTTCCTTCTCCAATGCATGAAAGTGAAAAGTGAAAGGGAAGTCGCTCAGCCGCATCTGACTCTTCAGGACCCCATGGACAGCAGCCCACCAGGCTCCTCCATCCATGGGATTTTCCAGGCAAGAGTACTGGGGTGGGGTGCCATCGCCTTCTTCTATTAGTGTGATGGGATGAGTGCAATTGCGTGACAGTTTGAGCACTCTTTGGAATTGTCTTTCTTTGGGATTCGAATGAAAACTAACCTTTTCCAGTCCTGTGGCCAATGCTGACTTCTCCAAATTTGCCAGCATATTGAGTGCAACACTTTCACAGCATCATCTTTCAGGATTTGAAATAGCTCACCTGGAATCCCATCATCTCCACTAGCTTTGTTCATAGTGATGCTTCCAAAGGCCCACTTGACTTCACATTCCAGGAGGTCTGGCTCTAGGTGAGTGATCACACCATCGTGGTTATCTGGGTGGTGAAGATCTTTTTTTGTATAGTTCTTCTGTGTATTTTTGTCTCTTCTTTTTAATATCTTCTGCTTCTGTTAGGTTCATATGATTTCTGTCCCTTATTGAGCCCGTCTTTGCATGAAATGTTCCCTTGGTATTTCTAATTTTCTTGAAGAGATCTCTAGTCTTTCCTATTTTGTTGTTTTCCTCTATTTCTTTGCATTGATTGCTGAGGAAGGCTTTCTTATTTCTCCTTGCTATTTTTTGGAACTCTGCATTCAAATGGGTATATCTTTCCTTTTCTCCTTTGCTTTTTGCCTTTCTTTTCATGGCTATTTGTAAGGCCATTTTGCTTTTTTGCATTTCTTTTTCTTGGAGATGGTCTGGATTCCTGTCTCCTGTACAACGTCATGAACCACCATCCATAGTTCATCAGGCACTCTGTCTATCAGATCTAGTCCCTTAAATCTATTTCTCACTTCACTGTATAGTCGTAAGGGATTTGATTTAGGTCATACATGAATGGCCCAGTGGTTTTCCTCACTTTCTCCAATTTAAGCCTGATTTTGACAATAAGGACTCTGTGATCTGAGCCACAGTGACCTCCCAGTCTTATTTTTGCTAACTGTATAGAGCTTCTCCATCTTTGGCTGCAAAGAATATAATCAATATGATTTCACTGTTGACCATCTGGTAATGTCCAAGTGTAGAGTCTTCTCTGGAAGATGGTGTTTGCTATGACCAGCTGGTTTTAGAAAACGTAGAGAAACCAGAGATCAAATTGCCAACATCTGCTGGATCACTGAAAAAGCAAGAGAGTTCCAGAAAAAACATCTATTTCTGCTTTATTGACTATGCCAAAGCCTTTGACTGTGTGGAACAATAAACTATGGAAAACTCTGAAAGAGATGGGAATACTAGACCACCTGACCTGCCTCTTGAGAAACATGTATGCAGGTCAGGAAGCAACAGTTAGAACTGGACTTGGAACAACAGACTTGTTCTAAACAGATAAAGAAGTATGTCAAGGCTGTATATTGTCACCCTGCTTATTTAACTTCTATGCAGAGTACATCATGAGAAACGCTGGGCTAGATGAAGCACAAGCTGGAATGAAGTTTGTCAGGAGAAATATCAATAACCTCAGATATGCAAATGACACCACCCTTATGACAGAAAGTGAAGAACTAAACAGCCTCTTGTTGAAAGTGAAAGAGGAGAGTGAAAAAGTTACCTTAAAACTGAACATCCAAACAACTAAGATCATGACATCCATTCCCCTCACTTCATAGCAAACAGATGGGGAAACAGTGGAAACAGTGTCAGACTTTATTTTGAGGGGCTCCAAAATCAGTGCACATGGTGACTGCAGCCATGAAATTAAAAGACGCTTAATCCTTGGAAGGAAAGTTATGACCAACCTTGACAGCATATTAAAAAGCAGAGACATTACTTTGTCAACAAAGGTCCATCTAGTCAAGGCTATGTTTTTTCCAGTAATCAGTACGAATGTGAAAGTTGGACTATAAAGAAAGCTGAGCACACAAGAATTGGATGCTTTCGAACTGTGGTGTTGGAGAAGACTCTTGAGAGTCCCTTGGACTGCAAGGAGATCCAACCAGTCCATTCTAAAGGAGATCAGTCCTGAATGTTCATTGGAAGAATAGATGCTAAAGCTGAAACTCCAACACTTTGGCCACCTGATGCAAAGAGCTGACTCATTTGAAAAGACCCTGAGTATGGGAAGATTGAGAGCAGGAGGGAAAGGGGATGACAGAAAAAGAGACGGTTGGATGTCATCACCTGCTCTATGGACATGGGTTTGGGTGGACTCTGGGAGTTGGTGATGGACAGGAAGGCCTGGCATGCTGCAGTTCATGGGGTCGCAGAGATTTGGACATGACTGATTGACTGAATTGAACTGAACTTTCATCAAGAGGCTCTTTAGTTCTGCTTCACTTTCTGCCATAAGGGTAGTGTCATCTGCATGTCTGAGGTTATTGATATTTCTCTCAGCAATCATTTCAGCTTGTGCTTCATCCAGCTCAACATTTCTTATGATGTACTCTGCATATAAATTAAATAAGCAGAGTGACAATATACAGCCTTGAAATACTCCTTTCCCTATTTGGAACCAGTCTGTTGTTCCATATCCATTTCTAACTGTGGCTTCCTGACTTGCATATAGATTTCTCAAGAGGCAGGTCAGGTGGTCTGGTGTTCCCATCTCTTGAAGAATTTTCCAGTTTGCTGTGATCCACATAGTCAAAGGCTTTGGCATAGTCAATAAAGCAGAAGTAGATGTTTTTGTTTGGTTAGTTTTCTGTGATTGTAGTTTTTATTCTATCTGTCTTCTGATAGATAAGGATAAAAGGCTTGTGGAAGATTCCTGGTGGGTGGAACTGGCCTTGGGGGAATCTGGGTCTTGCTCTGATTTACTGAGCCATGCTCAGTAAATCTTTAGTCCAGTTTTCTGTTGATGGGTTGGGCTTTGTTCCCTCCCTGTATTTTGGCCTGAGGTGAAATTATGGTAGGAGTAATGATGACCTCCTTTGCCGACTTAGGTCCATCTAGTCAAGGCTATGATTTTTCCTGTGGTCATGTATGGATGTGAGAGTTGGACTGTGAAGAAGGCTGAGTGCCAAAGAATTGATGCTTTTGAACCGTGGTGTTGGAGAAGACTCTTGAGAGTCCCTTGGACTGCAAGGAGATCCAGCCAGTCCATTCTGAAGAAGATCAGCCCTGGGATTTCTTTGGAAATAATGATGCTAAAGCTGAAGCTCCAGTACTTTGGCCACCTCATGTGAAGAGTTGACCCATTGGAAAAGACCCTGATGCTGGGAGGGACTGGGAGCAGGAGGAGAAGGGGACAACTGAGGATGAGATGGCTAGATGGCATCACTGACTCGATGGACATGAACTGAGTGAACTCCGGGAGTTGGTGATGGACAGGGAGGCCTGGCGTGCTGCGATTCATGGGGTCGCAAAGAGTCAGATACGACTGAGCGACTGAACTGAACTGAATGATGACCTCTTTCACAAAGGTTTATGTTAGCATGCTGGGGCTCCCAGCACTCTTTTGTTCAGTGCCTCTGACCCAAGGGGAGGACACTGTCTACCCATGCCTCTGCTGGAGACTCACAGGCATACCTGGCTCAGTCTCTTCTGGCTCACTGCTGCTTTCTCCTGGGTCCTAGTGCACCCAATATTTTGTCTGTGCCTTCCAACATTCTGTTGCCACAGTCCTGTGGAAGTTCTGTAATCAAATCTGCTGGTCTTCAAAGTCAAATATCCTGGGAGTTCTCAGTCCCTTTGCTGGATCCTCAGGTTGGGAAATCTGTTGTGAGCCCTAGAACTTTGTAACAGTGTGAAAACTACTTTTATATAATTGTTCTATAGCTTGTGGGTCATCTACTCAGTGGCTCTATGATGGGGTTAATGGTGACCTCCTCAAAGAGGATTTATGCCACAGGCTACACCTCCCAGGTCTGCTGCAGCCAGAGCCCCTGTACCCACAGCAGGACACTGCTGATCTGTGCCTCCACAGGAGACATTCATTTACACAAAGGAAGGTCTGGCTCAGTCTCTTGTGGTGTCTCTGAGTCCTAGCATGCACAAAGTTTTGTTTGAGCCCTCCAAGCATCTCTGGTGGTTATGGGTTTGATTCTAAAAATGATTTTGCCCCTCCTACCATCTTGTTAGGAATTCTCCTTAGACCTTGGACATGTTCTTTTTGTGTGTGTGTGTGAGATCCAACATTCTCCTGTCAATGGTTGTTCAGCAGTGAGTTACAATTTTGGAGTTCTCACAGGAGAAGATGAGCACACGTCCTTCTACTTCACCATCTTGAGAATCCTCCTATATGGGACTCTGCACCCCTCCATACTAACTGCTTCAGTCACATCTGTAAAGGATCCTCACCAGTCTGTGAATCACCTGGAGTCTGGGTTCTAGGTGAATTTCTTCTTGAAAGCAATGAGGTAGTGGAAGGTCCCAAGGGTCTTGTCATAGTCATGTGGCAGCAGTTCATGGTAGAATGCGGACCCTCTACACAGCAGCAGCCACCCTTGACACTGGTATTACAGAGGAAAAGAGACTTAGCACAAGCTTAAAAATGGTCTCCTAAAAGGAGTGCTGTGTAATAATACTTAGTCTAAGATACATGTATGTGTGTGTAGTAAAGGATCCTCACCAGTCTGTGAATCACCTGGAGTCTGGGTTCTAGGTGAATTTCTTCTTGAAAGCAATGAGGTAGTGGAAGGTCCCAAGGGTCTTGTCATAGTCATGTGGCAGCAGTTCATGGTAGAATGCGGACCCTCTACACAGCAGCAGCCACCCTTGACACTGGTATTACAGAGGAAAAGAGACTTAGCACAAGCTTAAAAATGGTCTCCTAAAAGGAGTGCTGTGTAATAATACTTAGTCTAAGATACATGTGTGTGTGTGTGTGTGTGTGTGTGTTAATCACTCAGCTGTGTCCAATTCTTTGTGAACCCATGGACTGTAGCACACCAGGCTCCTCTGTCCATAGAGTTCTCCTGGTGTGCATACTGAAGTGGGTTTTCATTCCCTTCTGCAGGGGATCTTTCCTACCCTGGGACTGAACCAGGGTTTCCTCCATTGCAGGCAGATTATTTACCATCTGAGCCACTAGGGACGCTCACAAGTATATCTGCACCTATACTCATTGTCCTATATATTTTATTTATGCTTTCACAAGTATCTTTCCTTATAAGTGGTAGTTACTATGTTCTCAATAAATGTAAAACTGTATGTAGATTTTCTGTTGCAGAAACAATGAATAGGCAGGCTACAATCTCTGAAATTAAGGATACTATCCTGAGAAGGCAATGGCACCCCACTCCAGTACCCTTGCCTGGAAAATCCCATGGATGAAGGAGCCTGGTAGGCTGCAGTTCATGGGGTCGCTAAGAGTCACATACGACTGAGCGACTTCACTTTCGCTTTTCACTTTCATGCATTGGAGAAGGAAACGACAACCCACTCCAGTGTTCTTGCCTGGAGAATCTCAGGGATGGGGGGGCCTGGTGGCTGCCATCTTTGGGTCTCACAGAGTCAGACACGACTGAAGCGACTTAGCAGCATACTGAATGTTAAGTGTAGTGTAGAATAGAGAATGACAGCATATCACAAACATGGAGGGGGGTAAATTTTATTCTTTTCGTTTGACTGAGAACAGAAAAGAGGTCAAAGCTGATACCTGAGATTTATAATTTCATCAGAGAGGTAAATGGATAGGCAAAGTTTACTTCAGATAGATTAGTTTTTCAAAAAGGCAAACAATTTGGCTTAGGCTTTGGGAAACTAGATCACTGTTTTACACATATACTAGATACCAGGAAGCACAAGCATTTAAACAGTTC
This sequence comes from Aepyceros melampus, assembly GCA_006408695.1. Lineage (NCBI taxonomy): Eukaryota > Metazoa > Chordata > Mammalia > Artiodactyla > Bovidae > Aepyceros > Aepyceros melampus. The sequence continues at coordinate 287,277 of SJXQ01011589.1, read as the reverse complement.
TTTTGTACTCACATTTTAGGTAGGAGTTTTTTTGCCTTTTTTTTTTTTTTCCATACTGCATGGCAAGCAGGATCTTAGTTCCCTAACCAGGGATTGAACTTGTGTCCCCTGTAGTGGGAACATGGAGTCTTAAGCACTGGACCACCAAAGAATCCCAGTAGGATAATTTTTTTATTAATAAATTTAAAAAAATCATATCCTGATAGGCTTCAGAGGATATGAAACCTTGGTTAAATGTGAAAAGATTTGTAGAAATTAGCATGACAGGGAAAGGATGTCACCTAGCATTCAAAAGTGGGGTCATGAATAAATCAGACCTGATTTGAGTCTTGGCTTTTGCTCATTGGTTACATGATATTGGGAAAATAGTTTAAATGGAACTCTCTAAGATAAGGGAACTCTGTACTTCATAGTGATGATTTAAAAGTTAAATGAGATAATGCATATGCATTACTTATTACAGCTCTGGCACATTTTAAGAAATCAGTAGATAGTATTATTCTTAGCAAAATAGAGAAACTGAGAGTGCCTAAGAGGAAATGTCATATGTAAACACTCAGAAGTGTGAAACAGCCTAATGAGTTCTGTACAAATTAAAATTTGGTAGATAAACAAGTGTGCAGGAAAGTGAAGCTAGAGAGGAGTATATGGAGCCAGAAAATGAGTGACTTTTGGTTTTTAGAAAATGAAAACTTCAGTGTGAAGACACTTATATTGGACAATTATTTGGAGGAGTACATCAAGTTTTTTCTTTGTTTAATTGCTGTTGTTAAATTGAGTGCAAGGATGGCCAATTCAGGGATTCTAATAAGCAAGATGACTTAAGTGGACTTGGATGTGCCTGAACATATCAGTATTTGGACATGCATTGTTTGCATTCACGTTTTGTTTTGATTTGAATCCTTAAAAACCTCACATGAGACAAATGTGGCGAGAAGAAAGGTAGAGAGAAGTGGCACATTCATTGGCTGAGTCTTTGTTTGTATGGATGTAGGTAAGACAATAATGAGACTATTAATTTTGGCAACACAAAAATTAGAATGATTACAGAGATTAGCCTTGCTGCTATGAAAGAATAGTGTGCAAATTTGCAAAGTGTTTCATATCCTTTTTAGCAAAAATCTTACAGGTCAAGTGGAATGATATATTCAAAGTGCTTAAAGAAAAACTGCCAACCAAAAGCAGTCTGCCTAGAAAAGTTATTAGTATCATTCAGTAGTGAAGGAGAGGCCTCAGAAGCCCAAGATGGCAGAGTAGAAGGACATGTGCTCACTACTTCTTATGAGAATACCAGAATCACATCTAACTGCTGAACAACCATTGGGAAAAAAAAAAAAAAAACAGAAGCTACCAAAAAATTACCCTACATACAAAGTCAAAGAAACCACAACGAGATGGTAGAAGAAGCACAATCATGATGAAATCAAATTCTATAGCTGCTGGGTGGGTGACAAACTGGAAAACAATTATACCACAGAAGTTCTCCCAATGAAATGAAAATTCTGAGCCCCACATCAGGATTCCCAGCCTGGGAGGTGGCAACAGAAGGAGGAACCTCCAGAGAATCTGGCTTTGAAGATCACCAAGGTTTGATCATAGATATTTCACAGGATTGGGGAAAACATACACACCATTCTTTGAATTCGTGCACTAGGTCCCTTGGATAAAAAGCAGTAACCTCATAAGAGACAGAGCCAGATTTACCTGGTATTATTGCTGTCTTCTGAGGGATAATTTTTTTTTATTAATAAATTAAAAAAAATCATATTCTGATAGGCTTCAGAGGATATGAATCCTTGGTTAAAATATGAAAAGATTTGTAGAAATTAGCATGACAGGGAAAGGATGTCACTTAGCATTCAAAAGTGGGGTCATGAATAAATCAGACCTGATTTGAGTCTTGGCTTTTGCTCATTGGTTACATGATATTGGGAAAATAGTTTAAATGGAACTCTCTAAAATAAGGGAACTCTGTACTTCATAGTGATGATTTAAAAGTTAAATGAGATAATGCATATGCATTACTTATTACAGTTCTGGCACATTTTAAGAAATCAGTAGATAGTATTATTCTTAGCAAAATAGAGAAACTGAGAGTGCCCAAGAGGAAATGTCATATGTAAACACTCAGAAGTGTGAAACAGCCTAATGAGTTCTGTACAAATTAAATTTTGGTAGATAAAGAAGTGTGCAGGAAAGTGAAGCTAGAGAGGAGTATATGGAGCCAGAAAATGAGTGACTTTGGTTTTTAGAAAATGAAAACTTCAGTGTGAAAGACACTTATATTGGACAATTATTTGGAGGAGTACATCAAGTTTTTTCTTTGTTTAATTGCTGTTGTTAAATTGAGTGCAAGGATGGCCAATTCAGGGATTCTAATAAGCAAGATGACTTAAGTGGACTTGGATGTGCCTGAACATATCAGTATTTGGACCTGCATTGTTTGCATTCACGTTTTGTTTTGATTTGAATCCTTAAAAACCTCACATGAGACAAATGTGGCGAGAAGAAAGGTAGAGAGAAGTGGCACATTCATTGGCTGAGTCTTTGTTTGTATGGATGTAGGTAAGACAATAATGAGACTATTAATTTTGGCAACACAAAAATTAGAATGATTACAGAGATTAGCCTTGCTGCTATGAAAGAATAGTGTGCAAATTTGCAAAGTGTTCATATCCTTTTTAGCAGAAATCTTACAGGTCGAGTGGAATGATATATTCAAAGTGCTTAAAGAAAAACTGCCAACCAAAAACAGTCTGCCTAGAAAAGTTATTAATATCATTCAGTAGTGAAGGAGAGGCCTCAGAAGCTCAAGATGGCAGAGTAGAAGGACATGTGCTCACTACTTCTTATGAGAATAACAGAATCACATCTAACTGCTGAACAACCATTGGGGGGAAAAAAAAAAACAGAAGCTACCAAAAAATTACCCTACATACAAAGTCAAAGAAACCACAATGAGATGGTAGAAGAAACACAATCATGATGAAATCAAATTCTATAGCTGCTGGGTGGGTGACAAACTGGAAAACAATTATACCACAGAAGTTCTCCCAATGAAATGAAAGTTCTGAGCCCCACATCAGGATTCCCAGCCTGGGAGGTGACAACAGAAGGAGGAACCTCCAGAGAATCTGGCTTTGAAGATCACCAAAGTTTGATCATAGATATTTCACAGGATTGGGGAAAACATACACACCATTCTTTGAATTCATGCACTAGGTCCCTTGGATAAAAAGCAGTAACCTCATAAGAGACAGAGCCAGATTTACCTGGTATTATTGCTGTCTTCTGCAGAGGTAGGGGATGCCTGTGGCTCACTATGTAGTAAGGAAACTGGCATCAGCAATTCTGCGGAGTACTCACTGGTGTCAGCCTTCCTGGTAGTTACAAATAGCCCCATTAAACAGCCTTTAGGTTCCACTGCTGAGAAGCCTCAGGCCAAACAACCAATAGGGCAGGAACACAGCTCTTCCTCTCAGCAGACAATTGGTTTAAAGTCTTACTGAACAGACCAATCACAAGTAATGAAATTGAAAGTGAGATTTAACAATTCTCAACAAATAAAAATCCAGGACTGATGGCTTCACAGGTGAATTCTATCAAACATTTACAGAGGCATTAATATCTATCTTTCTAAAATTATTCCAAAAAGTTGCAAAGGGAGGATTACTCCCAAGCTCATTCTATGAGTCACCATCACCCTGATACCAAAACCAGACAAAGATACCACACTCACACACACAAATTACAGGCCAAAATTACTAATGAACAAAGACACAAAAATCCTCAAGAAAATACTGGCAATTTGAATTCAACTAAATATGAAAAATATCACACACCATGATCAAGTGGGATTTATTCTGGGGATACAAGGATTCTTCAAAATCCACAAATCAATCATTATGACACATCACATCAAGAAATTAAAGAACCATATGATCATCTCAATAGATGTAGAAAAAGCTTGACAACATTCAATACACATTTATGATTAAAAAAAAAAAAAACCTCTCCAGAAAGTGGACATAAAAGGAAATACCTCAACACAATAAAGGCCACATATGACAAACTTAGAGCTAACACCATACTCAGTGGTGAAAAGCTGAAAGCAAACACACCATGATCAAGTGGGATTTATTCTGGGGATACAAGGATTCTTCAAAATCCACATATCAATCATTATGACACATCACATCAAGAAATTAAAGAACCATATGATCATCTCAGTAGATGTAGAAAAAGCTTGACAACATTCAATACACATTTATTATTAAAAAAAAAAAAACTCTCCAGAAAGTGGACATAAAAGGAAATACCTCAACACAATAAAGGCCACATATGACAAACTTAGAGCTAACACCATACTCAGTAGTGAAAAGCTGAAAGCATTTCCTCTAAGGTCAGGAATGAGAAAAGGATGCCCATTTTCACCATTTGACCGTTATTCAACGTAGTTTTGGAAGTCCTAGTCATAGCAATCAAAGAAGAAAAAGAAATAAAAGGAATCCAAATTGGAAAGGAAGGAGTAAAATTGTCACTGTTTGCAGATGACACAATACAATACATAGAAAATCCTATAGAAGTTACCAGAAAACTACTAAAGTTCATCAATGAATTTAGTAAGTGACAAGATACAAAATTCATACACAGAAAACTGCTGCATTTCTATATATGAAAAATAAAACATCAGAAAAAGAAATTAAAGAAACAGTCTCATTTACCACTACATTAAAAGAATAAAATACCTAGAAATAAACATACTTAAGGAGGCAAAAAACTCTTACTACAAAAACTGTAAGATGCTGATGAAGGAAATTGAAGACACTACAAACAGAAAAATATACCATATTCCTGAATTGGAAGAGTCAATATTGTGAAAATAACTATACTACCCAAAATAATCTACAGATTAGATGCAATCTCTATCAATGACCAATGACATATTTTCTCAGAGGTAGACAAAAGAATCTTAAATTGTGTATGGAGGTAGAAAGTCCTCAAATAGCCAAAGCAACTTTGAGAAAGAAAAATGGAGGTGGAGAAATCAGACTCCCTACTTAAGACTGTACTACAAAGCTACAGTCATCAAAACACTATGGTACTGGCACAAAAACAGAAATATAGATCAACAAAACAAGAGAGAAAGTCCAGAAATGAACCCACCTACCTATGGTCAATTAATCTATGCTAAAAGAACAAATATTATACAATGGATAAAAAACAGTCTCTTCAGTAAATGGTGCTAATAAAGCTTGGCATCTACATGCATATATATATATATATATATATATATATATATATCACTCTAATAACACATACAAAAACAAACTCAAAATGGGTTAAAGACTGAAATGTAAAACCAGATACTTGAAAACTCTTGGAGAAAAACAGAAGGCAGAACACTCTCTGACATAAATTGCAGCAATATCTTTTTGATCTATCTCCCAGAGTAATGAAAATAAACAAATGGTATCTAATTGAATTCAATCTTTTGAATAGCAAAGGTATCCATAAACAAAACAGAAAGACAACCCACAGAATAGGAGAAAATATTTGCAAATGATAAAACTAACAAGAGATTAGTCTCCAAAATTTAAAAACAGTTCATGTCTCAGTGACAAAAAGGTAAACAACCTAATTAAGAAGTGGGCAGAAGACCTAAAAAGAAACTTATCCAAAGAAGACATATAGACAGACAATAAACACATGAAAATATACTCAATGTCACTAATTATTAGAGAAGTGCAAATCAAAACTACAATGAGGTATCACCCCACACTGATCAGAATGGACATAATCAAAAAAAAATCTAAAAACAGTAAATTCTGGAGAGGGTGTGGAGAAAAGGGAACCCTCTTACACTATTGGTGAGAATGTACATTGATACAGCCACTACAGAGAACAGCATGGATGTTCTTTAAAAGGCTAAACACAGAACTACCATATAACCCAGCAATCCCACTGCTGGGCATACACACCAAGGAAATCAGAATTGAAAGAGACAAGTGTACCCCAATGTTCATTGCAGCACTATTTACAATAGCTAGGACATGGAAGCAACCTAAATATCCACTGACGATGAATGGATCCAGAAATTGT